>JADRCH010000004.1:30510387-30563457 GCA_019843965.1 Rhynchomys soricoides | reverse complement strand
ATATATATATATATATATATATATATATATATATATATATATATATGATTAAGAAGAGGATTGTCAGCTGGAGGGTCCTCCAAATTTAAGAGCAATTAATAAAAACAGGAAAATTTGGAGCTTGCCTCTATGTGGCCTCCTACTTGCATCTGTCATACCTGTAAATACCCCACTATTAGTTTTAGACATTAAACATTACTTCTTTTCAATTCTAATCCATGAATAAGATTACACTATCTTTGCATTTTTCAGTACCTAAATTCAGTATCTCAGGACCAGCTGATAGGTTTGCATGGAGAATACTCCCCCAATGCATGCATAACTGCCTTACCATTTGTCATGAAGGGTTTTACCTATTAAAACCCCTTATTGAATCAGATCTCCAGGACTATCATTACATGGATGACCTATTAATATGATACAATAAAAGACAAGAACAGAAACCAATCCTAGAGAATCATAAAAGTCAGGTGATAAAAAGCCATAACAGAAAGACCCATCACAATAACAGAAGAAAAGACCCAGCTTATTTGTCCAATTAATTTCCTAGAGACAGATATTAGCCTAACCTCAGTCTGTGCAGATACACCTGTTATTGACCTTTCCAACCTGTTAATCTTGAATATCCTGCAAAGCTTCCTAGGAAATTTTAATTGACTTACAGCTTGGTTCCCCACATCAATCAGCAATTTAGAACATCTACTTGACTTATTTAAGAGTAACAAAGACCCCTCTTTTCCTTGCTTCCTGACCCAGCTGCCAGGGACACTTTTGTTCTATAATTTCAGGTCCTTATAGTCAATTTTTCCCCTAGAAGTAGTTGGAGCCTTATATCAATCTCAGACGGTCCTAGAATGGCTCCATATACAGATATGGGGATTGCTTTGACTACTAACTGAGGTTGAATCTTTATCCAAGTTGATAAGTACAGGAATCAAGCTCTATAAATTATAAAGGACCCGATCTCTTTGTTTTCCATGTCCCCCTCTCAGACACTCAACAGCTCCAGAGATGCCATACCTCTTTTGTTTATTGACTCATTGTCTTTCTAGGAAAACTAGACAACCACTATCCCAAGAATAAATTGTTAGTAACCGACCTGCTTTTTAGATGGCTCCCCCTCAACTATTCTCTCAGTCCTCTGTATAAGGGTTGCACAGCTTTTATGTACCTGTTAACAAGGAGCTACCTATACACAATACAAAGGAGACACTTGTTCTGAGTCACATTTTTTCCTACTCACAGATAAATTTCCTCAATTTGAAGAACTGTATGTCATCTACTTGTCTTAACATACCTAAAAGCAGCATTTAATTTATATTTAGACAACATTTACACAGCTAATTTGCTCCCCTACTTAGCTCACTCCTATGTCAGACTTGATGCTAACCTTTTCTTGTAGTGATTTGAGTAGGTTTGGCCCCCAATGACTCAGGTGTTTGAATGCTTGTCCCACAGCAAGTGACACTCTTAGAAGGTGTGTCCTTGTTAGAATGTCTTTTCCTGTATGGTAACCCCCTGCACTGATATCCTTCTGCCAGTGTTTTGTACTCCTGATGTGATTAATCCACAGGTTTATCTCTAAGAGGAAGAAGAGGCAGTACTACTGCTTCAGACCAGACAGAAACAAGAGAAATTCTTTCCACTGTTAGCAGGGCTGTGACTTGCTGTGTCCCTTGGATCTACAGGAGCCATGACGCTGTCATTATCCAAATAAACCATTTAGCTGTAGACTTAATCAGACAATGACATCCACAGTGACAGACTAGAATCCCTCCAGCAACATAAGAACTCTCTTGTTGGGACAGTGCTCCAAAACAGTAGAGGTAATACTTGCTGAACATGGGGAGACTTACATGATATTTGAAGAGGAATGTTTCTTTTATGTAAATGAATCAAGTATTATAGAGACCAATGTTAATACTTTCAAAAAACCTTTATAAAGGTTTTTATGAAACCTGTTCTCATGGTTTAAACCAACTTAATAATTAGTTGGTTCAATAACCCCATTTTCCTGGTTCTTACCCCTTATTAGCCCTCTGTTTATGCTATGTTTTATTTTGATGCTTTTTCCCTGCTTTGTACAATTTCACTGAAAACAGGGCTAGAATTTTACCATTGCTAGACTCATCACCAAACATGTCATGGTCCACTACCAGTCCCTGGACTCCTCCAATGCAGGTTATAAGGCTCTCAAAGCCTATGATGACACCTCTCCATTATATAATAAAACAGGAGGAGATGTTGGAAGACCCTGATATTAAAGTAGTATCCCTCCATGTCCAGATAGTTACCTGAGCTCTGTGCAAACTGGAGGACTTCCTTTCTTAGTGGTGCTTCCCTTTCTCTACTATCTTCATTGGGAGCATGTCTATAAGTATAAGTACCTCATCCGCAGGATGACCTTGCACAGACAGCTTCCTGCAGGTGCTGCATGATTCAGCACATACATCAGGTTCAGCCCTTCCAGCCATATGATAATTACGTACTGTGTTATGACCAATCAATCCTTCCCACCTGTAACTCCTAAGAACTCTTTATAACCTACCTTTGGAGAAATAAAGTAGAGCTGTCTCACTGAACCTTTCTCCTGAGGTCCTTCTGTCAACGGTTCACCAAAGAGAAGGAAGACACACAATTATCAAAAAGCATGCATTTAATAGAAATATCAGATCAACTTCCAGGCAGGTCAACATTGTAGATCAAAGGGTTTGTAATTGGTTTGGTATTTACCTTTATCCTTTTGTAGTGTCTCCAATAACAAGAACACTAACTATTTAACAGAAATAAAGGCTCTATATAGGCACCTGTTTGACTTCTCCCTTTTTGATACTTGTAGGTATTATCTTCATCAATTGGGCTTTGTCATCAATTTTATTAGATTCTGTTTCTTCTGTTTGTTCTATTCTGTTTTATATATTTTAATTCTACCTAAATTTACTGGTAGTAATACTATTTATATTTAGTACTAGTATTTACACTTGGATGCATGCTTATATCCTAATGAGAGAAAAATAAAAGTTGTGTGTTTGTGTGTGTATAAAAGTAGGGACAATCTGGGAAATGTTAAGGAGGTAGAACCATAAAGAAAATACATTCTATTTAAAAGATTTATTTCGATTAAAAAATGTAAAAATTGCCAACAAACAAGCAAAAGAATAGTTACATCAAAATTAAGAGTACTATAATATAAGTCCTAGGATGAAATGAGAAAGAATTAAAAAGGATTTTTTAACCGTAGTCAGAAGAGGCACCAAGTCAATCATTATAAAGTTACTTTTCTCTTCATTTTATGTAATACATACTAAATTAATTTATTTGAAAATAAAGAGGTTTATTATTGTTGCCCTGGCCTCTCCTCCAATGCCCAGACAGTCCTGGGGTTAGGGGGTAAAAAGACACAGAATCAATGATGCAAATTCCAGGAATCAGATGAGAAGCAGACGCAGATTTGTTTATTGAAAAGGTGAAGGATACCTTTATATCTTATGACTATGACCCCTTGGTGTGTACCTGCTAGTCCTACACAGTGGGTACCAGTTAATTGGCTGTCTCGGTCATACGCTGGGCCTTTGTTCATCTCTGGGTATCAGGAAGGTTCTGGTGTTAGTAAATGCTGAAGGGCCTGCATGGGCCATTGAGGGAGAGAAGGGAGAGAAGCTAGTCAGAACATACTGACTCACTCCTCCTACATATGATAAGTCAGTGATGCGACTTGCATAACCTCAGCTTGGAAAACTCAGGACTCATTAGAGACTTAGTTTGTCATTTTGTGGTATTCACTTTCCTTGGAATCAAAAAATACCATATATTTTCCTCAAATTTTTTCTGTCTGCTTCTTAAAGTATGATTTCCTTGTTTCTCCACAAGTTGAAAATATTTATTTAAAGGTTCTGTGCCTTTGACTTTTCATTCTTATTCGCTGAAGTAGGCATAATTTTAAACAATATTTTTACACCACACAAGTCATGATGCTGTATCTAGTATGTCCAACATTGATTTAGTCAAGAAACATTTATCCACAATCAACCATGTGCCTCATACAGAATCAGCATTGACCCCTCATATATTTAGAAGGAAAAACATGACAGCTTAAGTCAGAAAATAATGTCACATAAGACGAGAGCCAAGCAGACAAATTTCACATGATAGGGTATCCTACATATCCCAGCTTTTCTCTGTAATGTCACAATGAAGATCACATTGCTCTGAGTGGAAAACAAGATGTCTTTTAAAACCACAGTAGGGATGAACACCAAAAGTAGAGGGTGAGAAAAATGTCCGGACACATGGATTGGGAGCAGTGTGGTACATGAAGGTAAAGTAACTTTACATGAGGCCAAATTAAAATAAGACAGAAAACTGATTAGGTAAAAACTAGATCACAAATCTATTAGTCAAAATGAGTAATCATTCAAGTTAGGTAATACTACTTGATTTTCTAAGCAATATTTAACTACCTGATATACCAAGTTTTTTCTTCAGGGTAAGTTATACTTTTTACTTAAAATTGTGTATATATATATCCAGATTCAATTATATGTCTAAATTTTACTTACACCAGAACAAAGTACTTAGTAACTTATAAACCACCTTGACTTCTTCAGAGAGTACACAGCAGAAGATGAAAGGCCAAACATTTTTTCAAGTGTTTTATCATTGTTCGACAAATAGTGGCATAGGGCTAGAAATTTTCAGTTTGATGAAGAGACAGATAGAAATTTAGAAAAAGCAGGAGAGTTTTTCAAAATTTAACAAATGAGAACCACAGAAAACCATATCATCAAACTAGCTGTAAACTTCAAATCAGTTATTTTATTAACAATCAAGAGTAAAAAATGTGAGAATGTTTATAAGTTATATAGCAGTAACTATAAAGAAAGTCAAAGAAATCCCTAGACAAGTGAATAACTCAACTTTTGGTTTTAAATTAATTGTCATTTTTCTCAGGTTTTTAAAATTTATATATTTATTTTGGTTAAAGAAAATATCTTATGTTGTAATATAGCTATGATGAACATCAATTAGTCTAAATACATGGATTTTAAAACCCAATATTACATATTTTCATAAACTAAATTTAGTTGCATTTCATTATTTTTGCTACTAATTTAGATTGATTCATATTTATTTTGTAAAAACTCAATGAGTAGTCTTTTGATTATCTATTCAGAATTAGATAGAAAGTGCAGGTCCTCACTTTGACAATCTTTTGGGATTTATTATTTTTTCAGATTTAAGCAATTTAACTATACATTATTTTGTAATTTTAAAATAATTTTGTAAATTTGAAATAACTGAGTTACTAGGCTATAACGAGTACATTTCATCTTAGGTTTAGATTTAAGTTCTATACATACAGTCCATGAACGATTTCACTTTTTTCCTTTTTATTTTATCTTTAAAAGATTTTTAAATAGGTAACACACACACACACACACCATGTAGAAGTCATGGTGAATATTAAATGGAGTAATTTCCACCCAGAAATATATGTGTTAAGGTCATTCCTCCCATGTATTTTTGCTGTTAAAGCCTTGGGGAAATAAAATCAATCTAACACTTAGTTTCCCATCTCAAATTAATTTCTGAACTTAGTTTCTTTTTACAAAATACACTGTATTTAATATATAAATATATAAAAATGCTTTTCATATTTATAAATCTTTTTTCTTACTAAAGGACAGGATGAAATCAGTTTCTTTTTCACTCCAGATAAAGATGATTTTCAATTCTTCTTTCTTCCCTCTTTATAGAGCAGTCTCAGAAAACCGTTCTTCTACCATAAGTCATTATTCTGCAAGGTTCGAAGGAACCTCATCTTTCTCCCTTCAGCTCCACAGCTGAACTACTTCTCTCCATCACTTCTGCTTCACAGAGGCCAACTCACCATTTCTCATGCAGCTAAGATAATACTTTTCTGTCAATTAATTTACATTTCTGCTCACTGATGTATTCAGTAACATGTTAAGATCTGAACTTGGTTTGTACTTCATGGACTTCTTTGAATTTCTCTGGAGAAAATATTGGATGATATATTAGTTTATACCTAAATATGTCATACCTCAATATTTTGATATACAACTTTTAGAATTGTATTACATTTCTATATGAATGAGTGACGACATTCCTAGCAAGTGTATAGAAAAAAAAAAGTGGAATAAAAATACTAAGATTGTCAGGTTGTACTGTATATTAAGTATAAGTTTCTACCACAATGTACATATTTTGCTAAGACTCAGAATTATCTCCTTGTCTGTGGTGATAATCCAAGAATTGAAGCTGTGTCACAGTGTACTCAACAGAAGTAAGCAAAAAAGACAAGTGTCCTAGTTTGGGTTCCATTGCTGTGAAGAGATACCATGACCATGGCAAGAAAATTGGGACTGGCTTTTAGTTCCAAATGTTTATTCCATGATCATCATGGAATTAGACATGGCATCGTCCAGGAAGACACAGTGCTAGAAAGGTAGTTTAGAGTTCTACATCTTAATCCACAGAAAGCTGAATGCAAGTGTAAAACTCAGTGTAGCTTGAGCATAGGAGACCTCAAACCTTCCTCCATAGTGACATATTCTCTCGACCAAGGCCACACCACATAAATGTGATGCTGACTGTGGCTAATCATTCAAACATATGTGTCTTTGTGGATGACACTACTCAAACCACTTCATTCGGCTGTATGGACTTCATAGGGTCATAGACATACCATAATGCAGGACTGCATTCAGTCCAACCTCAAAAGTCCTCATAGTCTATGACAGTCCCAAATTTGCTCGATAGTTCAGTGTTCCAATCTCTTCTGAGATTCATACAAACTCTTAACTGTAACCTCCTATAAAATCAAATAAAAAAGCAGCTCACATATTGCCACAGGATATACATTAACATTCCAAAACATAGGAAAGGGAGCATAGTGAGTAAATTCTGGAACAAAGTAAAATTGAAACATCTGCACAAACTCCCAACTCTGCATCTATATGTCTGATGTCAACATGCCCTTCAGATCATCAACTCATTTTAGCTTTGTTGACTACAACACACTTCTTCCTCTTGGAATGGTTCCACTCTCAGATAGTAGCTTTTCTTGACAGATATCACATGATTCTCACATTGCCCCAAATCTTGGAGTCTCCAGGGCAATCCAAGATTTCAAAACTTCACATAATGGCCCCCCTATGCTTCCAAGCATGAGTGCATATTTGACCATAATGGATTTCCTTGGTTGTGGAGGGAGATTCCATAATCCATTTTATACAATGGACTATCTGGGCCTCCATATATAGATACCCTAGCCATAAACTGAGCCTTAGTTGCAGAGGAAAATGCTTATGGAATTTTCCTCTATCTTTGATTTTAAAATCAGAACAATGTGGCTGAATTGGCCAAATTCCGCTGCTTGTTGAGGATGGAATGCCTTCATCTGCTTACTGTTTTCAAAGACTTCCTTCATTGCCTAAGCTTGGCTCTCCTGGAATTTGTTACACTTTAGGTGTCCTTTATCTCCGTGGTCTGTACATTTCGTATTTTTCCTTGACCAACTTGCTCCTTTTCCTCAAAATGTTCAAAATGTATAAGAGTAATCAACAGTAACCATATAACAGGGCCTAGACTAGGGTATTTTGAGATTTCCATTTCCATTGCAATTAACTAAATCTCTTCAATTTAGCCTCAGGTAGTCTCTTTAGACAAGTGCTTAAAAACCTCATTTTTGAAAAATATTACAAGAATAATCTCTAAGCAACACACTATAAATATTCTCTTGAATATTCTCTGAAATCTCTTGAGCCATACTCCCACAGTTGAAACCACCCTCAGCACCACGGCCTTCCATGCTTCTCCTACTATGGCCCATTACGAAGCACTTAAAGTGTTCCACTGCTCTCCTAGTCCAAAGTCCCCAAATCCACAAAATCATAGTCAGGCTTATAACAACCAAATTACTTTTAGTTTACAATGCTGTGAAGAGACACCATGATCATAGCAACTCTTATAAAAGAAAACATATTATTGGAGCTGGCTTAAAGTTTCAGAGGTTTAGTCCATTATCTTCAGGGAAGCAAAAATGGCAAATACAGACAGACATGGTGCTACATAGCTGAGAGTTCTATGCATTGATCCACAGGCAGCAGGAGACTGACACTGGGCATAGATAGAGCATAGGAGACTTCAAACCCTGCATCCACTACAACGTCCTTCCTCCAGCAATGCTATAATTCTTAATAGTGACACTTCTTGTGGGCAAGCATTCATGTACATGAGTCTCTGGGAGCCATACCTTCAAAGCCCCACAAAGAGGAACTGGGAGTATATCACTGAACTTGAAAGAATACAATGAAAACATGTTCTGAAAGAGAAGATAGTAAAGCAGAGCATATAGAAGTTGAGAAGTAACTTCACCACATGCCCCAGCTTATTACTTACCTGAAAGAACATTTCAGCAAGATTCAATTTTAATGTTTGTTGCTTCTATCTCTCTGAGCTACACTCCCTTCTTAATTCTGTTGTTGCTTTCTTGAATTTTCTTTTTATCCCATTATATAATACTAGAAGTTTTAGCATTTCTCTCAAAATTAGTATTTGTATGGCCTTTTAAAATTTAAGTTCAGTCTCAGCTGATTTAAAAGATAACTGTTTATCTGATTATCTGATGATCTAGGACAAGAAATTAAAATTTGGATTCCTTGAGTCATCCTAAAACTTTGTATAGTTCCTACATTATTCTACTTTTGAAAGAAAGTAAAAACAGTTATTTTTGAGATTTTTTATAAAATAAATATTTACATTTTATTCTTATTTTGTGTATACAAATGTTTTGCTGCATGGGTCTGTGGAACACATTTGTGCAGCACTTGTGGAAGCCAGGAAAGGGAAATAGGCCCCAGAAACAGTTGTCTGATCCCATTGCGAGATCTGTGAGATCAATGCCCTTTAGAAGACCAACCAGTGACCTAAACCATTAGACCATATCTCTACCCCCCAAACATAATAAATTTAAAAATGATAAAATATATACTTTTGATTCATACTAGATTCAATTATGTAACATAATGTTTTCGAAAGCACATTCTTTCCATTATACTAGGATTTGACAAAGGGTAACCATTTGTGAAATCTATTCTTATTTTGTAAAATTGTAGAAAAGAGGGAGGTTTCATGTACTTTTGAAAGGTTACTTTTTTAAAAAAAGTAAGAGCTTCTTGGTCTGTTAGCACTACCATAGAATGCCATTTCTTTTAGAAACTTTTAGACTTTATATAATCCTGTGATTTATTTTCTCACAGTTTCTGAGGTAAGAAGTACAAGGCAAATGTTCTGGAAAAATAAGTTTCTGATGATGGCTTTTTTCTGTGCGTTAAGACACCTGGTTTAAATGTCATCATGGTATCTTTTCTCTAGGGAGTGTTTGTAAGACACACAGACACAAACATACACACACACATACAAATATACACACACATACACATACACACACACACACACACACACACACACACACACACACGCCTGACTTTGGTCCTCATAATTATGAGTCATTAATCACCAACATAAATTTTATCATTCAGTATAGTTAGAGATTTAATGAAAAAAAATTTAGGCCATAGTTGAACATATTAAAAACACTTTGTATGACTTATAAAGTTATAAAATATTTAATATAGAGATTTTACAGACTAAGCTTGCTGAACATCACAGTATACTAGTACATGTAGGTTATTTTCATCAAGATACTAATATATGGAGTAGATACTATAAACTTTTTCTGCCTTGATAATTTAATTCCTCATTGATATATAATAATTCAAACTCTGAAAATAGTATTATTTTAAACATATTACCATTATATTTAAAATTTATAGTTTTGTCAAAATTCAGATTTTAATAATCCTCATCCAGATTAATCTGTGGTCATATGGAGCAGTTCTTTAAATGATGCTTGTAATGCATAAATTATGTGTGAGCTTGCATGATGGTTCCGTAGGTAGTGGTGCTTGAGCTTCAGCCTGATAAAATAAGTTCAATAAACTGATCCTAAAAAGGAAGAATAGATTGCTGATGCCTGAGAGTTGTCCTCTGACTTCTATGGACCTTGACACTCAAACTAATTTTTCTTTATTTTTTATTGGTTATTTTATTTTTTCACATTTCAAATCTTATTCCTCTTCCCAGTTTCCCCTCCACAACCTGCCATCCTTTCCCCACTCCCCCTACTTCTATGAGGGTGGTCCTCTACCAGCTCACCCATTCCTGCCTCAGATCCCTGGCCTTCCCCTACCAGCAATGCTTGATAAGGCATTCCTCTGCTACATATCCAGCTGGAGTCATAGGTCCCCTAATGTGTATTCCTGGGTTGGTGGTTTAGTCCCTGGGAGCTTTGGGGTGGTCTGGTTTGTTGATATTGTCATTCTTCCTATGGGGTTGCAAGCCCCTTCACCTTCTTCAGTCTTTGCCCTAACTTCTCCCATTGGGGTTTTTGCCCTCAGTCCAATGATTGGCTGTGCACATCTTTATTGGTCAGGCTCTGGCAGAGCCTTTCAGGAGACTGCTATACCAAGCTCCTGTCAGTAAGTGGTACTTGGCATCAGCAGCACTGAATTTTTTAAAGTGTGTGGTACTATTGGTTTCCACATGACTCAAAATTCACATCATATATAGTCTAGAACCTTATAAAGTTAAGTGATACTTTAATAACATATATGTTTGGCTCACAAATTGTTTACCTTTCCTCGGATTTGGAAATTTTATTTGAAATATATGACTGTCATCTCATTACATTATCATATATACTGCAATGAATCAGGTGCATCCCCAGCAGATGTTTTTATCTCATGAGTTTAATTTAGCAGTCTTACATAAATCTTTGAAAAACTTCTAAACACCACAGGAATTAGAAACATTAACAGTCCAAGGAGGGAAAAGCTGTCTTATTGGATATTTGATAATTTTTCGGCAATTTTCTGGGGAAGGGGGTAGTGAAGAAGGCAAGTAAAATCAAATAGAGGCTGGACACGTGCAAACATAAATTCTCAATATAGCTTAAGTTGGTTTCCAGAAAACACTTCGAAAATCCAGTCAAAAATAGTTTTTAAAATGTAAGAAAAAAAAGATGGGCAGAAGACAAACATAGCCATGAGTCCAATCAATGATCTGAGAAAACAAGAACCAAACACCCCAAGGCCCTGGGGCATAACATGATATCAATTATCAAAATATCCTTTCCCTCTCTCTCTTCCTCCCCCTTTTTCTCTACCTCCCTCCTCCCCTTCTCTCTATCCTATCTTCAAAAACCTTATGATATAATGTTTCCTCTGTCTGTGCCAGGAAGCAAACCCTTGGTTAATGTCAGAGGACTTGGAACATCTATTTACATATCCTATCCTTGAGTAAATAACTGGCATATGAAAGAACCAAAGCATCCAAAGAAAGAAGAAAGCCTACAGAGGGGACTGCAAAATGCTCCCTGGACTCAAATACGACATACAGATGATTAAATATATGAAACTCTTTTTAAGTGATAAAAACAATGAGCTAGGAGAAATCAAGGATACCTTCAAGAACTCCATTTGAAAATCTGTAGATATAATATGACAAGAGGAGAATTTAAGGAGCAGTAATAGCAGACAGCAGTGGCTGAGAATTATAACATGTGGATTTATGGAGCAGACTCCACCATGAGATTATTTCTATTTGCAGACCTTTCAATTTTTCAACTAACTTTGTTGAGGTCCCTAACTTTTTAAATATGTCAATATTACCTTACCTATCAAACAACCAGCATCACTGAATTTCTTTTTATTCCAAAATTGAACAAACATGTAATGACAAATTTGCTATAGTATTTGTTCTCCTCCTTAAGAGAACATTTGTGCTCATTTCTTTTATATATTTTGAGATAGTTTGAAAATGATTACTTGTGACCCGAATATTTAGAAGGTATACATGTTAGCGTATATATTTATTGCATTGTCTCAAATATTCAGAAGGCTTACATGTTAGTGTGTACATTTATTTCATTGTCACAGTAGTATTATGTGACAATAGAGCTCATAAGTCATTTGGCTTGCAGCCTAGGGATCAATTTCAAGGCACCGACAAATAATAAACCACTTAGCTACAAAATATCTTTTCATTTCTTCTGGCAGAGTGTCTCACTATGTACCCTAGGCTGTACACACAAACTTCCGACCACTTTCTTCCAAACATTAGGAAAACAGGCAAGTGTCACCAAGCTCGGAAGGATATAAATATGTTCCAAAAGTTCTTGTTTCAACACTTCCAAATCATTACTTAATATGTGATCAAAATAGTGCTGATGTTACAAAACCTGCTAATATTTAGATTTTTTTTCCCTCGGTAAGGAATCTAGTTTTGACTTACTGGTTTTAATATATTTGAATTTTATACTCATGTGACAAGAGTTATTTTCTGTGTTAATATTGTTGTAGTCTGTCTTTCTTGTCAGTAGTTTATAGTTTCCTTTCTTTTCCCAAAATCTATTGTTTTACTTAAAAAAATATCTGCTTCCTCTCTTAAAATTTTATACAACTTAACACCAAAAGTGTTTCTTTTGTTAAAGATACTTTACTCATCTCTAGTACTGTTGCTGATGATCTTTGTTTTGATCATCTTACATTGCTATGACTAAAATATTAGGTAAAACAAAAAACCTCTTTTAGTCCATAGTTGAGAAGATCTCCCTCAGTTAGTTGAGATAGAATGGTGGTCCAGAAGAAGTAGCAGGGTTTCAAAATAACATAGTAGATTAGGAGACAGAGAGCAAACCTGAAACCAGTGTAGGTCTAACCTGAAGGGGTGTCCTCTTTAATTTAACTCCATTAGCTGAGTTAGAGGTTCCATAACCTCCCAATACAACTTCCTGGGACTAAGTATTCAAAGCATATGAATGTGGGAGAAATATTGGGTGAGTCACAATCGTTCTATAACAACAGGAAAGCCAAAAGGAAAAAGGTATTACAAATTTATTTAATCAAAATATTGCATTAAGCAGAAGACTTCAGAAGAGAAAACAAAAGACCCAAAGGAAGAGCCTGTTTTTACACTTCCATTCCATGAAACATTGGCTGCCAAAACAAAATGAGACTGAACAAAAGGAAATAGTGTAAGAATAAAAAAACGAGGTACAGAAATTCAGATTTCCTTTATAATCTAAGGCAGGACTCCTCTGTATTAAGGATACCATGGCCTGCTGTGAGAACAGACTGTTCAATGCTGTAATCTAAATTTGCAGTCTTTCGAGAAAGCTCAATTAAAAGACAGTAGCATGATTTTAGGTATGTGTGTGTGTGTGAGTGGGTATGCCACGCTGTATCTTTGCTTCTTTGACTTATGCTTTAGTAAATTTTCTTTCTGTATATGTTTAGCATTGAGAGCTATGTTTCTATAGACAAAAGACCACAGGCCAATGGACTATTGCTGAAATCTCCAAAACTCTGATAAAATATACCTTTCTACTTTTGTATCTTTAATTTACTTCTCCCCCCATTTAAAGAAAAAAAAAAAATAAAAAACTGACTCAAATCGAGAAGTTCCTTATGGCAGTTTTAGTTTTCATGGCTAGCATCTGTGGATAAAGAAGATGTAATGGCATTTCTTAGAGAATTCTGGTTTCCAGAAAATCATACTAATAACTATAGACTAGATTATCTTCTACAAAATTGTGCTTTTGAGCCTCCATTCTTTATTAAAACCAGAACGTTGGACCAAACTAAGATCCAACCCCAAAATTCTGGAGCCTGGAGTCTGGAAAGGACTTAATTCTGAGATTGTCTTATTTGCTGGAGTAGAGACCCCAGAATGACATATTTCCAAGATTTTGTTTTATCATTCCAATAAGTTGTTACTATTCACCAAGAAAACAAGGTTGGGTGTACATATTCCAAAACATTCACCTTATTTTTTTCTCAGTTTTATTACAACTACTGAAGGCTATGAATACTGGCTACCAGGGAAAGAATCAGAGAATTTTAGTGAGCAATTGGATATATCAGCTGCACTAATAAATTCAAAAAAATATATCAATAGTAGACACTGATATGAACAAGATGCAAAAATAAACAGAATGTTTCTCTGCCAAAACAATAAATAAACATATATTCCAAATAAATATTGAAAACACATGATACTGAGTAATAATACTGTCTTAAGCAGGGTTTGTATTCCTGCACAAAATTTCATGACCAAGAAGCAAGTTGGAGAGGAAAGGGTTTATTCAGCTTACATTTCCACATTGTTGTTAATCATGAAAGGAAGTCAGGACAGAAACTCAAGCATGACATGAAGCAGGAGCTGATGCAGAGTTCATGGAGGGATGTTACTTACTGGCTTGCTTCCCCTGCTTTGCTCAGCTTGCTTTCTTATAGAACTCAAGACTACCAGCCCAGGGATGACACCACCCACAAGGGGCCCTCCCCCATTCATCATTAATTGAGAAGATGCCTTATAGCTGGATCTCATGGAGGCATTTCTTCAACTAAAGTTCCTTTCTCTGTGATAACTCCTGCTTGTGTCAAGTTGACACACAAAACCAGCCAGTACAAATTTATCTTCCAGATTATGTAATGATTTCTTTATTAATAAAAGAAACTACACAGTCAGGTGTTACAGCTAGGTGTCTCTGTAACTGAATTTTGTGGACCATGATGCGACAAGGCACCTGTTATTATTTGGATATGATTCTTCAGAGTTTCTGGACATCTTACTGACTATAGGTGAAACAAAAGAATGGATGGAGGTTTTTAGAGCTCTTGTATCTAATTGTGTTTTTGGATCCTTGGTTTCTTTCCCTGGAAGACAGCATTCATAGCCTTCACTAATTGTGATAAAACTGAGGAAAAATAAAATGAATGTTGTGAACCTGTGCACCTCAAGTTGTTTCCTTGGTGAATTCTCATGGATACAGCACAATGAGTCTTGTTGTTCTTTTGTTTCCTTATTGCTTGTGGCTTTTAGCCAACCTGAGGTATCTTGCCAAACTTCTGGTGATTTTTCTTAACCAAAATTAGGATTCCCGTTGAACAATTTGTTTGACAAGGAAGGTTTATAATTTGTTTATGTTTCTGGCTGCAATTCACAGAAACATTAAGAGGCGTAGATAAACAGGTGTATTTGAAGATCTCTTGTGGCTTGTAAAGTGAATGGAAAATGCTAATTCTGTTTTGAAACTCCCAAGTGAAAATTTTATTATGAATTAGATAAAGATGATTTAATTTTTTGGAACTGCATGGAATGTATTAAAAATAAAACTAAACAAAACATAATACTGTACTCTGATTAGATATAATTGTTTGCCTTGAAGTAACTAGCTAGAATTATTGGATAATTTGATCTTTCTGTGGTGGTATTTATTTTCCTCTGGTAAGATGGATCTCTCTCTCTCTCTCTCTCTCTCTCTCTCTCTCTCACTCTTTCCCTCTCTCTGAGCTTATTTTGCTTGACAAGGGGTTTTGGCTTTCATTTCTGCTAAGGTACCCTGTGCATGGTACTTTGAATTTGTAAGGCCTACCACTGACTCAAGTGTTTGAATGTTCTGCATCCAGATGGTGGTGGTGTTTGGGGATATTATGGAACATTGGGGGCAGAGAGCCTAGCTGTAGGAATCACAACACTGGAGCTGAGCTGTGAGAGAAAGTTTATAGTTCAGTCACACTTCCAGTTCATTCTCTGCTTCCTTGTGTTTAAGGAGTTTCATCTTTCAGCTTCTTGCTGAGTTTGACAGACCATGATGGTAAAATAAAGTCATGTCCAACTCCCTTCTTCTGTGCCTTTCTCATCATTATGACTTCTTTCTTTGAGACTCTAAGGCAAACACAGGATCTTTGTCTGTATGCTGCTTTTGGTCGTAAATCATATCCCTTGATTCAAAGTATCTTTGAGGATTGTTTTTGCCCAGACATGTCTGAAATTTAGACATCAAAAAAATAGGTTAGATCAATTGGAAGTAAAAAAAAAAATCTTATTTATTCCAGCTAAAATAACTGCTCTATAACATTTGGATGCAAGGTTTATAATATTTAATAATCATATGGCTTATATTTGTAATTAAGTGGTCTTGACTTATTTCAGTTAATCATAATTAGGAGTTTATTGTTTATGTACAGACTTGGTAAATTTATATTATTATCTTGTTTTCTTTTATGACTAAAACTTTAAAACAGGAAATTTCTGATATTTTAGTTTTATTAAATTCCTGTGTGTGTGTGTGTGTGTGTGTGTATGTGTGTGTATGTGGAAAGAGAGAGAGAGAGAGAGAGAGAGAGAGAGAGAGAATATCATTAAAACTATTAATGTTATTAGAAGAGAAAAAGAAACTCAAGAGTTTCCCAAGTCTGGACCCTGTGGGCTACACCAATGTCAAGCCTCAAAAGACATATCCATTGGTTTAGGCATAATGCTTTTCTACTATATATAAAGTTTACAGTTGTATTATTCAAATGATGATTTTTCTGCCCTGTTTCTTGTTTAAATCTGGACATGGCATTGCAATGCTTGTACTAAGAATCTTGTTTCTCGATCTGTCTGTGGCAGGAGAACTCAGCCTGTGCCACCAGGGCACCAGAGTCAAATAGCACTGGGAGAAATCTAGCCTACAGGAGTGTGGGCAAGCCTGTCTGCTCAGAGGGACCCACCAGGAATACCCAAGACACAGGAACTGATGAGTGGGCTTCTGGTTTCTTTTGGTGGCCATGGAGCAGATCCTGTGACACAGGACTCCATACTCAAATAGTGCCAGGAGAGATCTGGTATCACAGGAGTGCCAACACACCTTCAAGCACAGGCAAGACCACCACTTCTGTTCAGATTCACTGGACTAAGAGGGATTCTTGCAGAGCCACCAGGACACAGGAAACAAGGGACAGCTAGGGAATAGATCTTTCTGGTTTCTGTTTGCAACCCAGAACTGACCCTACATCCCAGCTTTCCAAACCCAAATTCATCTCAGAGAGAACTGGTATTCAAGGAGAATTGACACCTAGGCTTGCAGGAAGGTTAAGCCACTGTCAGAGAGAGAAAGACCAGCTAACACTAGAAATAACCAGATGGCGAAAGGCAAGGACAAGAACACAAGGAACAGAAACCAAGACTACTTGGCATCAGCAGAACGCAGCTCTCCCAACACAGCAAGCCCTGGATACCCCAACACACCAGAAAAGCAAGACTCAGACTTAAAATCACATCTTATGAGGATGATAGAAGATTTTAAGAAGGAAATAAATAACTCCCTTAAAGAAATACAAGAGAACACAGGTAAACAACTAGAAGCCCTTAAAGAGGAAACACAAAAATCCACTAAAGAAATACAGTAAAACACAATCAAATGGGCAGAATTACAGGAAAACACAATAAAACAGATGAAGGAAATGAACAAAACCATACAGGAACTAAAAATAGAAATAGAAACAATAAAGAAATCACAAAAGGAGACAACCCTGGAGTTAGAAAACATAGGAAAAAATCAGAAGTCATAGATGTAAGCATCATCAACAGAATACAAGAAGATAGGAGAGAGAATCTCAGGTGCAGAAGATACCATAGAAAACATTGACACAACAGTCAAAGAAAATGCAAAATGCAAAACGCTCCTAACCCAAAACATCCAGGATATCCAGGATACAATGAGAAGACAGAACCTGAGGATAATAGGTATAAAAGAGAGTGAAGATTCCCAACGTAAAGGGCCAATAAATATCTTCAACGGAATTATAAAACTAAACTTCCCTAACCTAAGGAAATAGATTAACATAAATATACTAAAAGTCTACAGAACTCCAAATAATTGGACTAGAAAAGAAATTCCTCCCATCAAATTATAGTCAATACACCAAATACACAAAATAAGGAAAGAATGTTAGATTAAGTAAGGGAAAAGGGTCAAGTAACATATAATGCAGACCTATCAGAATTACACCAGACTTTTCACCAGAGACTATGAAAGCTAGAAGATCCTGGGCAGATCTCATGCAGACTCTAAGACAACACAAATCCAGTCCAGGCTGCTATACCCTGCAAAACTCTCAATAATCGTAGATGGTGAAACCAAAATATTCTATGACAAATCCAAATTTGCACAGTATATTTCCACAAAACTAGCCCCACAAAGAATAATAGCTGGAAAATGCCAACTCAAGGAGGAAAACTACACCCAAGCAGAAGCAAGAAAGTAATCTTTCAACAAACTCAAAAAAAAGATAGCCAAACAAACATAAAAATAACATCGAAAATAACAGGAAGCAACAATCCCTATTCTTTAATAGTTATTAACATCATAGACTCAATTCCCCAATAAAAAGACATAGACTGACAGTCTGGGTCCATAAACTAGGACGCAACATTTTCCTGCATCTGGGAAATACACTTACGTGTTAAAGACAAACACTACCCCACAGTAAAGGGGTGGAAAACAATTTTCCAGGCAAATGGCCCAAAGAAACAGTCTGGAGTAGCCATTCTAATGTTGGATAAAATTGACATTCAACCAAGAGTCATCAAAACAGTTAAGGAAGAACACTTCATACGCATCAAAGGAAAAATCTACCAAGAAGAACTCTCAATTCTGAACATCTATTCCCTGATTGCAAGGGCACCCACATTCATAAAAGAAACTTTACTAAAGCTCAAAATACACATTGCCCTTCACATAATAATAGTGGGAGATTTTAACACCACACGATCATCAATGGACAGAACTTGGAAACACAAACTAAACAGAGATCATATAATTGGTCACAAAACAAACCTCAATAGATATAAGAAGATTGAAATAATCCCACGCCTCCATTCAGATCACTATGGATTAAGGCTGGTCTTCAATGCCAACAACAATAACGGAATGCCCACATACACATGGAAGCTAAACAAATCTCTACTTGATGATAACTTGGTCAATGAAGAAATAAAGAAAGAAATTAAAGATTTCCTAAAATTTAATGAAAAAGAAAATACAACATACCCAAACCTATAGGACACAATGAAAGCAATACTAAGAGGAAAACTCATAGCTCTGAATGGCTCCAAAAAGAAACTGGACTGAGCATATACTAGCTGCTTAACAGCATACCTGAAAACTCTAGAACAGAAAAAAGCTAATACAACCAAGAGGAGTAGAAAACAGGAAATAATCAAATTAAGGGTTAAAATAAATCAAGTAGAAACAAAAAGAGCTATACAAATAATAAACAAAAACAATATTTGATTCTTTGGAAAAATCAACACAGTATTTAAGTCCTTAGCCAGACTAACCAGAGACAGTATCCAAATTAACAAAATTAGAAATTAAAAATGAGATATAAAATCAGAATCTGAGGAAATTCAAAAAATCATCAGATCCTACTTGAAAAGCCTATACTCAACAAAAATGGAAAATCTTGACGATATGGACAAGATTCTAGACAGATAGCAAATGACAAAGTTAAGTCAGGATCAGATAAACCAGTCCCATAAACCCTAAAGAAATAGAAGCAGTCATTAAAAGACTCCCAACCAGAAAAACCCAGGACCAGATGTATTCAGAGCAGAATTCTATCAGATCTTCAAATAATACCAATATTCTTTAATCTATTCCACAAAATAGAAACAGAAGGAGCACTACCCAATTCATTCTATGAGGCCTCAGTTACACTGATACCAAAACCCCAAAAAGACACAACAATAAAAGAAAACATCAGACCAATTTCCCTTATGAATATTGATGCAAAAATACTAAATAAAATTCTCTCAAACCGAATCCAAGAACACATAAAAATGATCATTCACCATAATCAAGTAGGCTTCATCCCAGGGATGCAAGGATGGTTCAATACCTAGAAATCCATCAATGTAATACACTACATAAACAATCTCAAAGAAAAAAACCACATGGTCATTTAGTTAGACACTGAAAAAGCATTTGACAAAATTCAACATATCTTCATGATAAAATTCTTGGAAAGATCAGGAATTCAAGGACCATACCTAAAGATAAAAAAATCAATATACAGCAAACCAGTGGCCAACATCACACTAAATGGAGAGAAACTCGAAGCAATCCCACTAAAATCAGGGACTAGTCAAGTCTGCCTTCTCTCTCAGTATCTATTCAATATAGTACTTAAAGTTCTATCAGAGCAATTAGACAACAAAAGGAGGTCAAAGGGATACAAATTGGAAAAGAAGAAATCTAAATATCACTATTTGCAGATGATATGTTGCTATACTTAAGTGACCCGAAAAACTCCACAAGAGATTGCTACAGCTGATAAACAACTTCAGCAAAGTGGCGAGATACAAAAGTAAATCAAGCATATCTGTAGCCATCCTATACTGGAAGGACAAACAGGCTGAGAAAGAAATTAGGGAAATGACACCCTTCACAGTTATCACAAACAATATAAAGTATCTTGGTGTGACTCTAACCAAACAAGTGAAATATCTGTATCACAAGACCTTCAAGTCTCTGAAGAGAGAAATTGAAGAAGACTCAAAAGATGGAAAGGTCTCCCATGCTCATGGATTGGCAGGATTAATAAAGTTAAAATGGCCATCTTGCCAAAAACAATCTACAGATTCAATGCAATCCCCATTAAATTTCCAACTCAATTCTTCGTAGACTCAGAAAGAGCAATTCTCAAATTAATATGGAATAAAAAAATCCCAAGATAGCAAATATTATTCTCATCAATAAAAGGACTTCTGGTAGAATAAGCATCCCTGACCTCAAGCTGTACTACATATCAGCAGTGATAAAAACTGCATGGTATTGGTACAGAGACAGGCAGGTAGATCAGTGGAATAGAATTGAAAACCCAGAAATGAAACCACATGCTTAAGGTCACTTGATCTTTGACAAAGGAGCTAAACCCATCCCATGTTAAAAAGACAGCATTTTCAACAAATGGTGCTGGTTCAACTGGAGGTCTACATGTAGAAGAATGAGAACTGATCCATTCCTATCTCCCTGTACAAAGCTCAAGTACAAGTAGATCAAGGATCTCCACATAAAACCAGATACACTGAATTTAATAGAAGAGAAAGTGGGGAAAAATCTCGAACACATGGGCACAAGGGAAAAGTTCCTGAACACCTCTAATATCTAAGATCAAGAATTGACTAATGGGACCTCATGAAATCACAAAGCTTCTGTAAAGCAAAGGACATAGTCAATAGGACAAAACAGCAACCACCAGATTGGGAAAAGATCTTTACCAATCCTACATCCAATAGAGGGCTAGTATCCAATATATACAAAGAACTCAAGAAGTTAGACTCCAGAGATCAAAATAACCCTATCAAAAAATGGGAAACAGAGCTAAACAGAGAATTCTCAGCTGAGGAAATTTGAATAGCTGAGAAGCACCTAAAGAAATGTTCAACATCCTTTGTCATCAGGGAAATACAAATCAATCAACCCTGAGATTCCACCTCATACCAGTCAGAATTGCTAAGATCAAAAACTCAGGTGACAGCAGAATTTGGCAAGGATATGGAGAAAGAGGAACACTCATCCACTGCTGGTTGGATTGCAAACTGATAAAAACTCTCTGGAAATCAGTTTGGCGGACCCTCAGTAAGATGAACATAATACTATCTGAGGACCTAGGTATTCTACTCCTGGGCATATACCCACAAGATGCTCTAACATGTAATAAAGATACATGCTTCACTATGTTCATAGCAGCCATATTTATAATAGCCAGAAACTGGAAACATCCCAGATGTCCCTCAACAGAGGAATGGATACAGAAATTGTGGTACATTTACACAATGGAATACTACTCAGCTATTAAAAACAATGACTTCATGAAATTCTTAGGCAAATGAATGGAACTTGAAAATATCATCCTGAGCGAGGTAACCCAGTCACAAAATATTGAACAAGGTATGTACTCACTGATAAGTTGTTATTAGCCCAAAAGTTCAGAATACCCAAAAATCACTTCACAGCAACCATTGGGCTGAGCATAAGGTCCCAGATGGAGGAGTTGGAGAAGGGACTGAAGGAGCTGAGGGAGTTTGCAGCCCCATGTAGGGAGCAACAGTGTCAACTGGCCTGATCCCTAGATGCTCCTGGAGACTGCATCGCCAACCAAGGAATACACATGGAGGGACCCATGGTGCTGTTCAAATATGTGGCAGAGGATGATCTTGTTATCCATCAGGGGGAGTAGAAGCCCTTGGGCCTGAGGGTGTTAGATGCCCCAATATAGGAAAATGCCAAGAAGGGAAGATGAGAGTAGGTAGGTGGGTGGTTGGGGGAATACCCCCATAGAGGCAGGTAGAAAGAGGAGTAAACAGGGAGTTTCCAAAGGGGATTTCTGTAAAGGGGGAAACATTTGAAATGTAAATAAGATATCAAAAAAATTTAAAAAAGAATTTTGTTTCTCAAATTTTTGAAGCTGTGTAAACAATTCTTACCGTTTATTTTATGACTTGTCAATAAATGCTGATCAACCAGAGATTGTGCTATAAAGAGAATATGGCAGTGGCTTCTAACTGCCTTGGGGGGGGGAGAGATAGATGAGAGAGAGAGAGAGAGAGAGAGAGAGAGAGAGAGAGAGAGAGAGAGGGAGAGAGAGAGAGAGAGAGAAAGAGAGAGAGAGAGAGAGAGAGATTCATTTTGGTCAGGAGATTGGAGGAAATAGGGCCATGAGGAAGATGTCAGAGACAGATTATATGAATGCACCAAAGAAGCAGACCAATAAGAGAAAGCAAGGACATTGGAGACTTTAATAACAGGTAGACAGATTAATTTAGAGGTTAAGGTAGATCACTAAATGCTCTACTATTGAAGTGCAGATTGAAGTATGTCTTCCTTTCCTTGTGTGGTTATTGGAAACTAGCATAAGGAAAAGAAATACTGCACAGGATTAACTTACTATTTGAATTTATGTTAAAAATAATTTTATACATCGGTGCAATAGTAGCACAATTATTAGGACGAAGCTTTTTTATGATTGGATTTAAAGCCCACTTCATAAATTGAAACCCTTATCTCACACTGAGTCTTAGGCAAAAATTCTGTAGTTAGACAGGTCATGGTGTTAAATTTGACAGAGTATTAAATTAACTCCTCATAAACCACTGTTTTACCTATGAATTACTTCATAGGGCAACCCTGTTGGGAAAGCCTTCTATTTTTACAGATAAATAATACAGAGACCATACCTGATTAACGTGTATAGAATAAGTCACTGCAGAATTATTAGTTCTAAATGAGACATCTGTATTATTACAGCCCCTCCATGCAAGGGTCAGTGGTTATGGCAGAAAAAGGGACAGGAAGACTATGAAAGCCATCAGTGGCCACTACAAGGAAATAGTATTTTCTGGACATAGCAGGGTATTTGAATGTAAAAATACACAATGGCTCATATAACATGCACAAGACCTCTGCAGAACCTGGCCAGGCATAATTCTAGAATGGAGAGTGGAAATAGGCACGAACTCCCACCTTATTCAAGGAGGCAATGAGATTTGAAATAGCCCTGAAAGTGGGAAAGTAATTTTCCCTTAAAGGTATCCTCCCTAATGAGTACACCATATGCCACTTAACATCGAAAATCTGAGTATGTTAGCAGTATAAACTATTCTTGAAGGGCTTAAAATTATGGCATATATTTTAATGGGTTCGAAGGGAAATGAAGATATATGTGGGAGGAGTGGGAGCAGAGGTATATATGGACAAAAGATTCAGCACAAAATATCAAAGAAGTAATAAAAATGAGGCAAAACCTTTGTTATCACATTATATGCCCTGCCCAGGTAACAAGTAATTCAGGACATTTTAGTTTTTATTTCTTGAGGATAGTAATTTAGGGGGTTTTGTCAAATAAATGTTGAGGTTTTTAGTACATTAATCTTTGTGAGCAATCTAAAACTAGCTTAAAAAATTATAGCCATTCATCATCTTAAAATTGTGTTGCTTAAGGCTTTTCTTTCCAAATAATTGATCTACATTATATGATAGTACGCATTAAATACAGTCTTTATTTTCAGATATTTGTCCCTTCATATGGTTGTTCTGAAACTTATTAAGTGATGAGATATTTCTTGAAGATGGCAAGCAAAGTCCTTTAATTAACAACTTTTAAGCATAGATATATTGTTGCCCTGTAGACCTTGAGAGGACAAGTGCTCTCCGACCTGTATGTGACTAATGCATTAGTATTTCAACTTCTACATATGTGACTCAAATACTATAACTCTTTCACATGTATTTATAAACCTTTTTTTATATTTCATATACAGGTTGCCAATAGATTTTAAAACGTATCTTTGTATTTGATTGATAAAAGTAGCTAAAAAGAACATTTCAAATAGAGTTAGTAATTGTAACTTACCTTGTCTGTTAATGAAATGTGTCTACTAGATAATCCTAATAAAGACTGAAATTTTCTCCTCCTGTATTGTAGGTGAAATGTTTAGATTGTCCATGTTCCAATTTGATCTTAGAAATATATTTCATTATTATTATTATTATTATTATTATTATTATTGTGATGATGATAATAATGATGATGATGATGATGTTGCTTATATAAGGAAATCTTACAAGGTTTAAGAAGAGAACTTTCTGTCTTTAAATATGCCAGAAATGTAATATTGAATGTAAACAGTTTATATATATATATATATATATATATATATATATATATATATAATTATAAAAAAGTTTGCCCAATAAATATAGGTATAACATGAAATGTAAGAAGTTTATAATTAAATGCTTAAAACTTTTTGTCATTATATTACATTAATTAATTAATTAATTAATTAATTTTGTATGTCCATGTATCATGTGTGAGTGTACTTCTGCACCACATTTAAATGAAGTTCAGGGGATACCTAGAAAAAATTGTCTCTATCATGTGTTACCTTGGATTCAAGTCAGGTTATCAGGCATGGCACATTTACACACTCAGCCATTTGCTATTGCATAAATGCATATTTAACATCAAGAAATTTATATATGTTGCATTCATTTCTTTATTCCAAGACTGAAATGGATGAAAACATTAGCAGATGATTTAAAAATAATAATAGCATGTTAGTGATTCCATATACTTGGGACGGACTTATTATTTTTTTAACAATCTGAGGATTATTGTTTTGCTGTAAAAAATAAATGTATTAAAAATTCTTTTAAAAAGACTAATCTTTATTTTAATTTATTCTTTAATCTTTTGTTAATGATCCAGTCTTCATTCACTTCCTGGCCTGCCCTGTTGCAACCCCACCCCATATCATACCTCCCACCACATCTCCCTGTCTCCAAGGGGATGCCCCCACTCCACCAGACCTCCCCATTCTCTGGGG
This sequence comes from Rhynchomys soricoides, assembly GCA_019843965.1. NCBI lineage: Eukaryota > Metazoa > Chordata > Mammalia > Rodentia > Muridae > Rhynchomys > Rhynchomys soricoides. Next base: position 30,538,149 of record JADRCH010000004.1, on the reverse strand, counting down.
TCTTAAGTCTCTGGTGTATACTGGTGTATGCTGCCTAGTTGGCAGCTCAATTCTTCTGCTCTATTCTTTGAGGATCCAGGTCAGTTGAGACTACTAGTCTTCCCATGAGGCAGCCCTCCTCCACAGCTTCTTCCAGCTTTTCCCAATTTCAACCAGAAATTGGGGTCCCTGGCTTCTGTCCATTGTTTGGGTGCTAGTATCTGCATCTGACTCTTTCAGCTGCTTGTTGGGCCTCTCTCAGAAGGCAACCATGCTAGGTTCTTGTCTGTAAGCACACCACAGCATCAGTAACATGTCAGGTCCCTGGGCCTCCACTTATGCTGGATCTTATGAGAGACTACTATGTGATCAAGTTGATTTTAATTAAAAAAATGACTATAGCCTTTAAAAAGAACAACTTTCAGACATCGATGCAAAGGAAAAATATGATATGTATTATTAGAATAACAAAGTTTTTATTAAGTATCTATTAAAGAACTTATACTGATATTCCTCTAAAGTAAAGAACACAGCACTTCCAAAATATTTTTTATGAAGAGAGTATTAAGTGATAACAAAACAAAAGGAGGGAAAACAATAGCAAATAAAATAAAATAAAAGTGTAAGCCAATTTCTCTGATAAGCATGTATACAAAAAAGTTTCATGGAAATGTTTATTTACTTAATTTTAGAATACTTCAAAAGTGTCTTCCACCATGATCAAATATGTTCCATCATAGAGATGAAGGGACAATTCAACATAGGTAAATTAATAAAAATAAGCCAAGGCATAAAATGTCAAAGGCCAGGAATCACATTGTCGTTTGGTTAGAGTCAGAAGATGTTTTTGAGAAATCCAACACTGCTGCAGGACCAAAGTCTTGGAGAATCTATGGATGCAAGGGACGTTTTTCCACCTACAAAAGGCAAAATACAACAAGCTCAAAGTCAGCATCATGTTAAACAAAGAGAAAAAAATCAGAGCATTTCCAGTAAAATTCAGAACAGGCAAAGATGTCTACTGATGTTCAGTACAGTGCTTAAAGTCTTATATATCTTTATAGGAACTTTAAAACCATGAGTTCTATTTCTGTAAGACAGTTAGGAATCATCTAATTATAATAGTACTTATATAATATTTAAGTATTTAATGACAAATATATAAAGTTGTCTCCTTTAAAAGTCTTTCTCAAACATACTGTATTATAAGCAAGAGTAACTCATTTATTATAAATTTTATTATGATAAAATTTGTATTTTATTCTTATATTGTACCTCAGTAATAATTCTGACAATCTCTTTAGGTTTTATAGTTCTATGATATATATGTAAGAAATGATAAGGAAGCCAGTGATTGCAACATGTTTCTGTTTTGTAATATAAATACAACATTTTCCTACCTCCAATCCCTCTCTTATAACCCACCCCCCTGTTTTTTCCCTTTCAAATTCGTGAATTCTATTTTCATGAATGGCTGTCACATGCATATTTGTATAGACACATACACACACACAACACACACACACATCCCATTCTATCTGTAAAATGTTACATGTATATATTTTTTCAGAGTTGACCATTTGCTAGTGGACAACTAATTGGTTTGGACTTCCCTAATGAACGGTATTTGACCTGCTGTTAACATTGTTTGGTTACCTGTAGTTCTTTGTCTAGGGTACAATTTGTTAACTAAAATATAATTCGTGTCATTGTATAGTATTATAATCTCAGAATGTTGAAGTTTAGGAAACAATTAAACTCTGTGCTAATATAGCTCAGCAGGTGGGATCACTTACTTATGTGCCTGAGTTCTATCCCAGTACCTGTGTGATAGAAGAGGACTGACTTCCAGAAATTATCCTCTCGATTCAGCACTATGACATGACATATACATCTTTCCACTTAATTAATGTAATAAAGCTTATAAAGGATTATAAATTCATTATTATTATTTATTAATAATAATTATGAATTATTAATTTGGAACGTTTGAGATGAACTCTCATTTGCAATGGGTTGAAAACTTCAGGATAAAAATTTCCTAAACACAACAACAACAAAAACAGCAATTAGAAGTGACTAAATTTTACAATGATACCTTTTCATTAGTTGAGTAATTAGACATCTTCAAATCTTAGCTCCTACTAAAATTCTGCTTGCTATTTCTGTATGGACATGTGGCTATTGTTTATGTTGTTCATGTATGAAACACAAAGAAATTAGACAACAGATACAGAAGCAAATGAGTGGAATGATCAAGAGGAACAATCTTATACTAAATCTTAGAATTTGAAATAGTGTGTGTGTGTGTGTGTGTGTGTGTGTTTATGTGTGTGCCTATATATGTGTATCTCAGTTCCTGTTTTTTATAGTAAATAGCATCAAGAATGTGAAACATAACCTTATTTCAGACCTCTGATGTTATAAGAAACAATTATTTTCTATAGTTGGAGACTCTAACCTAAATCTACATAAGCATATTTTCTTGTTTTGCCTTTTCCGGAAGTTGTAAAACATTCTGGACAGGGCAAAAAGAGATGCTTTTTCTCTCCCCAATATTTGTTTTTTGTTGTTAAATGTTCTGTATGTTTATATTTGCTCTGTATCTATATTCTTGGCTTATTTCCTATTCTCCTTTGATTCTCTTATTTTTTAGTGACACAAATAATAGTCAAGACGTTAGCCTGGGATGCATTTAGGTTTAAGAGAATAAAACAAGGTGAGAACTTGCTAAAAAAATCCAGTCTACTGGAACCATGTATCAAAACTTAACATTTTCCTAGCCCCTGTTTCTGTTTCCTGTTTTTAATGAGGTCAGAAGACTCTCTCACATGTTTCCAACATCATGATCATCTGTCTTGATCAGAGTCCCATAATCAACAGAACCAATAACTATGAACTGAAACCTCTGTATATATGATTGTAAATGATTGTTTTCTCCCTGTGTAAGGAAAAATGGGATGGGGGTTTGTGGAGGGGAAACAGGAAAGTGGGAAATAATTTGAAATTTAAACAAATAAAATGATTAAAAAAAATAATAATAAACCACACCAAAAATTTGAAGGCAAGGCTGTGATAGCTAGGTATCCAATAGTAAGAGCTTAATGACTAATTCTGTTAGAAATGCCAAGAACAGGACAATTCTATTGAGAATTTCATTAGAGATCTTGTTAATTTTTTAAAAATAACATCTCTACTATTTTTCATTGTACTAAAATTTTTGCATGGGTCAATTTAAGGATGATGGCACAGATAACATGACAAAGAACACCTCAAAGCAAAAAATTATTCAAGGTATGGGGCAGTTATTAGTGATTACATTCCAAAATGTCTTTTAACCTTTTATGATATTTATTATTTACTCTGTGTGCATTTGTGTCTCTGTGTGTGTGCATGTGTGCATGCTTGCATGCATGTGTGTATGTGTGTGTGTGTGTGTGTGTGTGTGTGTGTAAGCAGCATGGTAGACAGGTAGACATTTGAAGATAATTTGTAGAAATCAGTTTTCTCCTTTTATCATGTGAATCCTGGGAATTGAACTCAAGTCACCAGGCTGGCCAGCAAGTACTTTAACCCTCTAAACAATATCATCAAACCTACAGGATTTCTATTCATGTTTATAATTAAACAAAGGAGGAAAGTAGGAAAGAACATAACTTTTTAAACTTACAATTGTCTAGAGAACTAGCTCACTTTAATTTATTAACAAGGAAGCTGTTTTAACTGTTTTCTCATTACTAGGACAAATATCTGACCTACAAACAATAAAAACACCTCAAGTGAAGAACAGCCACACTCAAACTCTTGGTCTAGCTCTTCCATTCATTTAACTTCTACCCCATAATAGTCCCTGATGGGATGATCATGAAACAATAACTGCTTCTCAGTACTTTGGCCACTGACTATAAAACAAACCACAAACCAAAGTTGGCCATAGCACTAATCAATGGGTATCAACACAAATATGTGGATGTCTATTTGACAGGTATATCATGTACATTTAGAAAATAAGCATCTATAACATTCCTGAAAGGACCTGTAACCCTCAAGCCCTGGGCTTTAGAGCAGGTTTCCTGTAGAAATTAGGAACATCTTCTGATCATGAGGAGCTCAAATTCCAACAGTGGTTAGCAACACTATTGCACTATTGTACCAATTAATAAATATTATTTGGCATGTTGGTAATTCCACATGCAAGTGGGGATTGGATCATTGAACAACTCTAGAACTTTAAGGCTATAGAATTATTAGAGATGGTCCAATATTTTTCACATTGAGTGTCCATAAGTCTTTAAATTTACACATTGGCATTTTATATTTAATGTACAAAATATCACTTGAAAGTTGTCATGCATGAAAGGTACTCAGCACATCCCAATCTCAGAGACTGTAGTGGTAGTTGGAAATACTGAAATTTTACAACACTGAGGTATCTGGAGAAGCTATGTCATTGCACTCATGTTCTTCAGGTTTTTTTTACGTTTCAGACTCCAGTTCATACCCATGAATTGAGAACACTTAGCCCCATGTTCGTACTACCATTATGTTCTTCCTTACCAGGAACTAATATTCAGTGAAACCAAAGCTTATGTGTCTGAAAATGTGATTTAATCAACGTTTGTCTCTTATGGCATGTCAGGTATTTTGTCACAGCAACAAAATTTGACAAGTAAAAGCATACTGTAGAAAATGTGAATATCCATTTTTAAAATACAATTATTAGAAGAGATTCTTTGTATGTCTCAATGTCACAGAAGCAATTAGAATGTAATTACCCATAAAAAGATACAGATACTCATAATTTCAGTTCCATAGTATCTTTAACTAGTACAAAAGTTGCTAAAAATCCTTAGACTTACTTTTATATGACTTCTGTTTCAGCTCTATTTTCTCTTGTCATTGTATTTAATAATCTTGCAATTCTTTTACCTGGTGATATCTCAGTTTTTAACACATATTTAGTATAATTTGCTATTGTTATCTTTATGGTATAAGACTGGCCCATTAAAAATTATAAAAATCTTAGCAGTTTAAAATAAATTTTAAGAAAATAGAAATGCTCAGAGAAAGTGTCACTGACTTTTTTTTTCCTGTTATTAGGTAATTCATTAATAAAAAAATAGGTTTCTCTTATTTCAAGTTATTTTTATTTATTTTAATTAAAGTTATTTTTGTTTTAATGGAAGGAATTTTTTTACCCATCTTAATAAACCTTTATATACTTATGGCAGTCCTTGTCATGAATAGATCCTAATAATATGACATTTGTTTTATAAATCTCATGATTCATGTTAATGATAAACCATGACATTTTTTAAATAAACCAAGAATAAATTAGTGTAATAAATATATTACCTCTTATATTGCTATGAGGATAAAAAGAAAATGCTTTAAGGGAATGCATCTGACTTCCCTTGCAAAAACCTGAGAAATAAAAGAAAATGGTTCTCACCTGCCACCATCAACATGATGCAAGGTACAAAACTTTTAATACTAGGTAAAATTAATTTTTAACAAGCCTACGGACTGCATTGATGGGGTTCTAGTGTGCAACATGAAAACATATGTACAGAATTATGGTATTTGAATATTAAGGAATATGGTATCTTCTGCAGGCTATATGACACAGGACAGCTGAGAATTTAGACAGAACCAGCTCAGGGCTGAAAAGGTCATAAGACTTAGTATCAGTTTATACCACATCTTCTAGTTTTGCAAATATTTGCCTATATTTTTGCAAGCAATCAAAAGTGTCTGTCAGACCATTAGTACCTCTAATGAATAATAGCTCTTTATAAGTACAACTTCATGGCTGAGTAGGAAAATGTCCGTAGTAGGGAAATGGTCTAGGACATAGTAGGCCATAAGTTCTGTGTCACTATTACACAGTGATAAATTGTCTTCAAATTCGTCAAAATTTTCCTTAATTTAAAATAGCAGTGACTATGTGACTAGAAGCAATATGTTTTCCGCTCGCTGAATGCAAGGCAGAAAGTTCAAGCAACAGATAAAAGGGTGAGGGGGTTTATGGCCTGCAGTAAGTAATGAGAACCAGGAGACTGTGAAGCACTGATCTGCTGAGTTGTCTGTGATTTCTACTCTTCAACTTGACTTTGTTTTAGGCTTTAAGCAGTATTTTCCTTTTTGTCGTTTTAATCTTTAACTTTTTATTCCCAATACCCCTACCAGCCTCTGATCCTCAATACCTTTGTTAGGGTTCTAAATCATAGTTTCATGAATGCTAGGTCTGCACTTTATCAATTTTACCAATCAAACTACACCCTACGTTCTGGACTGTGCTTTGAGGGAAGAGGGAGGATGAGATTGGGGGTGGGGCTTGTGGAGGGGAAACTGGGACGTGGGTATCATTTGAAATGGAAACTAATAAAAGGATTAATAAAAAACAAGGACTTAAAATCCCTCTGGGTTTTTTGTGTGAGGTCGTTCCCAGACAGGCTTAAGTGAAGAGCAGGAACTCATTCTAAAATTTGCTGACTATCTGCATAAATAAAGGGGACAAGCAGATGAAGGAAGGTCTAAGAGTCTACTCTCTGCCTCTCCCAAGACCATGGATACAATGTAAGCAGCTATTATGTTTTTCTCTTTTTAGGGACAATACATTCTCTTAAAACATGGGTCAAAATACATTTTTTTTCTTTTCTTTTCTTTTCTTTTCTTTTTTTGTTTGTTTTTGTTTTTGTTTTTTGAGACAGGGTTTCTCTGTGTAGCCCTGGCTGTCCTGGAACTCACTTTGTAGACCAGGCTGGCCTCGAACAAAGAAATCCCCCTGCCTCTGACTCCCGAGTGTTGGGATTAAAGGTGTGCGCCACCACTGCCCGGCTCATTTTTTTTTCAAGAATTGTTTTTTGTTAAGAATTTTGTCACAGCAATGAGAGATGCTAACCAATACATTGTCTATCACAAACCATCTTTTTTTCTTTCCATTCTCTGAAATTCTAAAGCTTTAAGTGTTGTAAATTTTTTTTTGAACTTAAACAATAAGGCATACTTTGTTATCACCAATCATGTGATATTGTATGACACACAAAAACTCTGTCATTATTCTGTCAAGACAAGGGAGAAACTGTCCTGTGCATCTTACATATTCTTAAAGCATACTTTCAAGTTGTTGTATCACAATTCCTCTTACATGAGACCCGAGATGCTCTATTAAAACAGAATCTTCAGCATTTAAACCTTTCTTAATCACAGCGAAGCTTTTTAACCACTTTGCCCCTCAAACTATTGATTTTGTGGAGTGGTGAACCAGAGATGGAAGTTTTATTGGATAAACTCATGCATATCCATAAGGAAAAAGCATCATCACTTACAGAGTTGGGCACATACATGCTCAATTAAAGTTTATGCATTCCACTGAAATAATGGCGAAGTCAAAAGCTTTTGGTGAAAATTTAGAATTATTAACAGACAATTTTTTTTCTAGGTCATCTGGTAAAAGTGAGTAGGCAATACTGCATTATTTGGGTTGATTCTTTATAATTTTCTCTGAATGACTTTATCTAAAACAAAAGAAACCAAAAAACAACAAATATAAAAGTGACTTGTAAAGTTCTTTGGCTCATTTAAAGGAGCAGTTGCTTCCCAAAATCCAGAGTACAAGACAGTTATCTTTGTAACGTCATAGTATTTTCTTTCCTTGAACAGTACTATATAATTACATCATCCATATGTATGCTTTTCATTTTTTTTCCACTCTGATAAATGCTAGCCACAGTCTAACTAGTAAAATATGTGTTTTTGTATTATATATTCTATATTCCCTTCTAGAGAAAGGCTCTTAAGATTTATTGTATTATTTTGTTCTATATTTAAATTTTTAAATTACCATATGCCCACCATGTAGAATTAGTAATTACTGTTCTGTAACTCTCACTGGTATCTCCCCCTGGATTCCAAACAGCTTGTCAGTCTCCTTGCTCTCAACCAAAATGTTTAGATAGATAACAAAGAGAATAAGGAAGGTGGTGGAGTTTACAGAACAGATTGGTATAAACTCTTGAAGGTTGCGGGTGGATGATGGTAAAAGGTCCATTGCATTGACTTGCATTTTCAGTGGACTATTTTTAAAGCCTCTAGAACAATCAATTCTACCTTAAGGAATTTGTTCTCTCCAGGTTCTTAAACAGAAAATGCATGTCTTCATACATTATCAGCAGGCCTCCTGTTTCATAGTAATTTCATAAGATCGAGGCTCCTGAAACTGGTATTAAATAGCTATCTGTTCACAAAAGCCTGATAAATTCAGGACATCTATTATCCTCACTGGGTCAGAGACATGATCCCCTTCCTATTGGTGACCAGTAGGTGAGCTCTGCATTGTCCTTGATTTTATAAGATGTTTATTATGTGGGAAATGTCCAGGCCTTCTCCTCTGTACAGCATAAAGAGATTTTTCCCTCCTGCTTCTGAATCCTTGATAAAGTTATTAGACATAGATGAAATAAGAGAAATTGCATATAAACATGTGAGCAGGCAAATGAAACTCAAAGAACAGATTGAGGATGCCAATGACATGATTATTCACCGCTAGCATTGTTATGAATATATTTACCTTTTTTTTCTTGAGGAGAGAGAGATTGGATGTATAAAATGTTGAGGGCTTGAAAGAGTTTCTGAGGGAGGGAAGGGTCTTGGAGACAGTCTCTTCTGAAATATAAATGAGCTTGACAATAGACTTTATACTGGAAGGGAAGCTACAGAGGTTTACTTGTATTTCTTAGTATATTTTTTCTGAAATAAATACTGATATTTATGAGTGAGAGTGCAGGGTGAAGTCTGCTTCTGATGCAAATAAGGTTCTTTGGTCCCTGGTCCTTGATCTTGGAGACAGAGAAGCAAGAAAGGTTAAATACTGATGACACTGAGTCTGTTTTGATAACTTCTTAATTTAATTAAAATAAAATCACTCAGCATGACAAAAAATGCCACATCTTTGTGGTAGCAGTGTTTGAACACTAACAATACTTATTTACATATGTAAAACTGAATTATGAATCTAATTAGCAAATTTTTAAGTTTTTATTGGTTCTTTGAGTTTCACATCCTACACCCCAATCCCACTCATCTCCTCATCCCCTCATACCTGCCCTCTACCCTTGCAACCTTCCCCACATCAGAAAAAATAAATCCTATAGGAAGTTGTCTTGTATCCCACTGTACACACCTGTGTCCATATTTCTTTGTTTGCAAATATTCATTGAAATGAGGCATTTCTGGTATAATGTCCCCTGGCTTCTGCTATACTACTGATCCTGGAACCTTCCTGTGACTTCCTCTCAGATATCTTCTTGTTGCCACTAGAGTCAGCTCTATTATGTGGCCCAGGACAGGTGGAGGGCACTCTCTCCCACATGAGTGCTGCAGCTAGTAAGGGACAAGGTCAGCTCTCTTGCTTTGATGACCAGAGTCAGGTCTCCCACCTACTTCCAGAGATGAGGAGTGGGGGTGGGGGGTGGGAGGAAGGAGGATTCTTCTCCATCCATGTCACAGCACAAGACACAAGTGGCAATGCCAGCTCTCCTACTTTCAAAACTTCAGGGCCTGCTTACCTCCAATTCCTGGGAATTACACACACACACACACACACACACACACACACACACACACACACATTCCTTTTCTCCTGAGTACTGTAACTGGCTAGGGGGTGGAGTCAGCTCTCTTACTTTTATGCCCTAGGTCTGGCTCTCTCAAAATATCCAGGTAAGTGGTGGGCCCAGTTCTGGACAACCCTCAGACATCAACCTATCCCCAGGAGCCGCCCAGACCAGGGATGTCTGCCTGGCCTTTGGTGGTAACAGACTCCTACTGCTGGAAGACCACAGAACCAGAAGTGGCTTCTAGTGGCAGCACAAGCCAGAACCAGGGTGCATCAGAGGCTGCTGAAATCAGGTTGTTCCACAATACCATCGAGTTTCCTATTCTGCCTCTCTTCATTGTGTCTACATCCTTCTGTTTCTCTTACTTTTCCATCTCTCTATCACTTATTTGCTCCTCTTTCCTGGAGTCTCTGTATGGTTGGGGTCATCTCAGGAGAGTTCCTATGTCCTGCCTGTGAATTATGGCACCAGGCAGGGGTCATCTTGGACATGGTCTGCCGCCAGGCCTGCTAGGGATAAAACTGATCATTGTCTCAGGCTAGTTCTGGGACTTCAACCAACCTGCCCATGTGTCCCCACGCTATAGTACTCTGTCTCAGTCTCACTCAAACTGGAGGTCCAAATTCCCAGGTTGGGTTCATCTAGCCTCCATCTTGCTCGCTGCCTTCCTGGCGTTGGACTAGTGGTCTTCTAAGCCTTTCCCCCACCCCCACCCCAGGGAGTGTTAGGCTACTAATTCACATGTTCACAGGTCAGAACACTGAGTTTAGACATAGCCTCTCTCCTCTCTGCCACCTACTAACACACATATTACACAATAGCCACACATGCAAGGCTTCTAGTGGCAACTAGTTAACGCTACTAAATGTACCTTTTCAGTATGTTATCAAAAATTACATGCAAAGATTTACAAACATTGTTATAGGTACATCTTCCCTACAGTTTCTCCAAGTAAACTCTTTCAACTGTGCCCAAATGGAGAAGCGTTTCAAAATCATAAATAGTGTTTAAAATGCTCATTGCTATAGTCCATTAAAAGAGACTGACTTACTTTAAAAGAACACTTTCTAGTGAAATAAGATTTTAAAGCAGAGTAGTTTGAGTAGTTATTAAAAGACATTGAAGCAAAACCAAATAGGAAGAATTTATGCTTCTGAGTGTTTTGCTGAGCTTTTTTTTTTTTTTCACTCATGTTAAAGCAAGATTGAATCTGTACTTTTCCAGTTTTGTGTGTCAGGTAAAACATAGCAGGGGGTGAAATGAATTCATCTTTCTGTCTTCAAGTAAACTAAAAGCAATTTTTGTCTTCCCATGTGGTCACTTGAGGTGCTTGTCATGTTCAAGCTAATGATATCAGGCACCCTCAGGTTGTTTAAGTATTCATGAAGTAATTAAATTCTCATTAACATATAAATAAAAGAAAACTGAAAACAAGTTTAGCAGGCACCTAACATCTGTTCTAATGCTTTTATGTATTAAAATTTGCCACACAGAGAAGGAAAAGTGCATTCTGTTCGGGAAGTACTTTGCATAGATTATTTATAGAAACTGTAATTAAACCGATTTGGCATATTAAAGGAAGTTAACAGCAGAGCATTATTTAGATACTTTGTTGATCTCTGTCACCTAAATAAAAATTAAAACAGATATGGAAGAAGTAAAGTTACATTTTGTTTATATTTCAGAAAAAAATTGTATGAGTCATTGAAATTGATTTCTATCTCACTTAAGACTCAATTTTAATTTTAAAAGCAGGAATCCAACTTAACCCTTAGTCCTTTCTGTTATACATTATAATATCATTTGGGTGCTTGTCAATGCATTTCATTTATACATCAATTTATTCTATTAGTAACTACAGATGATTTTCTGCATCATGTTTTCTAAATACGCATTCATCCAAACATGAAGAGGAACATATTTAAAAGACTTGCCTTTTCTTTGTGATACACCTGTTAGTTTTATTTTGTTTTGTTTTGTTTTTTTTGCCAATTTCTATTGACATGAGTATATAGTTTTGCCAATTTCTACTGACATGAGTATTCATATATATATATAAATATATACATATATATGAATATATATTATATATCCCAATTCTCATTCAATTTTCTAATTTTAATTTATATAGATTGATGATACAGCCTCACAAATATTATTTGCCTGACATCCAAAAGGTCTAGGATTGATCATCAGGACTGAGAAAAAAATCATTTGTTTTATACAAGGTTACTCAACTAAGAAGAAAAAATATACACAATTATTCTCAGTTCTTAGTTACAAAGTATTTCTATAATAAAAGATTAGTTAAGAAGAGAAACACAAGGAGTATATTGAAATCATTGAAGCCCAGACTATGATACCCTACCCTAAAGTACAGTTCTGCGGCAAGATGGAAAATAATCTGAATGTTAAGGGTACTTGGGACTAGAGAAAAGCCCTTCACTCTCTAGTCTCATTGATGCTGGTTACCTTCTGTGAGGCAAGAATTTTCAAAAACTAACAGAAATCTTCCTAACGATTGCCCACAAAGATGCAATGTTCTTTCGATATAGTTATAACTAATAAAATAATGTTAAAAAAGCAATAAAGTGTGTTTGTTATGTCATTTGAGTTTAAATTAATTCCTTCCAAGATGGAAACAGTAGAATTGCACTTCTTAGAATCTCACAAACAAAATTATGAACTTTTTCACTAGTATGTAGAGAATGAATTACCCTGTCTTAAATTCATTCTATCTTAGTTCAAGAAAGATTCTTTGTATTCTTATGAACTTATGGTTTTACCTTATAAGTCTGTACTTGACTCAAATGCTCATAGAATTTTTTAAAAATATCACAAACTCTTTAAACGTTATAATTTTAGAAACCACGAAATTTATGTAGTTTGGGATTATTGTGAAATATCCCATGGTTCTCTTTAGAAATCCATATCTAAATTTTAAATGCAAACTCTCCTTTTCTTAACTTTCTTACTCTTTCTTAATGAAGATATTTAATAATCATTTAATTTTTGTAATAAATGTTAGCCTTACTTCATACCAACTCATCCAGAAATACCTTTTTTATAAGAAAGTCAAAATTCTAGGGCCCTCCTTACTAGATGATAGAGTCTTACGGCTATTACAGCCATCAAGCATAGAGGTGCATCCCCTTGTTCTCAACTTTATTTGGCTTTGTTAAGATTTGAAACTAAAGAAAATTAGAAAGGCTTCTGAAGTAAGACATTTCTGACATTTTACCTTCTCTTTATTTTCAGCTATTATGTGTAAGGTCAAGGGAATTGGAAATTCACTTTAGATTATATAAAAAGACAGCTAGCTATTATTCTTGAAACCTCTAATTACAGTGGATTACATCCTTGAAGTATGATAGTATATATACTGAACATATAAGTATTCAAACAAGAAGCTTGAAAAGACAGGTCTTGCTGGAATTCTCATGGCACATCCCTGCATTAACACATGTAGGAAGTTCCCTTTGCCTTCTTTTGTAATGCTATTTGCATCAATGAATTTGTGTTTTTTTCTTTTCAACAATGTTTGAAAATATAGTGTTAAACATATCCTTACTATTAATAAAAAGAACACCCAATTCCCTTGTTTTTATATCATGCATTTTCCATATATCCATTGGAGAAAACAGGGAATATTTTGAACTTTAACTTATATGCCATCTCAAATTTTGTTCTTCAATACTGTGTTCTCAGAGATGTGATTCTCTAGCACAATAGTGAAATTGTTTTTTTTTTTTTTTTTTTTTTTTTTTTATGAAAGCCACTGAATGCTCACTTCAAGCTACATATAGACAGGTTAATTATTTAAGGCATATAAACGCATGAGACCCAACCTATTATCACCCTTCAACCTAAAAAAGAAATGTACAAAGATATTGTTATTTAGCACTTAAATTCTTTGTTTCCTTTTCTCTATTCCAAAGAAGCTCTGAACAATAATGTTGAGATAAAATGGATTTCCTTGTAATTTTGCCACAGGGCAATGACCTTGTTTCTCTTCTTCTGTCTATAGCCCTCTTACAATTGCTATAAAATGGCCTAGAATCCACAGAAAGACAGTATAATGGATTCATTCATGGGAAGAAGAAGGTATGGGTTCAAAGATTTTCTCATATTTTGTCACAAAAAGTAAATTTTACTCAATTTTTTAAAGTTATTTCTCTGTTTCTCTGACAGATATACATCTAAGAACATTTTGGTATATATTAGAATAATAAGCTACAATTCCTGTGTGCCTGTTAAACACATTATCTGATAATCATCAAACAGATGATATTGGGCATACAGCCAAATGCGATGGTTACAAACAAGTTATTTAAGAATATCTGCTTTCCAGTCAGGCCTTTACTATAGCTTCAGACAACATCCATTCTCTTTAGGGGGATTCAGTATGAGATGATAGTAACAGGACAGTATCCAGTTATTGTCCTAAACCTGTAAAATGAAATATGGAATCTAGAAACAGCACTTTACATACCAGATCATTCCATCCTGTGAGATTACTCTGTAAGGAAGCCATGCACTAAAAAACAGAGGTAATCACATCAAAACTACACTGTGCTTCCTAGCCATAACAACATTTTCAGGACCAAAATTTAAAACTAGGACTAAAATGGGTCCTAAAGAAACCAAAGATGAACCAACTACTTAATTGTGCATACTTTAATCTCCATCAAAATGCATCATCTGTTTATATCTAAAGATCATGTAAGTACTACTATAGTGCTTTGAAATGCTTCTCCTAAATGTTTTATAAATTTACATTTGGAATAAAAGACACTCAACTATTTCTACAGCTATTTTTTGTTTGCACTTTTTTTTTCTTTTTTTTGGATGGTGAGTCTAGACTTGACTAGCAGAAGCACATAACTATAGTTGGGCATCTGTTTTTAGGCTACAATTAAAAATACAAAAGATGTATCCATTGGAACTGTGCTCCACAACTCTACATTCTTATGGGTTATGGGTTCCTGTAAACTTCTCTATTTCTAATTTTCTGGGGAACCGCCAGATTGACTTCCAGAGCGCTTGTTCCAGTTTGTAATCCCACCAGCTATGTAGAAGTTTCCCTTTTCCCACATCCTTGCCAGCCTGTGCTGTTGCTTGACTATTTTTTATCTTAGCCATTGTGATTGGAGGATGTTTCAATCCCACTTAGAAGATGGAACAAAATAATCATGGGAGGCATAGGGAGGGAGCAACCTGGATGGGAGAGAGAAGTGAGAAGGGGGAAAAGGATTCAGCATAAGGTATGGGAGGAGACAGGTGCTAGAAGCCAAGAAGGTCAGGGGGATGAATGGAAATATATAGCTGTCTGATGTGGAGAGTGGGAGGAACCTCTAGATGGTCGCAGAGACTGGGATAAGGTAGGATCACAGGACTCAATGTGGTTGACCCTAGTTGTAATGTCTAAGAGTGGGGATAGGGAACCTGAAGATACCACCTCAGTAGCTAGACAAGGCCCCAAGGAAAGAGATGGGGACACCAACACACCTTCAAAATTTTTGGCATAAAGTTTTTCCTATCTAAAAGAAATACAGGAACAAAAGGGGAGCAGAGACTGAACAAATGACAGGTCAGTGACCAGCCCGATTTGGGATCCATTTATGGGCAGGCACCAAATGTTGACTGTATTACTGATGCTATGCTGCACATGCAGATAAGAAATGAGCATGGCTCTCTTCTGAGAGGCTCTACCAGCAGCTGACTAAGACAGATGTAGATACTCAAAACAGCAAAGCATTGGACTGAGGTCAGGAACCCATATGGATGAGTTACAGGAAGGATTAAAAGAATTTAAGAGGATTCCAACCCCATAGGAAGACTGACAGTGTCAACTAACTTGGATTCCTGGGACCATCCAGAGAGTATGCCACCAACCAAAGAGCATGCATGGGTTGGTCCAAGGCTCCAGGCACGTATGTGGCAGAGAACTGCTTTGTCTAGTTTCAGTGAGAAAGGATACATTTAGTCCTGTAGTCTTGATGTCCCAGGAAGAGAGAAGGCACAGGGGGAGCACCCTCTCAGAGGTAAAGGGGGAGAGGCAATGGGAGGAAGAACTGTGCGAGGGGGGGAGACATTTGGGATGTACATAAATAAAATAATTAATTAATAATAATAAATAATATAGTCTTTAAAAAGTTTATATATATATATATATATATATATATATATATATATATATATAATC
Source organism: Rhynchomys soricoides (assembly GCA_019843965.1). Classification (NCBI taxonomy): domain Eukaryota; kingdom Metazoa; phylum Chordata; class Mammalia; order Rodentia; family Muridae; genus Rhynchomys; species Rhynchomys soricoides. Next base: position 30,522,345 of record JADRCH010000004.1, on the reverse strand, counting down.
TTTCAGCTACTTTTGCAGAAGCGCGCATTGCACCATGCTCCTTGCTAGGGATGTACCTGCAAGGTCTGCTCTCGACAGGGAAACTAATTACACAAGGCAAGAACAAAACCCAGTTCAGGAAGACTTAGTTGTGATGGTTCAAACTTCTTCAATTTGACCATGAGTGGCTTTTTTTTTTTTTTTAGATATTTAACACTTTAAAATGTTAGGAAAAATTGTTCCTGATGAAAATTATCAGAACAAAGTTTAAGTCATGACTACATAGAAACTCCTTTACAAAGTGCAAGTCCTTTGCAAAGCACCTGTGACCTCTTCCACAAGATTGGATTCTACTGACTGAGAAACAACACTAAGGATACGATTCTGTGGAAAAAGTATTTGTAAAAAAAAAAATAACCAATTCTTTTGCTAAATACATGGAACCTTTTTCATGAAGAAGGGTTCTAGTGACTGATAAACAGTGCTAGGTATAGGGACTATTCAGATGAGCCTTGACTTTATATAAAATAGCAATGATTACTTGGTTTTTAAATAACATACACTCCAGACTTCTGGGTGAACAGCTGTCAATTTCTTCTATTGAAGAATTAAAGGCTGCAAATTTAACAGTTCTAATTTCTCTAGTGTTATCTACAAGCTCATGGACTTTGTGTCCTCTATACCCTGTCAACCTAATCCCCACCATAATAATGATAGGTTAAGACTCTGAAAATGTAATAGGCCCTCAATTAAATGCTTTCTTTTATAGCAGTTGACTGGTCATGGTGTCTTCACAGCAATAGATTAGTGACCAAGATAGTAATTTTAGCATGATCCTTCTGGCTTTCACTCAACAGCTTGAGTTTTGTGATCTCTTGTAAAATAACTCAGATGTACATGACTAGATAGGTTATAGACAGATGGAAAGATAGACATATCGATAGCATTTTTAAAAGGTGATCACTTATAGGTAATGAGAATAGACAAAGATCAAGTGACCACTAATAAGAAAACACCCTGACACAGGATGAGAATGGGAAATAGCTATAGAGAAATTTAGGCTGGGCACACTGAATAAGTGCTAAAGACAATGGCCAAAAGTATCGATTGTGCAAACAAAATCTCTCAAGTGAAAAGTGAGCAATAGGCAGGGAGATATTGCCTTTTGTCTGGAAGCTTGACATTATTTCTTAAAGTCTTTAGAACAGTGGTTTTGGAAAGAATAGTGTTGGTAAATTTACTGCAACAAAGGCATAAGCTACTGTGTTCAGATCCTCAGAAGCAATATATGAAAACTGGCATGGCCATGCCAGTTTGAGTCAGAGTTAGGCAAATCTCTAGTTTGCACTAGGCTAATACAGACAATGTAGAAAAAGGAAAGAGAGGAATTGTGGAGGATCTCTGTTCAGTACAGAGATCCTATAAATACAGATTTTTACACATACCTACACACATATACATGTACAGATATTTGGATATATATGTACATATAGTCACAAAAACCAAAAAGAACAGTGTCTAGGACAGATGTGGTGTATAAAGGACCTTGTGTCTTTCTACATGGATGGGATTTTGGGACCATTATATTAACTGTTTAAGAGACTGGTAAGTGTATATATTTTTGTTTGAAATAGATTCCGATTGTGGTTTCCTCTTCTTTTACTTCTCCCAGATCCTTCATATTTTATACTTTCTTATAAATTTCTATACATTAAATTTCTATTTATTTGTTTCATTTATGTATTCCATATGTTGCTTGCATGTATATATGCATATGATCTACATTCATAGTATATGCAGAAATCATAAGAATGCATGTGGCTAGAGGTTTGTAAGGTTTTAATACACCATAATGTAGGGGCTGAGAACAGACCAAGATCCTCTGTAAGGTCTCCTATGCATCTGTTCTTTATCAGCAATCTACCCAAGAGATCTCAATCTCAGGATCTTTTAGCTTGTGACATATGCCATTATATCACTCAGCAAGAGATGTTGTTCAGATCCCATTCTGTCATTCATGATGAAGATCCTACAGCTGTTTTTACAAGCTGTTAATTATGAGGGAGGGATCCATCTCCAAAGACCTTCAAGCTTACAAATAACTGAACTAGTAATAAACTCCATCAGTGTAGAATCCCCCAATTCTTTAAACAGAGCAATGGTCTCTAAATCTGAATTCAATACTAAAATTGTATTACTTCTGCATAAAGTAGAGGAATATATTTTTTATCTTTGAAAATCCATGTCCTAATTATAGAAAAATAGTCAAAATCCTTCACCACATCTACTTCTTGTCTTCAACTAAATAATTCTTCATGATTTAGTATGTCATGTCTGAATTTTCCCATTAGGAAAAATAATGTGGTTCTACCATAATAAAAGCTCATGATAATATTGTTGAAAGGTATACATGTTACAAAAGAAAAGAAAACTTAAGTTTATTATAACAAATAGAATTCATTTTAACATTAACTTTCATGTTCAGTTTTATAATTTAGGTATTACATTTTGCTATTACTTATCAAATTTGATGTATAATTCAAAGACAATGCAGCAAATATTCCTCAATATAAAATGAAGTAAATAAAGAAGAAAGAAAGCATCACAAAGCAAGACAAAACTGAACAGTTTTAAAGAACATTTTCCAAAGAAAAACATAAAATAAAATTGATAAATATAACCAAAATATTAGAGATACAATCTTTTCACTGATACTTCAGCCCACTTATGAGTAGACTTTTAAAAATAGCATATTTTTATTAATTCTTAGAGAATTTGTTATAACATACGATGATGATATTCAGCCCTGACTGCTCCTCAATACGTTACACTATGTTGTATCCCCCACCCCTTTCTCTCTTGAATCAGATGTTCTAGTCTTTTGGATGTTACGATTTTCCAATCCTTTTTCCTTGATGTTACCTGAGCCTTAGTTATAGAAGTTGATGTAAATGTATAAATTATGGGCATGAACATTATTGTCAGTTGACCTCTACCATCTACATTTTTATTACTTTTGGCTTTCTGCAATATTATTAATCTATTTAAAAATATAAACATTGTTATTGTGGCATTAAAGGATTTATGGGTAAGCTTTTAGTAGTCAGTTAGAGATGATACAGATTTAGGAAACTAGTAATAGTAAGTTCTCCTTTAGGCTCCATAGCCCCAACAGCTTCAGGCATTTAACTAAATCTGTACTGTTATGCACAAACTATTTTTTATTGATTGAGCAAGCCTTAACTCAAATTAGAATAACTGTTGACCCTCAGAATCTATACGGCATTGTTTCACTTTTAGAACATGTTGTCATGCTGTTTATTGGTATTACATATGAATATGAATGATAATTACTTTTCTCCTTTAGAATGCTTTATGATTTATTCTGAAATTATGGGAATTAGTTATTTGCCTCCAAAAATGCATTTTCAATGCAATGATTTATTCCATTTTGAAATTTTTTGAGTCTTTCAAATGACAAAGAATATTTAACTGATCCAATACTTTTCAGTCAGTTGAATCATATCCTAAGCTAATTTTGTACTTTCCTATATTCAGGGTTTTTTTTTTTTATAGCAAGAATTATCCTAATTTTATTTCTTGCCATCCATCACATTTTAACATTCTCAGAATCTTCCAGTGTTCCTTTATCAATACACAATAGTAGGTATTCATGACCTTGAGGTACCTTTTAAAAGAATCATAAGATATTTGAATGAATTACTTTTAATTCTTGTGTTTATTTTTAAATTTTTATACATATTTATTTACTGGTGTGTATATACAACCTACAGTTGTAATCAAAGGATATATAAAGAGTTGGTTACATCCTTCCATCATGTGAATCCCCCAGATTAACTCAGGTAGTCAGTCTTCCCAGAAAGCATCCTTGTCACTTGTGCCATCTCACCAGACACAGTGTTTTTTCTTAGTAACTTTCCTGGTACCTATTTTTACCTTGAATCCTAGCTATTGTTGTCTGTTTTTCCATATTGTATTTTAAAATTAGTTTAGTGCTATGCTCACTTTCCCCCTAACACCATACTCCTGAATAAAAATCTGATTTTTTGAGCAATTTAACTATTACCTATATCTTTTGGATTTTTTGTTTTTGATATGGGAATGTTACAATTTTTAAAATTCTTTAGAAAAAATAAAGCCCCAGGGTGAAATAATGTATGATTTATTGACATTTAACAGTTGACAATTTAAACTATTGCCTTTGCCATTTTAAAAAATTCTGTTGTTTGATATGATATGTAACCATCTCCTAATTCATTGTTCGTCCAACCTTACTCATTATTTATGGATATGAAAAAACACTACCATGTCCTCAAGAACATTCTGTGATTTATTTCAGGCCAACAATAATCACATCTTTTGAAATGTAGTTAATTCATTTCTTGAGTATTTCATTAAATCTTCTACATACCATCCAATATGTATGTATGTGTTTTGCATTCATTATAAAATTTTTATATAAAATATTTCACTTAAATGATAGAAATTGGAAACAATAGTAAAGATTATTTCTAGAGTACTTATGCCCTGGACTACATTTCCAGTATGATAATGAAATGCAGCAAAAAGTAAACTAAAACAACAACAACAACAACAACCAACAGCAACAAAAACAAAAACCCTTGAATTCTATGAGGACTGAATGTCTCAAATGTGATTGTCTAAAGACAGTGTCTGCTCAGAAGGCTCTATGAGAAAATCTCCAGTTTCCCTTCTAGCTTCTTGTAGATTCAAGCACTCCATTCTTGCATCTGTTTCACCCTTATTCTTGCCATTGCTTATGTGCTTTTCTTCTGTCTGTTTCTTTTTGTTTAACATTAGAATTATTTCTAGTATGATACATTTATGCTGATTATAATAATGGCATTAGTTCATTCTGTTATTCTTGTTCATCCATACACTTAGCATTGATTTTTATCACCTTCTGGACCACAGTATTTACCCTTGTTTCTCTTCCTCTTTACTCCTTATCCATTCATGTTTCCTGACAAAAGTTTATTAAAAAAAAAAAAAAAAGTAACGGCAAATCATTATTTAAAAAAATGTTCATTGTTAGCAATAGAGTCTGGATTTGTTGTCTACAGATGGGATGGATCGCTAGGTGAGGTGGTCTCTGAATGGCCTTTCTTTCAGTATCTGGTGCACTCTTTGTCCCTACATTTCCTTTAGACAGAAGAAATTCTGGGTTAAAATTTTTTGAGATGGGTGGTGGACCCATCCCTCAACCAGGGACCCTGCCTATCTACTGGATATGGTTGCTACAGGTTCTATTTCCACTTTGTGGGTGTGTCAGCTAATGTCCTCCCCATTGAGTCCTGGGTACCTCTTGCTTCCGTGGCATCTGGGTTTTCTATTGGTTACCCCCACATTGCTACATACCTCCATTCAATTTTCTTACCCTATGTGCGTTTCCAATGTCTATTGTCACATCTGATCTCCCCCCCTCCATTTTTCCCTCCCTCTCCTCTCTCTCTACCAGGTATATCCTTCTCTCTACTTCCCATGATTATTTTGTTCCCCATTCTAAAGAGGACTGAAGCATCCACACTTTGCTTTTCCTTCTTCTTGACCTTCATATAGTCTGTGAGTTGTACCATGACTATTTCAGGATTTTGAGCTAATATCCACTTATCAGTGAGTACATACCATGTGTGTTCTTTTGTTACCTCACTCAGGATGATATTTTTTCATTCCATCCATTTCCATAAGAATTTCATGAAGTCATTGTTTTTAATAGCTGAGTAGTATTCCATTGTGTAAATGGATCACATTTTCTATATCTATTCATCTGTTGAGAGACATCTGGATTGATTCCAGCTTCTGTCTATTATAAATAAAGCTGTTATAAACACAGTGAAGCATGTGTTCTTGTTATTTGTGGAATATCCTTTGGGTCTATACCCAGAGGGATAGATCTTCAGTTAGAACTATTTCTTATTTTCTGCAGAACCACCAGATTGATTTCCAAAGTGGTTTGACCAACTTGCAGTCCCACCACAATGGAGAAGTATTCCTCATTCTCCACATCCTCACCAGCCTCTGCTTTCATCTGAGTTTTTGATCTTAGCCATTCTGACTGTTATAAGGTATAATCTCAGAGTTGTGTTGATTTGCATTCCTCTTATGACTAAGGATGTTGAACATTTCTTTAGGTGTTTCTTGGCCATTCGTTATTCCTCAGTTGAGAATTCTTTGTTTGTCCTGAGAGGTTCTACCCGAGCCTGAACAATACAGATGTGGATGCTCACAGCCAACCCATCTGACTGAGCATGGGTAAAACAATGGAAAAGTTAGGGAAAGGACTGAAGGAGTGGAAGGTGATTGCAACCCCATAGGAAGAACAATGTCAACTAATCTTACCCACCCAGAATTTCCAGGGAATAAGCCATCAACCAAAGAGTACACATGGAGGGAATCCATGGTTTTAGCTTCATATGTAGTACAGGATTGCCTTATCTGGCATCAATGGGATAGGAGGGTCTTGGTCTTGTAGAGGCTCAGTGATTTAGGAGGATGTTAAGGAGGTGAGGCAGGAGTGGGTAGGTGGTTGCGGGAGCACCATCATAGCGGTAGGGGGACTGTGGATGGAATGGGAAGTTTGTAGTAGGGAAACAAGGAAGGGGGACAACATTTGAAATGTAAATAAAATACATATTAAAAAATTAAATAAAGAAAATGTTCATAGTCCACAAGAATTACAAAAATACACATCAAACAACTTGGAGACTTCATGTTATTCCAGTCATTATAACAAAGATCATCATTAACAACAACTAACCAACTAGAAATACTAGAGCAAATGTGAGAAAGAGAACACTCATTAACTTTTGTGAGATTGCAAGTTTGTATAGCCTCTATGGAAACCATCGTGGAGATATTTATAAAAAGCTAAAAGTAACTCTATCATATGGCCTAGCTGTGCTGCTCCATGAAACATGCTCAAAGGACTCAGCTTCTTTTTCTGCAGAGACTTGCTAGCTATGTATTATTAATATCCTATTGATAATTGCTATGAAATAGAAATAATGTAATTTTATTCAATTGATGAATAGACAGCAAAAATGTGGTACATATAATCTATGGAATACTCATTGGCTATAAAAAAAATGAAATAGTGTCTTTTGAGAGTAAATTGGTGAAAACTTAGGACTAACACATCTTATTAGAGGCTCCTAATTTCAAATGTACAGATATGAGTACATATCATTTAGTAAGTGTAAAACCTAATAAAATAAAATAGGACCTTTTGCTAGAGTATTGGGCTGTTGGAACAATAGGTTTGCACATATCAGGGTACAAAGGATCTGATCAGTGAAATAAGAAAGACGGTGGCAGGTTCTAATGATGAAGATATAGGTAAATAATGACAAGAAAGGGATGAATTAGGGTAAAATAACAATAAAATGGTCTAAAAAATCAAAAGGAATAATACCATTAGGTATTTACCTAAGGAAAAAAAGCAAAAGTATAACATATATAAGTCTTATATATGTATGCAATTAAAATGAAAAATTGAAATCTATTCTGACAATACTTACTCTAAGAGCCAAAGACAGTCCATGAAAAGCCCCCAAACCAGAAATTTGAAGCCCTCTTCTGAGTTTTTCTTAAGAGCTATCCAGAGTACTCACAAATATACAGATGATTGCCACTGCCTTTGGTTTCCCTCTAGAGGTAGAAGTTATCTCCCTATTGCTGAATATAGCCACAGAGTCTCCAGGCCCCTGAATTAGAATTGACCTGAATGTTTTTTTTCCTGAAAATCATAGTTTAAGTTACCAGAATTCCAAAAGATGTTAGAAACTGATATCGTATTCATCTGTGATGCCTGTGAACCACATCAGTATGGCATGATAACCCTTAGGGTAAGCAGTTGCATATATATCTTGAGGGTTAAGCAACATCTCTCGAATAAGATATATAACTTGTTCAACAAGAGGGTACTGTGCTGGGTACTGGAAACTATTCAAGACTAAGGATACCACAGGTGTTGGAGAAGAACCTACAATGGATACGTAATAAAACTGGCACAATCTTTAACTACATTATAAATATTTGGGCTTATTCCTATAAATAAGTTTAGTAATTACCCATAATCAAGGAAATCTCCTTTTGCAACATAAGGAGACTATTACAAAATAACTCAACAAATCAAATGAAACGTTGTCAAGCCCAGGGCCAACTGGTACGTCTACAGAGTAATTTTTAAACCTAAGGCTCAGGGAACACTGAGGAATAAGGGGAGAAATGATTCCAAGCCCCCAAAGAACCAGGAAATTTGCTCTTAGATTGTTACTTCTACTAATATAAGAAGCTATAATGTAAAGTTTTATTAACAAGACTCTTTAAACACGAGCAGAACAAGTACATCAATAATAAACATGCAATAGTGAATGTGGAAATACAATGAAATCTCAACTTTATATCAAGGAGTAGAGGCAACTAAGCAATACTGATAGAGCAGAAATTACCTTCTTCTTAGAGAAGCACATTAGTTGGAAATCCAATACTAAATGGTCAGCAATGGAAACAAATTAACAAGTAATATAAACTAGGCAGGTTATATGAAGAAATATATGTATGTATAACAACAATTAATTTAGTATATTGGAGGAATTGGAGTGTTTTCCATAGCTTCTTATCTTTCCTCACTACAAAACCTCCACTTTCCTTTTTAATTGACTTTAGTACATGTGGATTTTTATATGTATACACACATATTCCTAAACATAACATATCCATTCTATGTAATGTTAATTGTTTATGTTTTCATGGCTGATGATTTGGCATTAATTACTTGAGGTCCTAAAGTCTTCCCGTACTTGGATGATGTTCATGGGTCTAACGAGTTGCCAAATTAACAGGTAGTATTTCACTGTATGTCATATTTTATGTCTGCAGTTTGTAATGCATCTTGTTTTCCACATTAAATGCTTATAAGTTTTATACCAGGTGAGCTGCCAGAACGCTCGGGGCTACAGTGTTGCTTTGATGAATGTTATTATGTGCACCAAGTAGAGTACTGCACTCATATCAGCAAAGTATTCTCTGTATCTTCCCTGATTACCACTGACTTAGTTTTTAGCTGTTCTTAGGCCCCCAGCAACAGAACGGTCTTCCTTTAAGTGGTGGTATCCTTATAGGTAAAGTCTAATTAGGGCACTCTCTTCCAGTTTCTAGTTCTTATTCCTCAAACATCTTCATTTCCTTTTTGTCTGAGTCTGAAGCCTTTCTTGTTCATTACTCATCATTGTATCTTCTCCAAAAACTAGTATTTGTCTCTGCTTTGTCAAAATAACTAAAATAATGAAATTATTTTAGTTATTCAGTGCATTTTAAATAGCACTGAAAATAAACAAATGAAATGTGTCTAATTTTATCCAGAAATAAAAACAGAGAATAAATGAATATTAAGTATATTAAAATAGAATTCTTTTTAAAATGTCTCATCCAAAATGAGATAATTTACCTCAAGAATCTCAATTCAGAATGTTCAATAAAAGCTATCTATGATATCATATCTTTTAACAAGTAAAGTATCCCATAATTATTTTCCTTATTTACTAAATAGATTCTAGAAAAATAGCAAATCACTTTTTTCCTTAACATACGTCAGTGTATCCATTGAGTCCCCAAGCCCTTTTTCTCTACATTTGGAGCCTTGCAAACTAAGTAAGAGAATATCAAAGAGATTAATAAATTGTATTAATGTAATAAACCATGTTCTTATCTTCAAAAAGTCGATCCAATCTATTTTGCTGTGATTACAGAAATTTTTCTGTTATATATTCATATGTACAAACAATTACTCAATATTTTACTCCCAGGAATTTATAGGTGAAATTGATTTCTGCTATCTGTAATACTCCAGAATTTTCTAGCATGTTTCCTTATTACTCAGTGTGTTGCGTAATAAAAAATTTTCTAGGGAGACACAGCACACATGTCTACTAACCCCAAGTAGGGAATCCACAACAAAACAAAGTAGAGAAGCCACTAAAATGCAGCTTTTTGAACCATGAGTTGTTTTGGTGTTATTTACAGGACTATGAGTGAAGAGTTACTTACAGAAACTTACTCAAAGGCAGATACATTTTCAAAGCCCATCACAAATAGGTGACAACCCATAGAGCTGAGAACCTGAAGGACACTGAATAACTGTAGACAGCTCAACAGATTGGAGGATGTCCTTTCAAGGTACCTCGGTTGGTCTACACCTGCTCCAGGAAGTTCAGCTAGATTTTACTACTTCCAGAATGCTTATCTTGTCTCAAGCTTCATGGCAGCTTAGATTGTTAGCATCTTCTTTGCAGCTCAGATTTTCTGAGTCTTTGTAGCTTGGTTCTTCTATTCTCAGAGGGACTCCCAGCGTTTATTGCTTACACTAGTGGTAGTGGTGAGAAGGGTTGGGGGTAGTGAATCCTGTCAGTTCCAGGGATTTCCTGAAGATATTTTGAGTTGTTTACCTTCCTGCCTTAGGAGACCCCTACAGAAGGGAATGTTTCAATCATGTAGGAAATAGTTATACAGTAGGTTAGGATGTGATTCATATTTTGCAATTTATGAACTTTATACTCCCCAGAATCTGTTTGATTTTAAATAAGGCCAGTGCCATTTCCCCTTTTATTTTGACATTCTTTTGATAAAAAATATTTTGTCCATTTGATAAGCTCAAGGGAAATTTATGTGGTCCAATGTCTTAGTTTCAAGACAGTGAATTGATCAATGGTTCTGTTTCTTAGTTCAGTGATTCTCCAGCAGAGGCAATTTTTCCCCTGAGGATACTTTGCAATATTTAAGATATTTTGATTGTCACAACTTGAAAGATATTATAGCCCTAAACTGCTGAACACCCTTCAATGAACAGGATTCTGCAAACACAAAGATTTATCCAGAACAAAGTCTCAGTAGTCTTTAGTTTGAAAAACTCATTTTATACAGAATCAGCACTGCTGCAATATATCACCAATACATTTTATATTATAGTTTTACATTAATGCAATGAATAAAACACAATTATGGTTTGTTTATTCATTAATTTATTTATAAATACATGCTTATATATCCCTTTGTTACTAAGCTTTTCTATTTCATGCAGCTAAAATGTTGATGTATTGGAGTAATTACAATGTACTTGTTTTGCAGGAATCTTTCCGGAGATGCAGGGTCTTAATTTGCTATACAAATTAGTAGGCATTTACTGTACATCTATTATAAGTAAGCATTCACGGAGGTTGAAAATACGTCTAGATGAAAATTTCTTTAATACCAAACGCTTAACTAGTGGATACAACTAAGGTGAAGAAAAATCTGTTATACAAGAGGCATAAAAGATGAACAAGTGTAGGAAAGGCTAAGGAAAACCTTATTTGAGAAACAGCACTTAGATATTTTGAGAAATAATATAAAAGTTTTTAGGAAAAGGAAACAATTGATAGACTCAGAGTTTTGTAATCTCTTGTAAATATGATTTAATTTTGTTCATTAAAAATTATTTTGTGCTGATGCTGGAGGCCATGTGGATGTCCTCGGTCCATTTTGTAGCCAGAAACCATATGGAAACCCATGATTATGCTCTCATTGACTCAAAAGGTCAAGAAAGAATAATTTTAATGGTATCAGTGACTGGAAACTCACAGTTGAGAATGAAAGACATAGCATGAGTCTGTGACATTTTCTACCTCTTACCCTGCCACACAAAATAAGTAATCTAAACAGTAAGGTGTTAAAGGGAATTCTTAAAATTTATGATAGGGATATTGAAGTAAATATCTTCATAGTTGATGTCATCAGGCAATGTGGGGGTGGAGAATAACTTAGTTTTTATGTAAGGGCTGGCCATCGGGAGTTTGACCATCCTTCAATGAGTATATGGGTTACCCAAATTGAACTTGGTATTTATCATCTTTCATTCTTCTTCTTCTTCTTCTTCTTCTTCTTCTTCTTCTTCTTCTTCTT
>JADRCH010000004.1:30474864-30504244 GCA_019843965.1 Rhynchomys soricoides | reverse complement strand
AAGAAGAAGAAGAAGAAGAAGAAGAAGAAGAAGAAGAAGAAGAAGAAAATAATTAAGAAATGTAAATGAAGCAATAAAATTCAACCAAGGGTGATAAAAGCAAAAGGGAAGAAGACAAAATGTTTAAAAAAGATGAGAAAGTGAAAAAGATTAATAGAAAAGAAAAAAAAAAAAGAGTACTTCCTGCTCTTCCATAGAACATGAGTTCAATTCTCAGTATCCAGGTTGGGCTGCTTGCTATAGCTTCAGCAAACTACATGCACTTTTCTGACCTCAGCAATGACCTGCTCACAGGTGGCATAAAGAGACAGACAAACAAGAACATTTTTACACTTAATTAAAAATAATTAAATATTAAGTAAATTAGATAAAAAAGTACTAAGTACGAGAAAGTAGATTTCATAAGAAAGCATAAAGATTCATAAGAAAGCATAAAGAAAATAAAAACTTATATTCTCTATTTTTAGACTGGAAGAGTCTTTCCGAATCTTTTAGAGGTATAATTTGCTAGGTATATTGAAGGTAAAGAGTAGCTGCTAAAAATTGTTTCCATTCCTGTTTCTTCCTCCAAAACAAACTTAAATGTACACATATTAATGTGTCTATACAAGCATTAAAGGATGAAGACACAGACTTCCTCTTCAATTCAATTGATCAGGAGTTTGAATTTTCCTCTTCTTGATGTTCAATAGTCCTCTATTTTTAACATTTATACTTTTAGTTCTCAATTTTTCGTTTTGCTTATTTTAAGAAACTTCACAGTTGTAGTTAATCATTTTTTTCACAAACAACATTTCTTAATTCATTGAGCTTGTTTTTTATACCTTTCCTGAAGGTGATCTTCCATCGGTCCCTAATAAAAGGCTTTGTTCTCTGTTTACTGAATAGCACAAGATGAGACACACATAAAAACTTACAGAGATGTTTGTGCAGTTTTAAAAAGTAAGATGTCACTGTGTTGACCTCACCTGATCCAAAAGCACTTAGTATAGTGAACATACTATATTAATCTACTTCCAGTGGTTGCTGGTAATGTTTATTATTGTTAGTTTTTATAAGTCTAGTTCCAATAAATTGGCTTCTCTAAGTACATGATTACAACAATGCTGAGATATATTCTTATACAACTATAGTTAAGGGGCATGAAAGAGTATATAATATACCATTTGTCTGTACATTATCTGGGGTTGAATAATCTGACTACACAGAAAATTTAAAGTGTATTAATATGAAACAAGCTGTATGAAAGCCTGTATGATAACAGTTCACATATACTGTCTGAATCGATATCATCAGATATATTTAACAAACAGTGAAGTAGTCTAAAATTAAGTATTTTTTACCAAGTGCTATTTTCATTTAGATTTATCATTCGAGCAAACATATTCCATTCTTATATTTTTTTTTACTAAGCAATTGCATTTATGGAAATATTTTCCTCACAAGCTTATGCTCACTTCATAATTATTTCTGTATGCTTATCCATGGCAAACCTCAGCATCATTGTTCATCAAGGAGTGTATAGACATGATATGTCCCCCTCTTTTCTGCAGACTCAAGTTCATTCATATGGGCATGAAAATATCCAAATTCAAGCATACATCTGGAAGTGTTGGAGAGTGGACAATTGTACAGACCACTGAAGTCTCCAATATATTGAAGATAATAAAAAAATAACTCAGAAGTTAGGCTGTGTCTTGACATGTTTAACCAATGTGTTTCCATCCCTTCCTGAATACAGAACATGAGGATACTGACCATTTGATCCTGCACAATCTAAACACCCTGCTGTCTCAGTTTCTTCCTGTTTTTCATAAATTCTCTCATATATATGGTGACTCTTATGACCACCTCTCATCCACACATTTTTGCAGGATCCCCACTGAACTGTGATTATTCCATGTTTTCTTATCTTTAGAGAAACTGAATCCTTAACAATACTTTCCCTTTTGTGATGACCTTTTGTTGTAGTTCTCCAAGTTGTTATGCAATAGAATTCTACTCCAAACTTAGCCAAGGGTGCAGAATGGCTTTCAGAAAATAACCTGAGTGGCTTTAAAGATTGAAAGGACCTTGGTTTGCTCAAGCAACTGGAGGTCCATTTATTTTCTTGACACATCCTCTATTTTTCTGGCTCATCTTGTGTTTGTAGCCTCAGATTCCCTCAAGTCTTCTTGGCAGCCACAGTTTGAGTTGTATGTTCCTTCTTGTTTCTCTCCCCCCTCTTATCTCTTTTTGGTTGTGTTTGCTGTACACTGCAAATCCTATTTAATGCTATATTATCTTTTTCTAGATTCTAGTGATTGTTTCTCTCTTCTAGGAATATATTCTCTCCTTCATGATTCTGCCTTTTCTCACATAGCTACACACAGAATAATTCATCCCACCAAAATAACCCAGATAAAAATGTGAAATAGATTACTGATTTTTTATGAAGTACACTTATGTATATTGTGAATTGCTTGTAAAATGAACTAACCAACTAAAGATGTATTTCTCTTCATTTAGTATATCTGTTAAGTGATGTAGGTAAGTATTTTATAATATATTCATGTTAGATACAATTTATGTTGAAAGAAACTATCTTAATGCACATAAAGATGTTGTTTATGCCTTAACTCAAAGATTTTGATCAACATTTTAAAAAAAATTAAATGTGCAAACACCTTTAAATCATTAAAATGTGTCCTATACACAGTCTACTGCATTTATCAAAATAAACACTTATCTTTGTTACAATAGCCATTATTTTCTGAATGATTAATAAATCCAGCATTGGTACAAGTTTAATATAAATATTTAACAATCACATACACATGAATGCAAACTCATATGTGTACACACACACACACACACATATATATATATATATATATATATATATATATATATATATATATTGCATGTACAGATGTATACATAACATGCTTATACCATATACAAATTTCTTTTCATATTTTCTTATTTTTATATGCATATGAAGAACATGCTTCCTATTTGCTGTTGTTTCCATTACATAATCAGGCAGAATTAATTGATTCTACCTCATGCCATGAATAATATGTACACAAACTTTCCTAGTACCCCAAAACACCAACATTTTAGGTCTACTTGAAGTTTGAAGATTTAGTTTCTTAACAGAACAATTAATAAAATGAATACTTTTCCTGATGAAGCACCATATTCTGTATATAGAAAGGGACAATCAGATGTTTTTATTCATCTTGGTTGGGTCTTTTTTTAAAAACCAATATTGTAAAAGGCTGAAAAAAGAAGATATTCTATATTAGTAAGACAACAGTTTTAATACTGGCTCACAGAACAGGGTACGGGAGGAGGTAGAGAGAATAAGCTTGTTTCTAATTTATGAATTCTTGTGATGTGTTTGTTCTCATTTGCTTTTTCATTGATTTGTTGGTCTGCTGATTTATTTACTTGGGCTCTCATGAATTCCAGGCTTTTCTCAAACTCATTAGAGCCTAGGATGTTATTCAACTCCACATCCTTCTAGCTCTTAAATGCTGAGGTTATAGACCATCAAGTCTGAGACTAAGAACATGTTTACAAAAAAATTTTAGAATGTTTTAAATGTTAAAAATAGAATTTATAGGGCATGTGCTGAGAAAGGGTTATCTGTGATTCTTTGGAATTATAATGATAACCAAGTATCTACATGTTTAAGTTTCTAAACAAGGGTTTCATGAGTGATAACAACGAATGAGAATGTATAAGAATTCCGGTTTTCATATGTGCAGCAGTTGTAAAGTACTTGTGAAGATAATAGGTGTCTAATTTCCATTTTGATTAATTTAGTCTTTGACTGATGTTCTAATATAGAATGGCATCATCCAATATGGATAAAATATGGAACAGTGTAGAGTAAATTGTAAAATGGTAAAGACCAATTGCAAAGCTATTATGAATACATAGTATTTACCTCACTTTTAAAAATAGAAATATATATATCACTTAAAAGTACTTTCAGTTGAGTAGAATAAGTTTTATTTTCTATATGTACTTTGTTTTAGGAAAAACCTTAAATGCATACTTAGAGGAGATCAAACTTAATAATATGTTTTTAATAAAAGTGACTATCAAGATTTATTAAGTAATATTTGTTAGAAAGAGTTTTCCCATTCAGTGGACCATGCCAAATGGAAATATCTCTGACTTATTCAGAAGGGAACAGGTTACTTACGTTTATATTGTACTTTTTTCCAATCTAAAATCTGTCTGGGTTCCGGGACAGAGTGGTAAGCATTATGACTGGCAGAAGGAGACTGGTAAGTCCATTTAGTCAGTATTAGAAGAGTAGTACAGCTTCATTTTCTTTTGTTAAGAGCACAGAGTAATAACTTGCATACCTGAGAAATCAAATACCTCTGAATATTATATAAACATGACAAGCCATAGTATACTATGTTGAATTTCCCAGGGTTGATACTGCATAATGTGATATAGCCTGACATTAAAGAGATCAGCTCCCTTGTTTGATGCTGTTTTAAAAACACTGTATAACAAGTCATTATGAAATGTGGGCATTTATCTTCACATTACAGTGACAATATATTTGTAAATCACTGAGGTGACTGCATTTTATTTGCATTCATTTTATTTGGCAAAACTATAGTTATATCTTGCCTTCTTATAATTTCTACAACTTTATTCATGCACCTACTAAGAACAACATTGAAAAAAGGAAACCTAGACAATTTTGTGGATCACAAAGCTGTAAACTCAGAAAGAAAACATGTGATAATTTTATGCTACTGGTTATCAATGAAGCTCCTATTAGGACAGATTCTCTACAGCTCATATTTACACATAAAATGTTATGCTATAATTCAATATAAGTAGCAACTAGGACAAAATAAAAAAGAAATCCCTTAGTAAGTCATTGCAAATTTCCTTATCACGTATGTTTTGAATGCCTACTATGTATCATGCTAGGATACATGGTCTGGGAATATGACATTAATGGTAAATAATATCTTTGTAGAGCTTTTATCTTTATAGAAAAATTCAAATAAGAAACAGGAATCACATCATGCATATAGCGTGTCAGAAGCCAGATTGCCATGAGGAAAAGAAAAATCACAACCAGGAACACAAAAATATGTACCTTTGAAAGCACATTGCTCTCCTCTAGTTAGTAGGGAGAAACTTCACTAAACAGCTGACATTTGAGCAAGGAAAGAGTCTTGCATTTCTTTAGAAAATAGCACTTACACAGCCTTTCGAGTGTGACTGCTCTTAGAGATTTTGGCAAAAGTAAGTGTGTTGTGATCACACTATGGGCACATGTGACTCTTAAATGCCTTTTTCTTTGAATTTTTATTACTCTGAAATTGGAAAGTTGTTGATAGTTATTAAACAAAGTAGAAAAAATATGAGGTGCCTTTATGTGGGGAATAAGATAACGACATTAATCCACAGCATTTAAACATGTATGAATACATTTTAAATTGTTTGGTAGAATCATGGATAGTGTCTCAAATTCAATTTACTAGGAATTAGCATGCATGCTACACTCAATAGAGATACTGTGATTATTATTCAAGGTTGCCCAAGAACACTCCATCTGAATTTCTACACACAGAACACATGTACGTAATTTTTGTATTTTGTTTGTTTTAGAATATTATGGGTCGCTTTAAATAGCCCATAATTTTCTTTTGTCTCAGATTTTAGAAACCGCAATGATAGAATTACTCTGTTATCTTTTCAGTATTAAGTGCTATGAAGGTAAAGTTCACATCTTAAAATATAAACAATAAACAAACAATATGTTATTAAAAGTGAAATACACATGCAATGTTTTATAAACCTTATTAAAAAGAATATGTAAAATGAATTAATAAATTGAGAACATGTTTAAAGCTTTTACATGATTTATTCTACTTATTACTTAATATTTATTTGACTGAATATTTATGTATTTTATGCTTATCAAGTAACCAAAAACACATATTATTATAAATAATTTGTTCATTGGTATTTGAGAATAATAATTTCATAAGATAAATTAAGAAATATTTTTAGCGGTGCAATTTATAAATATGTTAAAATGAATTATAAGTATAACATGGCATTTTACTCATGGGTTTCATTTTGAGATCAAGATTTTATTTATGTTACAGTGTTATTTGACCATTGCTAATAAAATCATCCACTGTGTTTGTGATTTGGTATCCCGCAGAGGAAACTGAAATATGTCCTTATATCTACAATAAGGTTTGTTTTGCCACAGTTCTCTAATCCTCAGTGGACTAATTCTTAGAACAGTGTCTGTTATATCTCTAGGTTTCCTGATCATCTTTCATGCTTTCCCTTGATATTCAGCTATATTAATAAGAAAATAGTGAGCAATAAAAGCAAGAAATGTACACATATTTAAAGTGATCTTTACAAAAAAGAAAAAATATAAATTTAAAATGCAAAGCACTATACAACACTTATTCCTGTGAGCAGTCAAGTACTTACAAGTTTATTTATTACATCAGCCAAATTTATTTCACTAGAGATTTATATTTCCACTTTCATCATATGTTATTCTAAATGTCAACTTTCTCCTGACTTACTGCAAAATGACTTTTTTTGTTGTAAGCCTATGAAGGCACATAAGGCACATGTCAGTTGTAAATATGAGGAGAGAGAGAGAGAAAGAGAGAGAGAGAGAGTTGGATTAAGACTCACTGTTTCTTTGATTTTCTAAAGAAACTCTCTTCCCTCAAATCTGTTCAGCAAATTCCTCTCGTACTTCATTTGCTATATGTCTTGATAACTGCCTATTTTCAGATAAGAGCAATGTTTTTCCCTTTTGTGTCAATATGTAGCTTTCATATGCACTAAATATTGGATTACCTGATGATTATTTGTACTGGGGCTCAGACTATGATAGAGCATTTATACTGAGTATTTAAAACTCCAGCAAACTTGAGAAATCCCACATGGACTTTTGTTCCCCTCTTTAAT
The DNA here is from genome assembly GCA_019843965.1 of Rhynchomys soricoides. Classification (NCBI taxonomy): domain Eukaryota; kingdom Metazoa; phylum Chordata; class Mammalia; order Rodentia; family Muridae; genus Rhynchomys; species Rhynchomys soricoides. The sequence goes on along the minus strand of JADRCH010000004.1, from coordinate 30,497,269 downwards.
GGTATCCTGGCTCAAAGTCCAAGGAAAGGAATAAAAGCAGTGCCCCGAAAGATTTCTTAATAAGCAGAACCCACTATGTTGCTGTTTTCATTACAATTATATCCTCATTGGACCAACCGAACTTTTCTACTGTCCATTCTTCAATCCTACTGATGTACATGTTTGAAATAAACATTGATGAATAGTTTAGAACAATACAAGTGAGGACTGAGGTTATCTTCCTTGGATTTGTGAAAACTTTGATGAGGTTAATGCTTTAATAATCAAATTCAGAATTTTCTTGAAACTGAGCAAAATGTCATTGGCTATTGTCTAAATGGTATAGACTATACCATTTATCCTGGGTAAAAATATAGTTATATGAACATCTCATTATATTTGACAGTACTTGATTTATTGTAATTAGCCCTACTCATGCAGCACAACTAAGTTCTCCTGTCCTGTCTGGCTTTTTCTTATAATTGTAGGCAAATAACTACCGTGTGAAACTAACCATTTTTTGCAAGTTACTTATTAGCTATGGTTCAGTACTATTTTTCTCTTCATTGCATCCACGATATATTCTTTGTGATCTCACCCTTAACCTCAACTATAGACATAACGCAGACCAGTCATGAAACAGACATAGGAGTTTGAAGAAACTCATACGATGATGAGGTGTGGGAAATTTTAGAAACAGACAGAAAATATGAGGAAACAAACCACAAACACCTAAGATAAAAATGAGTATGTACTTTATAATTCCTTCAGTCAATAACATTTTTATCTTTCTTTTTAGATTCTCTGCTTTTTATTTTCATGTGAATGAAATCTCTTATCATCTCATCTATTTTTAGAAACTAGGCCCTTTAGTTTCCTAAGTCTTGACAGAGAGAAGAAAAATAAACATTAACTAACTGAAACTTCTTTCTCTCTTTGAATAATTTTGTAGGTCATCCTTCAATATCAACAGAAAAAAAAGGCTTTCAGAAAAGAGGCAATTTTTCCCAGAGGGAATCATTTTTACACATTAATATACATGGAACTTGATAGTCTTTCAAAATCTCATTTTCATTAAAAGATTCTTCCTTCTCAATTATATCAAAAAGACCTTTTTATTTTCTGTGTTCTTATTGTTCCCAAAAGATAATTTTAATCTTTAAAAACCTACTAAATCTCACCTCTAACTAGTGCAACTTTGAAATTATATTTCTCTCTATTCTACTAGTTATTATCTGATTTGAGAGCCAATTGTCAAAGGACTATTAGGAACAAGCGCTTCCTGACAGGTTTCTAGAATTGGTATTTTCAGTAGATTCTGGTATATATTTTGTTTGCCTATAAAATAACAAGAAATTTTATGATGATTTGTAGCATGTCTGAGTCTTTAATAAGTTTATGCTATCCTATAGTCAGGAAAATGAGCAGCACTAGAAAGGAAAATTTTCTATTTCTTTTTATTTATTTACATTTCAAATGTTGTACCCTTTCCCAGTTTCCCTTCTGCACAAACCCTATCCTATTTCCCATCCCCCTGCTTCTATGACAATGCTCCCCCCATTCCCCACTCCCACCTCACTGCCATGGCATTCCCTACACGGGGGCATTAAGACTTTATATGACCAAGGGCCTTTCCTCCCATTGGTGCCAGATAAGACAATCCTCTGCTACATACTCAGTTGGAGCAATGGGTCCTTCCAGGTGTACTCTTTGGTTAGAGGTTTAATACCTGGGAGCTCTGGGGTTTCTGATAGTTGATTTTTTTGTTCTTCCTAAGGGTTTGCAAACCCCTTCAACTCCTCCAGCCTTTTCCCTAACTCTTTCATTGGGGTCACTTTGTTCAATCAAATGGTTGGCTGTGAGCATCCGACTTTGTATTTGTCAGGCTCTGGCAGAGCCTCTCAGGAAACAGCTATATCAGGCTCCTGTCAGCAAGCACTTCTTGGCACCTCAATTGTGTCTGGGTTTGGTGTCTGTATTTAGGGCTGGAGAGATGGCTCAGTGTTTAAGAGCTTTGACTGTTCTTTCAGAGGTCCTGAGTTCAATTCCTAGCAAGCACATGGTGGCCCACAACCATTTGTATTGGGATCTGATGCCTTTTTCTGGTGTATCTGAAGACAGCTTCCATGTACTTACATACATATAATAAATAAAATTTCTATTTTTAATATATTTTGAAAAATAATTTGGAAGTAACTTCTTCCTCTAATCCTCCCACTTAGGACTGATGCCAATAAGATATTTCAGTTAAATTGATATTTTATAAACATATATTTATGTGTACCAGGATAAAAGGTGGGGAATATTAACAGAATTATTGTCTTTATTATATTGCCTTGATTGTTTTATCTCAATAGCTTTTTGCGTCTTACATATTTCAGTGGAACATAAGGTGCTCTGTGCTCATGGCCCTAGGGAAAAACATATTCGCTTAAAGCGGTCTCCTGTACCTTTTGAATTTTACATGACCAGTTCTTGAGGTACAAAAAATGTGGAGAAATAAAATAATAATTTTTTTGCACTAAGTCATGAACAAACAGACTATATGCTATGACCCTTAACACTGAGGAAATAAATGTCAAAATTAAAGATAAAAAGAGGTTCATATCAACCCTATTGTTGACATTTTTCTGTAAGTAGAGTTCTGGTTTTCCTGTTCCTAGAATCAAGTACAGGAAAGAAAAAAAAAAGTACCCAGAAAGTTTGGTAGCATCTAACTAAACACACACACACACACACACACACACACACACACACACACACAAACACACACACAGAGGTTTTGATTTTGTTCTTCATATAGAACTAGTTGGTGAGGGAGATGAAACAAAGGGACTTAAGGAAACAAAAATCAATGTTTCCATGAAGAATCTTAGTAGACAGACTTAGATAATTTGATATAGTTTCCAGAGCAAGAACAGAATGATTTCCTCCAGGGGGACAATGTGAATGGAAATGAAGAATGATTCGGTGGCAACCCATATGCACCGACAACTATGAACAGGACAGGATGATGAATGTGTCCCTGGGTACCACCATGGATGGATGATGATGAGAACCATATGGCACCCCTTCAGCAGCAAGTAACAAACAACACAACTGACAGTGACTTAAACAATGAGGATATTCTTTACCTTACCTAAGAGGAACACTGGATGGTCTATTAATCCAGAAGCAAAATGATGTCATTGAGGCCCAGGAAGATTGCACATTCTTCTCAGTTCAGTTGTTTGGTTTCAGTTGTATCTTTTCCTCAAGGATCATTGGATAGATACCATAGATCTTTAAAAGATATTCCCTGCCTTGCATCAACAACAGAGTATATTTTCTTTGAAAATCTAATATTATGGAGAAAATAATCTTACTTATAATGGCTAATGCAGGATTCCTAATTACATTTCAAAGGACTTACTTCTACTTACAGGAAATTCAAGGTACGTATTTAATTTTCTATAAAGTATTTGTATATATTTTACTTAATAGTCAAGTATGCTATATAAAGAAATACAAGAAGAACTTAGAAAAGCAAAGTATATTGTACTCATATTTCCCAGCAACAAACAATAAAGCATGTCATAAGGGCTGTGAGGGAAAGATTCTAGGGTGGTCAGGGATCAGATGATAGTAGGGAATACAAGAATGATTACACCAAAGAGGAAGATAAGTTAAGGAATGTGTTGACCCTCTCGGGGTTGATTGTATTTACCAATTTCAGAATGGTGGTGATCTTTGTGGATAGTCTAGATGGAAGTGCCATGACTTGAGGATGATGATAGAGGATAAAGATACAAGTTAAAATAGGTATGGCTTAGAAAAAGTAGAATTTGCATCCAAACTATGCTTCACGCCCAGCCTTTCGCATTTGGAGTAGTGTGTTTACTATCACAATTCACGAACGTTACTGCTTTCCTGTTTTAGGCTTCAATTATAAGACCACTATATCATCTATTTGAAGCCAGAAATTTTATATATATATATATATATATATATATATATATATATATATATATATACGCGCGCGTGTGTGTGTGTGTGTGTGTGTGTATGTGTAGATAGATAGATAAAGAAGATATAGGTATAGATGATATAGATATAGATGATATAGATATAAATGAGATAGAGATATATAGATAGAGATAAAGATATATCAGCTGTCAGCAATCATTTGGGCACATAGGAACATTCTTTATAAGCATTAGAGATATACAAATATATTCCCCATTGTCCTGAGAAAGTCCACATAAGATCAGGCATTGTCATTTAATAAACCTGTTAACAGATGTCATTAAGAGCATTGAAGTCTAGTCAACTAGACTTGTGAGAAAAAGTATATATTTCATAGTTCGTTTTACAGCTCTGTATTTCAAGAATTGTATTATGGTATAAATAGGTACATTGTTCTAAAAGCTATACTGCATGTGAAGGAGTGTACAGCACTTATATTGTGAGAGAAATCAGGAAAAAGTAATTTAAGGACCTTAAGAAAATATTTTTTTCAAGTTTTAATATCTATACATGTATATTAAAATTTATTTTATGTTTTCTGATGTATCTTTAAAATGTTCTTTCTTATCAGTTCATATACAATTGTAATAGGATGACTGCTTCCCTATACCATTTTGAAATGTACTAAGTAAATTAAACTTAAAATTAAAGTATATTTCTCATGTTTTTTATTATGATTAAAACATAAAAAATTGTGACCATCATCATCATAATAATATACACAAACAAATACATACACATATATATGCATGTGCATAAAGGCACACATGTGCCTTTATGTGAATTATATGATCAGATTATTTTCTTTTGAAACACCATACCATTTATAATCTCTATTTTCATTTGCTCTTATAGCTTTTGAACCCAAAGTTCTCTTTTAGGTTTATATAAATTTGGCCTTTTAGATACATTATCTAAAAGAAATTAAATATTATAACTTTAAGAATGGTTTATTTCACTTAATATTTTTAAATTAATGACATAATATGAACCATGAAATAGCATTTTATATGCTGGTTGGTACTTATATGTGAATGGGTCTGTTCTCTGTGTGTGTATGTATATGTGTGTGTGTGTGTGTGTGTGTGTGTGTGTGTTCCCAACATCTATAAATACTTGATTATTTCTTTACAGCAATGATTCTATTACTTGGTATTAATATTCTACATTAAATACTTTTTGTTGCTTGTGACTTAAGACATAACTGCAGATAGAAAATGCATATGTGACCTACCTATTTGAGGCTGGGGAGTGCATAGCACTCAGAGTAATCCTTCGCTTGTAACTCCTCCTCTCCTCATGTGATCATAGAACATAACCACAAGTGAAAGAGGAAATAGGAACAGATCGTGAACCTCAAGACCAGTCCTTCATATATATTCTTCCTCTGTATAGGCCTGACATTCATAAAGTTCCACCAATTCATAAAACTATGCCATTCACTAAAGACAAAATATTCAAATGCATAAGCACATAGGTGACAGTTTCCTTTCCAATCTCTAACATTAAACAGTTATTATATACAAAGGAAATAAGAAAGATCAACATCAAAATCTATTTAACTTAAAAATGAAATAAAGAAATAAACAGACTTCCCCAAAACTGATAAGCAAAATATGCAGGAAATGTATGAAAAAGATGTGTAATTTCATGAATCATTAGAAAAATGCAAAACAAGCAAACTCAAATATTATCTTACACCATTAAGAAATATATCATTAAAAGATGAGAAGCAACAAACACTGGTATGAATACAAAGAAAAGACAAATAAAAGACTTTTGGCTGGAGTGTAAAGGTTTACAGCCATTATAGGAAAAAGTATAGCTGATTTTTCCCAGTAAAAAACACACAAATAAACAAAAAACAAAATGCTAAAATCAGAAATAACATATAATTCAACTACTGAGCATAAACTTGAAAAAGAGAAGTATTTCTATTAAAATATGTATGTTACCCTGATTTTTGCTGTTCTATTTATTAAAAACAAAATTTGCAGTCAATCCAGATATTCTTCAGTGGATTAAGGAATAAAGAAATTGTCACTTATTTGTCCAAACATTACTAGTTACCATAAAGAGAATGAAATCGTAACATTTCCAGCAAGAGGGATCGAATTAATGTGCTTTACAGTGAGAGAAGCATACCATACAGAAGGAGAAATGATTCACTTAAGTAAACACTTATCTCAAACTTTTCACTTCTCTGACCAGCTAACTTACAGGAAACACCTCACAGAGGAAGTTCTGGCTTTGATACTGTTCCAAGTGATGAGACTCTTGGCAGACTCAAGGCAGAGAGGGCTTGATGATATACAGAGACTGTAGCTGGTGTTGCAGGAACTTGACACATGTCAGTGAATCAGGAAACAGAAAAGGAAATGTAGTCTTGGATTGCCTTTCCCTAATGGCTAAAGATTATTCTGGAAAAGTTTCTCAGCAATTTGATATTTCTTTGTTGAGAATTCTCCGTTTAGCTCTGTATCCAATTTTTAAACTGGATTACTTGGTTTGTTTTTGTGTAGTTTGTAGTTCTTTATATATTTTGAACATCAGACCTCTGTTGGTTATGGGGTTGGTGGAGATCCTTTCCCATTTTATAAGTAGGCATTTTGTCCTTTGACAGTGTCCTTTGCCTTACAGAACCTTTTCTGTTTCTTAAGGCCCCATTTATTATTTATTGACATTAGTCTCTGCTCTAATGGAGTTCTGAACATTAAGTTGTCTCCTGTGCCAGTCCATCCGAGGCTCTTCCCCAGTTTCTCTTCTATCAAGTCCAGTGTATCTAGTTTTATGATGAGCCCTTTGATCCACATGGACTTGAGTTTGTTCAGAGTGATAGATAGGGATCGGTTTGTCTTCTTCTGTATGCCAACATACAGTTAGATCTGAAACATTTGTTGATAGGCTTTTACTTCTTCCATTTTATAATTTTTTCTTTATCAAAAATTAAGTGTCCATAGATGTGTGAATTTATATCTGGGACTTTCATTAGGCTCCATTAACCAAATTGTCTGTTTTCAAGCTAATAACATAGAGTTTTTATTACTAGTCCTCAATAGTCCAACTTTACATTATGGATGGTGATATTGCTGCAAGTTTTTTTATTATACAGGATCCTAGGGTTTTTGTTTTACCAAAAGAAGTTGAGTATTGTTCTATCAAGTTCTGAAAAGAATTTTGTTGGTATTTTGATGGGGTTTGCATAGAATCTGCAGATTGGTTTGGGTAAGATGGCCATTTTTACTATGTTAATTCAAGTGATCCATGGGCATGAGAGAGCTTTCCATTTTTCGATGACTTCTCCAATTTTTTTAAAGTATTACTATTCTTGTCATACAGATATTCCATTTGCTTCATTAGAGTTATACCGGGATATTTTATTATTTGTGGCTATTTTGAAGGGTGTTGTTTGTTCTATTTCTTTCACAGCCCATTTATTGTTTTTACATATTAATATAGTAGGGTTTTTTTTTTTGAGTTTATATTATATCCAGCCACTTTGCTGAAGATGTTTTTCAGCTGTAGGAGTTCCATGGAAAGTTCTTTAGGGTTACTTTTGTATACTATCTTATCATCTATGAATAGCAATACTTCTTCCTTTCCAATGTGCATGCCCTTGATTTCTATTAGTTGTCTAATTGATCAGGTTTTATTTGTCAACAGTAAACAGCCTTATCTGTTTCTTATTTTAGTGGAATTGTCATTTAATTTGATATAGGCTTGATGTATATGGTGTTTACTATGTTTAGGTATGTGCCTTGTATCCCTGATCCCTTAAAGACTTTTATCATGAAGGAGTGTTGGATATTATCAAAGACCTTTTCAGCAGCAAATGAGATAGTCATATGATTTTTTTGTCTCATTTTGATTGTGTAGTGGATTTTATCAAGAGATTTTTGTATGTTCAACCATCCCTGTATCACAGGGATGTAGCCTATTTGATCATGATGGATGTTCTTTTTGATGTGTTCATGGATTCAATTTGTGGGAATTCTAATGTGTATATTTGCATCAATGCTCATTAGGTAACTTGGTCTGTAATTCTTTTTCTTGTTGAGTCTTTTTGTGGCTTAAGTATCAGGTTAACTGTAGTCTCATGAAATGAATTTGGCAAGGATGTTTCTATTTTGTGGAATAATTTAAGAAGTATTGCTATTAGCTCTTTTATGAAAGTCTGGAAAAATTCTGAGCTAAGGCCATCTGGCCCTGGGCTTTGGGGGTATCAGGAGGAAGTAGGAAACTTTTAATGACTGCTTCTATTTTCTTTTTACACACACACACACACACACACACACACACACACACACACACACACAAAGGTGTGTGTGTATGTGTATATATATATATATACATATCTATCTATGTATATGTGTGTGTGTGTGTGTGTGTGTGTGTGTGTGTATGCCTTCACTGCCAATCCTTGTCACCTACTCCTTAATTCCTTCCCCATCTTCCCTTCCCTTCACCTTTGAGCAGGTGGCCCTGCACTGGGTTTCTCTCCACCCTGGTACTTCAAGTCTCTGCAAAACTAGGTGCATCCTCTCACACTGAGGCCAGACAAGGCAGCTTGAAGAACACATCCCACATATGGTTAACAGCTTTTAGGCTAACTCCTGCTTCAGTTGTTTGGGACCCACATGAAGATCATGATGCACTTATGCTACATATGTGCAGGAGGCATAAGCCCAGCACTGGTATGTTCTTGGGTTCCGAGAGTCCCAAGGTTCCAGGTTAGTTGATTCTTTTGGTATTTCTGTAGAATTCCTATCCTCATAGGGGCTGCAATCTTTCCTGCTATTATCTGAAAATAGTGATACTTTGATTTCTTCTTTTCCAATTTGTATACTCTTGATCTCCTTTATTTGTCTTACTCTTCTGGCTAGAACTTCAAGTGCTATATTTAATCAATAGGAAGAGAGTGAGCAACCTTATCTTTTCCCTGATTTTGGTGGGATTGCTTTAAGCTTTTCTCGTTTAACTTGATGTTAGCTATTGGCTTGCTGTATATTGCTTTGCTTATATCTATATATTTGCTTTTTATAACTGATCTCTCTTATATTTTTAACATGATTGGGTGTTGGATTTTTTCAAAGGCTTTTTCAGTATAGATGATCATATGACTCTTTTCTTTCAATCATTTTGTATGGTGTATTACATTGACCTATTTTCTGATATTGAACTATCCATGCATCATATGGATTATGGTTTTGATGCATTCCTGCATTCAGCTTGTGAGTATTTTACTTAGTATTTTTGCATCAATGTTCATAAGAGAAATCAGGTTGAAATTCTTTCTTTCTTGAATCTTTGTGTGGTTAACTATCAGGGTGACTATGGCTTCATAGAATGAGTTTGGCAGTGCTCCCACTGTCTCTATTTGTTCGAGTTTGAGGCGTATTGGTATTAGTTCTTCTTTGACAGTTTGTTAGAATTCTACCCTAAAACTATCTGGCCCTGGGCACTTTTTGGTAGGGGAGTTTTAATGACTGCTTCTATTTCTTTAGGTGTTCTAGGGCTATTTATACTGTTTCCCTGGTCTTGACTTAACATTGGTAAGTGATATCTGTCTACAGAAGCACCCAATTTTGTAGAGTATAGGATTTTGAAGTATGACCTAATGACTCTTTGAATTTCTTCTGTCTGAATTCTGAATTTTGGTCTGCTGTTATGTCTCCCTTTTCCTTTCTAATTTTGTTTATTTGGATACTGTCTCTCTGTCATTTCATTAGTTTGGCCAAGAAGTTTTCTAACTTGTTGATTTTCTCAAAGAACCACCTCTCAGTTTCATTTATTCCTTGTGTGGTTTTCTTTGTTTACCACTGATTCATTTCATCCCTGATTTAGATTGTTTCCTGCTGTCTACTCCTCTTGGATGTACTTGCTTGTTTTTGTCTCTAGAGATTTCAAATTGCCAGTATGAGAACTTTTTAATTTCTTCAAGAAGGCACTTTCTGCTCTGAACATTCCTCTTAGCACTGCATACATTGTGTCCCATAAATTTGGGTATATTGTGCCTTCATTTCCATTTATTTATTTATTTATTTATTTATTTATTTATTTATTTATTTATTTTTCCTCTAACCCAGAGATCATTAAGTAGGTAGCTGTTCAATTTCCATGAGTGTGTGGGTTTTCTGGTGTTTCAGCTGTTGCTGAAGGCCAGCTATGCTCCATGGTGGTCTTATGACATAACTGTTCAAGTTTGCTTTGTGAATGACTATGTTGTCAAAAATGATAGGATCCATGAGGTGCAGAGAAGAAGGTCTATTCTTTCTGGAAGTTTGGGGGGTGGAATATTCTATAGATATCTGTAAGGAGCATTTCATGATGTCTGTTTGTTTCATTGTTTCTCTGTTTAGTTTTTTTCTGCATGGCCTGTCCACTGGTAAGAGTGGGTTGGTGAAGGCTTCTACTAACAATGTGTGATGTTTCAAGTGTAATTTAAGCTTTATCAATGTTAAGTTTTAGAAATATTTCTTTTACAAATGTGGGAACCCTTGTTTTTGGGGCATAGATCTTCAGAATTGAGAGTTCATCTTGGTAGATGATTTTCTTTGAGAAATATAAAGTGTCATTCCTTGTCTCTTTTGATTAATTTTGGTTGAAAGTCTATTTTACTAGATATTAGAAGGGCTATTATAGCTTGCTTCTTGGGTCCATTAGCTTGTAAATATTTTTCCAGCGCTTTATACTGCAATAATGTCTATCTTTATTGTTGAGGTGTATTTCTTCTATGCAGTAGAATAATGGATCCTGTTTTCACATAAATTGTTAGCCTTTGTTTTTAAATTGGGGAATTGAGTCCACTGATAGTGAGAGATATAGAGATCAGTGATTGTTATTTCCTGTTTTTCGATGTTGGTTGTATTAGTGTGTTTGTGTGTGATTCCCTTGTTTTTCTTCATACAGGATTAATTATTTCCTGTGTTTTCTTGGATATAAATATCTTCCTCGATTATGTATTTTTCTTGTTGTATTTTCTTTAGGGTTAGATTTGTGGATAAATATTGTTTGAATTTGAATTTGTCTTAAATTATCTTGTTTTCTCTGTCTATGGTGATTGAGTTTTTCTATACTATACTAATACAGTTTGGCCTCTGTGTTGTTATAGAGGTTGCAATAAATTTGTTCAAGCACTTCTACCTTTTAGAGTCTCTGTTGAGAAATCAGGTGTGATTCTGGTAGGTCTCCTTTTGTATGTTATCTGAACATGTTCCTCTGCTGCTTTTAATATTTTTTCATTCTTGTGTAGATTTTGTGTTTTGATTTTCTTTTCTGGTTCAGTCTAATTGGTGCTCTATAAACTTCTGGTATCTGTTAAGCCAGCTCTTTCTTTACATTGGTAAAGTTTCCTTCTATAATTCTGTTGAAATATTTTCTGGTTCTTGAAGCTGGAACTCTACATTTTGATCTTCGTCTTCTTCTTCTTTTTTAATTAGATACTTTCTTTATTTACATTTCAAATGTTATCCCCTTTCCTGGTTTCCCCCATTCCCCTGCTTCTATGAGGATATTCCTCCACTCACCCACCCACTTCTGCCTTCCTGCACTTGAATTCCCTTACACTGGTGCATCAATCGAGCCTTCATAGGACCAAGGACTTCTCCTCCCATTGAAGTCCATCAAGGCCATCCTCTACTACATATGAGGCTGGACCATGGGTCCATTCATGTGTAGTCCTTAATTGGTGGCTTAGTTCCTAGGAACTCTGGGGGGGGGTTGGGGTCGTGTTGGTTGATATTGTTGTTCTTCCTATGGGGTTGCAAACCCCTTCAGCTCCTTCAGTCCTTTCTCTAACTCCAACATTCAGGAACCTGTGCTCAGTCCAATGATTGGGAGCAAGCATACACCACAGTATTAGTCAGGCTTTGGCAGAGCCTCTCAGGTGACAGCTATATCAGGATCCTTTCAGCAAGCACTTTTTGGAATCCATAATATTGAATGAGTGTAGTGACTGTATATGAGATGGATCCGCATGTGGGCACACTCTGGATGGCCTTTCCTTCAGTCTCTGCTCCATACTTTATCTCCTGTTAGTATTTTGTTCCCCTTGCTAAGAAGGACCAAAGCACCCACATTTTGGCCTTCCTTCTTCTTGAACTTCATGTGGTCTAAGAATTTCATCTTGGGTATTCTGAGATTTTGAGCTAATATCCACTTATCAGTGAGTGCATACCATGTGTGCTCTTTTGTGATTGGGTTACTCCCCTTGGGATGAAATTTTCTAGTTCTATTCATTTGCCTAAGAGTTTCTTGAAGTCATTGTTTTTAATAGCTGAGTAGTAATCCTTTGTGTAAATTACCATATTTTCTGTATCCATTCCTCTGTTGAAGAACATCTGCATTCTTTCTAGCTTCTGACTATTATAAATAAGGCTGCTATAAACATAGTGGAGCATGTGTTATATGTTGGAGAATCTTTTGGGTAAATGCTCAGGAGTGGTATAGCTGAGTCCTTATATAATACTATGTTCAATTTTCTGAGGAACCACAAGACTGATTTTCAGAGTGTTTATACCAGCATGCAATCTCACCAACAATGGAGGAGTGTTGCTCTTTCTCTACATCCTCCCCAGAATCTGCTGTCACCTCAGTTTTTGATCTTAGCCATTCTGACTGGTGTCGGGTAGAATCTCAAGTTTATTTTGACTTGCATTTCCCTGATGACTAAGGATGTTGAACATTTCTTTATGTGATTCTCGGCCATTCGATATTCCTTGGTTGAAAATTCTTTGCTTAGCTCTTCAACCCACTTTTAATAGGATTATTTGATTCTCTGGAGTCTACTTTCTGAAGTTCTTTGCATATATTGGATATAAGTTCTCTATCGGATGTAGGATTGGTCAAGATCTTTTCCCAATCTGTTGCCTGCCATTTTGTCCTATTGACAGTGGCCTTTGACTTATAGAAGTTTTGCAATTTATGGGGTCCAATTTGTTGATTTTTGATCTTAGAGAATAAGCCATTTGCATTCTGTTCAGGAAATTTTCTCCTGTTCTCAAGTATTCGAGGCTCTTCCCCACTTTCTCCTCTATCAGTTTCAGTGTATCTGGTTTTATGTTTAGGTCCTTTGTCCACTTGGACTTGAGCTTTGTACAAGGAAATAAGAATAGTTTGATTTGAATTCTTCTACATGTGGATCACAAGTTAGACCAGTGTCATTTGTTTAAAATACTGTCTATTTTTCATTGGTTGGATTTAACTCCTTTTTCAAATATCAAGTGACCATAGGTGTGTGGGTTCATTTATGGGTCTTCTTTCCTGTCTATGTACCAATATCATACAGTTTTTATCACTATTGTTCTGTAATACAGCTTGAGGTCAGGGATGATGATTACCCCAGAAGTCCTTTTATTGTTGAGAATAGTTTTCACTATCCTGTTTTTTTTTTTTGTTATTCCAAATGAATTTTCAAATTGCTCTTTCTAACTCTATGAAGAATTGAGTTTGAATTTTTGATGGAGATTACATTGAATCTGTAGATTGCTTTCAGAAAGATGGCCATTTTTATTATATTAATCTTGCCAATCCATGAGCATGAGAGAACATTCCATCCTCTGAGATCTTCAATTTCTTTCTTCAGATACTTGAGGCATAAATATTCAAAATTGAGAAGTCATTTTGGTGGATTTTATCTCTCATGTACATGAAGTACTCCTTGGTATTTCTTTGGATTAATTTTGGTCAGAAGTCTATTTTGTTGGTATTAGAATAGCTACACCATCTTGGTTCTTGAGCCCTTTTAATAGGAAAATCTTTTCCTAACCCTTTACTCTGAGGTAATGTTTACCTTCATATTAAGGTGTGTTTTTTGTATGCTGCAGAAGAACAGATCCTTTTTTGTTTGTTTGTTTTGGGTTTTTTTTTTTTTCATTCATTCTGTAAGCCTGTGTCATTTTATTGGGGAATCCGGTCTATTTATACTGAAAGATACCAATTAATGATCAATAATTGTTAATCCCAATTATTTTGGTGGTGGTGGTGGTAGTGTTTGTGTGTGTGTGTGAATGTGTATAAGTGTGTGTGTGTGTGTGTGTGTGTGTGTGTTTGTCTCTGTGTGGTGTTCTTTCATTCTTTTGGCTTTGCTTGTGTGAGATTATTTTTTCCTTTATTAGCCCTTTTTGGGTAGGAATTTTCTTCTACTACCTTTCATAGTCTGGATTTATGGATAAATGATTTTTTTTTTTAATTTGACTTTGTCATGGACTATTCTTCACCTATATGGTAACTGAATGTTTTGCTAGGTGTAGTGATCTAGGGGAGCATATGTTGTATCTTAGAGTCTGCACGTCATCTATCTGTGCCTTTCTTATATTTAGATTCTCCATCAAGAAATCCTGTGTAATTCTAACAGGTTTACCTTTATATCTTACTCTGCCATTTTTCCTTGTTGCTTTTAATATTCTCCTGTTGGTCTGTACATTTAGTGTTTTGAAGATTATGTAAGAAGTGTACTTTATTTTCTGGTCCAATTTATTTTATGTTCTATATGCTTCTTATACATTTATAGCAATGTCCTTTTTTGTCTTTTTTGTTATTTTATTTATTTACATTTCAAATGTACCTCTTGAAGTCTCCCCTCCACAAACATCCCACCCCACCAATTCTCCTCTTTCACTCTATGGGGGTGCTCCCCCACCCATCCAGCCCCTCACTCCTCACGTGTCTAAAAGTCCCTTCTCTGGGGCATTAAGCCTCCTCAGGACCAAGCCCTTTCCCTCCCATTGATGCCAAAAAACCTCCAACCTACTTGTTTTCCGACCTACATGATATTCTAGGACCAGAGTCTAGCCTAATTGTCATTTGAGAGACCAGAAAGAGTTTATCCAGCAACTAATGGGAGCAGATGTGAAGTCACACAGGCAAATATTAGGCAGAACTTGGGGAATCTTGTAGATGAAGGATTAGGGTAGCAAGAGGGTCCAACAAGATGACAGGAATACAGCTTACAGAATCAGCAGACTTTCCGAGGACTCAAGTGGGCTTACACAAATCAGGGAACCTGTATGGGTCTAACCTAGGTCCTTTGCTTATAAGATGTGTGTTGATTAGCTTGATGTTCTTGTGGAATTTCTACCTATGTAAACAAGCACTTTCTCCGACTTTTTGTCTGCATTTGGGAACAGTTTTCTCTTCTGAGTTACCTCATCAGGCCTAGATATAAAAATATGTACCTGATCTTACCATAGCTTGTTATGATGTATTTGGTTAATGTCCTTGAAAAGCCTGCTCTTTCTGAAGAAAGGAGAAAGGAAGGGTGGATCTAGAAGAAAAGGTAGTTGAGGGGAAAAACTTAGGGAGGGGAGGAAAAAAAACTGCATTAGGTTGTAATATATGATAGAAAAATAAATAAAATGAAAATATTGTTTTCTGAGTTTTTGAGATACAATTCTTCTTCTGTTCTTATTATTTTAGATTTTTTGTCTTTTCATAGTGTTCCAGATATCTTAGATGCTTTGATTCAGGAGGGGTTTTTTTTGTTTGTTTGTTTGTTTTGTTTTGTTTTTTAAAATATTTAACAATTTATTTGATGGGTGAATCAAGTTCTTCAATTGTATCTTCTATGCCTGAGAGTCTCTCTGCCATCTCTTGTATTCTGTTGCTGATACTTGTATCTGTAGCTTCTGTTTACTTACCTAGATTTTTGAACTCTAAGATTCCCTCAGTTTGTGTTTTTCTTATTGCTTCTACTTCCATTTCTAGATATTGAACAGTTTTATTCATTTTCTCTGCTTTTTTTCTTGGCTTTCTTTGAATGATTTATTAATTTCTTCCCATTATTTATATGTGTTTTCCTGGATTTATTTAAGGGATTTATTTATTTACTCTTTAGGGACCTCTATTACCTTCATAAAGCTTATTTTAAGGTATTGTGTGTGTGTGTGTGTGTGTGTGTGTGTGTGTGTGTGTTTGTGTGTGTGCAACAGCTGTGTTGGAATATTGATTGTATTCTTACACTGGTGTTTAGGCATCTACCTTAGATTGGAGTAACTATAGGTTTAGCTGTTGATTTCTGAGTTTATCTTTATTTACTTTTTTATTTGATATTTTATTTTTTTACTTTTCAAACATTATCCGCTTTCCTGATTTCTCCTCTGCAAACCCCCTATCTCAGCACCCCAGCCCTGCTTATATGAAGGTGTTCCCCCACGCAACCACCCACTCCCTCCTCTTTTTTGAATGGATATTTATTCTCTTTGTTTGTGTTTCTTTTCTGGTCTTCTGGCCTGTAGGTCTGGTTTGTTGGGTGACAAAAGTGTTCTCAGGTATAGTCCAATGACACTGCTGGGTTTTGGACAGCCTATATAAAGTCTGGGGTTTTGTGTGTAGGTTTTGTCTCTGGGGTGCTAGGGTTCTGGGAGCCTGTATGTCATCTCAAGTTCTAGGATCAAGCATGGTCTCCTGGATTTTGCATATTTGTGAGGTTTCCTTTTCAGCATAGAGCTTCTGCTGGAGATGTTCACCAGAATATGGAGAGAATGCTTCTGAGAATGATATCCTGACTCTGTAGAAATATTGGATATCTACGGGCTGGTCTGACGGGGCTTCATATCAGTGTGACCTCTTGTAGACAGGTGGGCTTTTGCTGGAGTTTAATAAAAAGAAATCTTAAAAAATTTAAAAGTAAATGATGAGTGTAAGAAAAAGTATGAGAAGAAATTTTTTCACTATCCCTCCTGATATTTTTCCTTTAAATTTTATTTTTATATTGATAAATCATAATTATAGCTAAAGCATAAAAACCATAAAGATAAAGCATAAAACATTGTTGTAAAAATATATAAATTAGTTAAGTAAGTAATGTTTTTTGCTTACGTATAGCATAGGGATTTCTTTTTTTCTCTTAGATTCTTCTAGATTTTAAGGAATTTCTGTGGAAAGAATTTGTTGTTATTGTTGTAGTTCAATAAATGTTATTTAAGCCTGTCAATAAACTATAAAATAATACTTTGAAATAGTCTATTCAGTGTGTCAGAAAGCATTACTGAATTGACAGTTGAGCTTTCAGAACAATAAAGAACTCTACAGGCTAAATTCACTTACATATCTTACATGAGTGATTAGCTGCAAGATTACATTCCAAAAATATATGTGCATTATATTTTAAAATACTTCTATTGCTCCCAAAATTAATTGATTGTATAGTGGTCAAGGTAATGTAATTTATGTAATATATTGCATATTGATATATTCTTTTGAGAAATGTTTTATGATATCATATTTTAAGCAGATTTCTTAACTTTAGATTGTAATACCACATGGAATGATGATGAAACACAGTATTTAAAGGAATCCAGAAAAAAATCATAGTAGTTTCTCTTTCATATATTTCTAATTTTTAGCTACTTTTTGAATTTTAGAATTCTCCAACTTTCTTTGCTATTGAGCCAATCTAATATAAATCAAAGATATTTTATTGAGAAATAATGGATATGGCATTTTTGTGCAGGTACATTTGTTTCCATGGAAACATATAGCAAATATTCTTTGTGCCACTTCTTTTAACACAACGTGTTATGAATTATTTTAAAGTTACTTTTTGTGACTTAGATATTACATTACTAATAGAAATACACTACTGGACTTCATAATAGATATCTATAGTGGGAAATAATGGAATCCATTTTTACAGACAGTCTTTCAGGCTCACAAACGTGTCTTTAATTTAAGTTCTTTCTCTTTTTTCTTGAACTTTAGCAAGAGAAATAATTTTTAACAAGGAAATTCTACTCTGTTCTTCTGCTAACTCTTTAAGGCTAAGACCAGATTCAGTAGAGTGAGAAATCACCTCGTGACTCTTGAACTTTCATAAGCTAAATAAAATTGTTTGTAGTGATCCCTTGAAAACTTTATCTGACACTCAATACTAGTTGAAGTGGAAAAATCATGGCTCAAAATTCCATAATGCTGTAAAGAAGAAATTGGGTCACATTGGCCAGGGTTAGTAAGGGCATGATTGAAAAGCTGAACAGGAGCAAGATTTGACTCTGCGGAGATCTTGGTAAGCTGTTAGGTCAAAGTTGTGCTGACAAGGAGCTATACTCTGGAGCCAGGCAGGATTCAGCTACCACACTGTGTGTGAATTTGGACAGAGAATATTTCTCAGACATACTAATTGGAAACACTGGATTAAGGCACATGTAAATACTGCAAATATATATGGAATTTGATAGCAATTAAAAGGGAATTAGGTCAATTAAGTGAATTTCTTATTCATATAAGGCAGTTGCTACATAATTGGAGAAAAAAATATGATCATGTAGAAATTCTATGGACTACTATTTACTCACATACATAAGATACTCTATGATAAAGCCATGTAAAGATTTTGAGCTTATTCTGCACAAGATCATCCTTATTAACTTGTAACTTTTGAACCAGTCCTGTTTGTTTGTAACATTTTGACATCCTTTCCTTGTAAATACAAATGTGCATGTAGTTAATGCAAGTTTTAATGGATAAAAATATATGCTACCTAGTTGTAAACAGTTATCAGTTACATAGTCATATGTAAAAAAATAACATGTATAAAAGACTTTACATAATTAGATATTGACACATGTCTACCATAAGGAAACCACAATAGCCAGACCATTCAGCCTGTGCTTTTTTCACAATATGTCCTTAGTTCTCTGTGCAGTCAGCACCTCTAGCATTAGTCCCAGTGAAGTGCCAACCTATTTCTGTTATTTTTAGCTTCTATGATTCTAACTTTGATCTATTTCAAGGCAATTTTTTACACAGTCTGAAGTAAGGTATGAGATTTATTTTTAAATGTCACGTATACCATATTTTCCAATAACTCACCTCGGTGAGTTTTGTCAGAAATTAAATTTTATATCCATGTGCCAATTTCAGCTTCTATTTGCTTGCATTTACCTATATAACTATTTCATGCCAATTCTTTAGGGTTTTCATTATTGTAGATTTCATTTAAATTTGAAATAAAATAGTTCAAGTATTCTGGCCTTCCCCCTAGTCTTCAAAAGTCAAATAAGTTTTTTAAGATTGAGTTATGTACAAAGTTATACATTTTCCATTTTGATACAGAATTCCATCGAATTTCAAGTTGGCAATAAGATTCATAAACTCCAAGAGAAAAAATATTCAATAAAAAATCTCTCACAATTCTTTTATAGAGCTCATATTTTCAGTTCTGAATTTATTATAAATTTATTCTCTTTAAATAAACTTTGCCATTTTCTGAAGATCAGAAGGAACCCAGAGCAGCAAATTCACTTGAATCTAGTGACTGATGGGAATTTCCCTGTAATATTAAGAACATAATGTTTCAAAGTTTATGCGATGTTATGGAAACTGGCAAGCAGCATCATTTTTATATTTACCACATTCAAGTTCAATTATCACTATCTGGCAGAAAGGACAGAAAAGTAATGTCTGAAAAGATAAAATAAATATTGAAATATTGAATGCAGTACCCTTACTCTTATAGTAAGCCTCCAAGTAAACATTGCAGTAAACATTGCCCAAGCGGCATCTGTTCCTCCGTGAAGATCTAGACTCACTGCACTGAACTTACTGTGATGCAATATGCTTCAAAATACATGTTATGGATGACTGATGGGATTATTTATAGACAAGTTTAGATATCTGTGAAGTGTGATTCTGTACAGTGACTTTAATATCTTTATTAAGACATAATGCTATGATTCTGTGCTGCCAGATTTTTTTTTTTTTAAGTCAGACACCTTGTTATCAAAATGACATGAGGAACAAGTCATGTTGAACAAATATGACTCACCCATGATGAGTGTTTTGGTTTAGCTTGCAAGATTATCAAACTTAAGAAAGTCTACCCAATTCAAATAAGTTAAATAATCATTATGATTTTTCAAAAAAAATCTATTGTAATATTGCTTCAAATTATAATCTGTGACCATTTCAAATTGTTTTTTATTTTTTGTTTGTTTTCTGGATACAGGGTCTGTCTATGTAACCCTGACCAGGCTCTCATTCATGATCTTACTGCCTACGCTCTTCTGATACATGATTTTAATATGCTATCATCCCCAGTTTGGGAAAAATAGTATTAACTATTTTATGAGACATATAAAGAGGGTTTTTAAATTTTTTTATTTATGCCTGATTGATGAAAAGAATGTGCATTCACCCTTGAATTACCCTTTTATATATCCAAACAATTACTTTCTCTTCATGATATAAACCCATTTTTAGGCTACTTTCTTGGCCTATACTGTAGTTCTATCACTGCTGCTCTATGTGCATATTCATTATTTTGGCATGAAGAATGTTCCAAAGTTCCATTGTTTATGAAATGCAGCTTTGTTCTTTTCGAGAATTGCTTTGACCATTTTAATATTGGTTTTGTATTTTTCTTACATGCTTATGCTGTGTTTAAGAATTTCTATAAGTAATCCCTATTCTAGTTAAGATCATTAGAAAAGTTTTGGAAAATGGGAACCTAGACAATATATTCATCCTAACATCCATCCTAACCCACACAATATATCTTTCAATTCACTTAGGATTTATTTAATATTGCAATGCTTTGCAGTTTTGGAAGCATAACACCTACACACCCATTTTACTTATAGCAAACCTGTATCTATTATATATGAGTACATATTTATTTCAATTTATATGTGTATGGAGAGTTCATCATTCATGTTCTTCAGTGTATATAACAACTTATGTGATATAGTGTTTTCCTTCTAATACGTGGGTTCTGAAAATCAACCTTGCATTATCAGGTACAAGAGCAACCACCTTTATGTACTGTGAAATATTTCAGTGGGTCAATATTCATGGATTTGAATTCTAATACTCCATGGAAACATAAGTGATGGTTTTATATCCACCTTACATGTTTCTAACTGTGATATTGTGATTTATTAGAGGTAGTAAATTTTCCAAAGATTTTAACATTTTTTTTTTTTAGAGTAGGTCATAATGTTTGTATAATAAGATATTGTATGTCTTCCTTTACAATCTGCAAACATTTTCATAAGGTATTCTACTGTCTAGAGTATCAAATACACCTTTGGAGAGCAACAATAAATAAGTATATAATGTCATGATTCCAAAATTAAGAAGATTATTAATTATTTATCATAAAATGTTTTTTCTGTGCTATTTTATTATTATTTGTTAACTGATTGAAAGTAGTTTATACTGGATGTCAGAAAAACAATAAAAAATCAATAATTTGTGAAATTAGAGCATTTCACAAGTAAAACTGTTTATTTAAAAATGAAATATCAAAAGATAGGAAAAATATTTGCAAATATATAATTTAAGGGTGTATTTTATACTTCTCTATACAGAAGTCTTATAACTCAATAACAAATAACAGTCAAATAGAGTCTTTTAAAACATACCCAGTTGATATATACAGAGTGCAGAATATTTGAATGATGTATTAAATAACAACATCAATGAATTGTGGGCAAAGAAAACTAGTACATACATAGGCTTGTCCCTTTCCCTTTTCATGACTATACCCATTCTTGACAAATAATCCCTTTTCTATAGTAATTACTTAATTATTATTATTATTATTATTATTAGTAGTAGTAGTAGTAGTAGTAGTAGTAGTATATGTATTTTTATTTTTGACATGAAGAAATGGCCAAGAATTTGAAAGTACTAGCTACTCTTGCAAAGGATAGTTTCTAGTATCATATGATAATTAACTATTATCTATAATTCCAGTTCTAGGGAATATGACACCCTTTTTAACCTATTAGAACAATGCACACACATTGTGCACAAACATACATAAGCAAAACACAAATTTTGTGAAAATAAAAGTAAATAAAGCATTTTTCAATATTTGAATTCAATATGTAATATAGTATATTTAGTATTTATCTTTCAGAGTCTCATGTATTTGCTTAAAATAACTTCATATAAAATAATATAATTTAGTGCTTTTTTAAATGGCTGAATAATACTCTATATATCTCATATATCACATATTTCCTTTATCTATTTATCCTATGATACAAAATAGGTTGATTACATATCTTGATCATTCATTGCAATAAAAATAAGGTTGTGCTTGCAGATATCTCTATTCTCTGTTGACATTAAATCCTTTGTATAATACCAAGGACAATCATATTAAAATCATATCTCTCATTTTTTATTTTATTATTTAGTTAGTTGTGTGTGTGTGTGTGTGTGTCTGTATGTTTGTAAAAGTAACTTTTGTTCACTAGATTCAATTGTCATCTCAGGGGCTACTGTTGAATATACTCACCCATTCTCATTTATTTTGAATTCTGTCTTCCTGATTCAACTCAGTTTTTTGAATTGGCTTCTCTTGGCTTCTGACTGATTGGCAGCACACTAACTCTGGCAATCTCTTCTAGTCCTCTGGATCCTTTTTGTTCTCTCTCTCTCTCTATTTCTCTCTCTCTCTCTCTCTCTCTCTCTC
>JADRCH010000004.1:30412468-30474764 GCA_019843965.1 Rhynchomys soricoides | reverse complement strand
TCTCTCTCTCTCTCTCTCTCTCTCTCTCTCTCTCCCTCTCTCATTTTCTCCAGGTCTATCTCTGTCTCTTTCTCTCTGTGTCTTAGTCTTTCTGTCTCTTATATCTCTCTGTCTGTATGTCTCTGCCTGTCTGTCTCTCAATTCTCTTTCTCTTGTTCTATATTGCCCCTCAATTAGATGTCACTTTCAAATCTGGCTACTTCTTTCTACAAACTAACCTTACCTGTGGTTAGGGATTGGGGTAAGTCTGTATTTCAGCCAAAGAAATTAAACATGTGTCAATCCACTCAGATCACATAGTTCTTTAGATGTGTTCCCTTACCAAAACATCCATGTTGATGGATCTAAATTCTTCTCTCTCTCTCTCTCTCTCTCTCTCTCTCTCTCTCTCTCTTTCTCTCTCTCTCCCTCTCTCTCTGTGTGTGTATGTGTAAAACACTCACCCTGATTTTTGCAGCAACTGCTTTAAAATATATTTCCATCATCAGTGCAATGGACCCCTTTCCTTTGTATTGTTGAAGTACTTCTTATTTTTTCTTTCTTGACAGAAACCATCTAGATGCAGTGAGATAGAACGTCTGTGGTTTTGATTTATAGTTCATATATGGCTAAAGAATTTGAACATTTTTTCATGTATATATGGACCATGTTCATTTTTGAGAATTATTTGTTCCAATCTTTTAGAAATTAAGAATAAGAAGTTTGTTACAAGAGGCTGGAGCAGTATGAGGAAAGTGGGGAAAGGTGAGCCCGTCCTCCTAAACTATGATACATCTAGATTTATTAGTATATTATAACACAGATTAACAATTAGAGCTAATGAAATGTATTACACGTTTCCAAATACTAAGAGAGTTTGATACTATATTATAAAGAAATGCATACTGAGGTTTGGGATGTGGCTTAATGGTAAGGCATTTTTAAGGTCTATTGGGTATAATCCTCAGGACTGAGGAAAAGGGTAAGCATTTAAGATTATTCCACTATGTTGAACAATTTTTAATACATGAGTGAATTGAAACAATTCACAGTACCCAATACACTAAGAAGTTTATATAACTGTAAAAAAATTAAAATACTTGTGTAATGTGAATAAAAGTACTTTGTGAATAAATCAGTAACTGGTAACTATTAATATCAGTATGAAATATAAAACACCAACTGTAGTTAAACTTGTTGATTAACAACAGGTCTGGTGCATTAGTTATGGTTGTCTAAAATGCTACAATCACATTGTAAAACTGCTTACTGCTTCTAATGTATTTCTCAATTCATTTAATTACTTATCTATCTATCTATCTATCTATCTATACACACGTGTGTGTGTGCACATGTTTATGTGTTGCATAAAAACTTATTTATTCAAGAATACTTCAAATTCCTTTTATCATTTTAAGAGTAATCTGCCAGTTGACTTAATATGTGGTATTAGCCCAGATTCCGAAAGACAAATGTCACATGTTTTATCTTATCTGTAGTTCATTTCTTCAAATATTCAGGTGCGAGTACATAGCCTAAAGTAACCGGAGATATCAAGAAAGTAACACAGTTCTAATAAGGCCATGGGTATAGGAAGATGGATACAGAGAGGAATGATAGAATATCAGTAATATAAAGTGAGACTGGCAAGAGGAATTTAACTGGGAAATGTAGTGGTGGTCAAAACAGAAGGAAAGGTAGAAATAATGTACACCACTGATGTTTAAAAAAGACTTAGGAAACATTACTTTTTATTTAACTAACAATATACAAGTACATGTTTATATTTCTATTTTAAGTTAAGTTATACCACTTCACCTCAAAATGCTTATCTCCAAAAGCAAAAAGATGTAGACTATCTAATGGAAACCATGGCAACCCCTTTCTCAGTTTTGGTCAGAGAAAAACTGAAAAAAATATATACATTCTTCATCAAAAGTACACACATATATATTCTTTGTTAAAAGTACATCCTAACTGCTGAAGACACCATGAACTTGGAAAACAGCAGAGTATGAATTCAATATTACTTGAAAACCTCTTTCTTGAACATCAGATTTCATAGTGACAGAGGGTGCTAAAAATGTTGCCAAAGGCAAGACAATCAATAATGTTTGACAGCCATTATGATAGAACCATGGCCAGCAAGACAAGATATCTCTAAAAGAGAAATAATGGCACAAATATCATGGTGGAAACCAGCAACTGTCTGATAGGATTGAGGTCCAATTGCAACAGGAGAGGAACCATGCCAGGGACTATGAAAGTAGCCAACTACCTGGGCCTAAGAACTATGGTTCTTAGAGATACCCTTCTACCACTAGTTTCCTACACCAACATAATTCCTAACTGTTATAAAAATATATGATTACACAAACAGATAAATATGGCACTCATTTTTGACGAGAAAAAATTCTCCTCACTGTAGATAGTGATCATCACAGAAAACCACAACTAGTCAAAATTCACAAAACAGTTGTCCAGTCCCATGGTAAATGTCTGCAGTACAGCTCCAGTCTTAGAGAACATTAGAAAAAGAGAGGGGAGAAGAATTTAAGAGACTGAAGATAGAATAGTGTGTTGTGAGAGTGTAACTTCTAGAAATGACAAGGTTGCTACTGCAACAATGTGGCTGCTTAAATAAGATGCAAACAATGACTATACTAATAAATACTAATAAATACAATAATGACCCTCTAAGGTAAGATCTTAAAGAACCCTACCCCTAGACAAAGAACTTCAGTCAACTAAGGCTGTTTGAGAGAAAATGAGTCTTTCTCTAGGATAAATTCCTTAATTGGTTATCCAATAAAAGATTGTATTTATATGTTTTTCTGACTATATGTGTGAATAACTATAATAATCAAATGACTTTGACACGACATAAGGGGATCATCGAAAATGTTTGAAGACGAGGACATGAGAGAGTTTGAAAGAAAAGAATTAAAAGATGGAAATGATTTAATTATTACTTATTTGATTAAAATAAATATATTAAGAGATGAAAACTTCTGGAGGGATCACTTTCCCAGATGTTTAACTATTTAAGTTATCTGTACATTCTAGATACCAGATCAAGTAAGTATATCAATATGAGTCCTAACATGACAAGACTGTGCAAAGTTTCCTTTATCTTAGATTCTTGCTGAGACCATTTCTGGTTTGACTGGAATTTGATGTCCTTGATGGGGAATCCTGTGGAAAATTACCCAACAGAACTATACAAACCTGAGATCAAGATTCTTTAACTAACTTAGCTTCTCTTAGAGGGTCTTACTTTAGAATACCACTTGCTATAAACACTGTACAGTATATCTGAGTCATGAAAACATGAATGTAGTCCCAGCCATTAGTGTCAATACTTACAGTTGGTTTATAAACAATGTTTGAATAATCACCTCTCATAGGTTCTTTATAACAGTAATCCTCTGAAAAAGATGGAGAAAATATTAGGGAATACACTTGAATTCATTGTCACAGGAAAGAACTTTGTGAACAATATCCCACTGTTATCAGGATTAAGATCAACAATTAATAAATGGAACTTCAGCCGGGCAGTGGTGGCGCATGCCTTTAATCCCAGCACTCAGGAGGCAGAGGCAGGTGGATTTCTGAGTTCGAGGCCAGACTGGTCTACAGAGTGAGTTCCAGGATAGCCAGGGCTACACAGAGAAACCCTGTCTCGAAAAACCAAATAAATAAATAAATAAATAAATAAATAAATAAATAAAATAAAATAAATGGAACTTCACAAGTTAAAAAGCTTCTGTACAGCAAAGAATACCATCACTCATACGAAGATATAGTTCACACCATGTGAAAATGTCTTTTACAACTATACCCCTGACAGAGGATTGTTATGTAGACTATAAAAATAACTCAAAAAGTTAAACATCAAGGAAAAAATTCACTAAATCAGGACATACAACTGATATAAATGTTATCAAAAGATGAAATACAAATGGATAAGAAATAATTTTAAAATGTTCATCATTCAACCATCCTTTAGCCATCAGGGAAATTCAAATTAAAATTATTTTAAGATTTTTATCTTACTATAGTCAAAATGATTGTAGTCACTAAAACAAATAATAGCAAACACAGATAAGAATGAAAGGGAAAGAAAAATAATGTTACTCTACAGTCTACCACCTCTCATTTTTTTGGCACACATAGCACAGACCTGCAAGTTAATACACTATGACAAAGTTTTAGTTGTTAAATGAAGTGCTTTCGTGGTGGGTGAGATTCAAATAATTTTGTTTATTTTTGACAAAATAGCTTCATTGGGTAGAGATATATGGCCCTATAACTTGTAATTACTAAAAATCAGTCCATGCTGTCATCTGCTTGGCACTGACCAGTGGTCTTGATCTGTTCCCAGCCTGTCACATAGCCCAAGACTGCAGGTTTCCCCTTGCCAAGGACTCTCCAGAGCTCTGATATACCTCTCTTGGTCCTTGAAGGTAGCTGTGGATATGCTCTCGCCAGCCTGCACTCTGGTCATTACCTTTCCCCTGGAGCTCAGTCTTTTCCCCATCTTCCTGTCCCAAAGCATGGCTGAACTCTGCCTCTGTTATGTTCTTTCCTTCTGGCCAAAAAGAATCACCCTAGAATGGTAAACATCAGACAATCTTAGTCTAGAATCAACAGATAACTTAATCACTGGGCACGGAATCTATCATCCTAAATTTATCATCTATTCTATATTAGAAATCTGGTGACAGATCTTGGTGAATTTTGCGACCATATCTAACATTGCCCAGCCTACATTTTGTCTGCTTTGCTCCCCTTGCATTCCAAAAAGAAGTGCCCTCCTCCTCCCTTCCCTGTCCCTTTCTAGGACCCTGAAGGCCCTCCCCCTCTTTGCCCAGTGATGCCCTTCTTGTCATCTTTGTTATTCAATTAATTAAGGGATAATTCTGCTACATGGCCTTAAAAAGCCATAGTTTATCAGAGAAATTCTCACAAATTATTATGTACAAACATGACATCTGTACATAGAAGTCCTTAATTTAATTGAATTTTAAAATCAGCTGTCTTCACTATGATATTACTTGTAAAAGTAATCCAAAGTTACTATTTGAATTGAATAATTAACTGTCATTTCTCTAAAAAATTCCAAATTGAATCCATATTTAGAAGAATAGTTAGACTGTAACTCATAAGCAAATTAAGTTATGAATAATGAAGCTAATATGATAATTTATATGATATATTTTTGTTTTTAAAAATTACTTAAAACATTTACATAATACTTTTAGTTCTTAGTGAATCACCTCGAAAATAAAAGTCAGATGGCAAGATATGAATCTGTAAATTGGATATACAAAATTAAAGACTTACAAATATAAATAATAATTCTTTCTCATGTTTTTCTAGCTGCTTCAGCATGAGAATAATATTTCTCCCACTGAGGATGTATATAATACTTGAAGAAAATTAAGAATATTAAGACCTTCCAGTTGGATGAGTGCTTGAATTTGGATTATATGATATCCAGGAAAGCATAGATTAAAATTTCCATAGTTCACACAAGGTAAGGAACAATATAAGAAAAGTTTGACCTTACAACATAAGTACAACCAGAACCCTGTGTCACCTGGTTAAAAAGCAGGCAGAGGCTTCAACATGGTCATAGAGGGTCAGGGCAGATGTATTGATAGAAGACAGTAGACATAATTATGTAGAATATTTATAGTGAACACATTGTGGCAGAAAGAAGATTGCAAGCTTGTTGTTGTTCAATGGCAGGTTTTAAAGAGAAGGTTCTTTGTGGTTTTCTTTTGTGATTTTTTATAATAAATGTAATTTTAATAAATTTTAAAAGATAAACTCTCTGTATGATAATATTAAAGATAGACTAAAAATTCTTTGATAATAGAACCTACCAAAAATCTGGGTACCTTCCTTTTGTCATAATTTTTGTAGTTATTAAGATGAACAAGAAAATATTAGGTATGTAGTATTTGTCAAATATGCAAGTAGAAAATTTATTGATACATCTCTAATAAACACTAATCTAGGTGATTCATCAACAGCTATGTCATTTTATTCAACAGTGAATAAGATATTTATAAAAATATATTGATGAAATAGACAAGTTATGTTATTTCCAAGGTTAAGTAGTAAACATGAGCTCCAAATCTTCTAAGAATGCATCTCCAAATATTTTGAATACTTATGATTTTATAGTTGTTGTAGATTATTTTGTTTTATTATGTATATTAGGCTATCATCAGAACAATGAACTCTTCAGAGGAAATACTCATTCACTTCTTGGACTGATCTCATACTGCTTCAAGGCACTCCTCCTAAAATAACAGTAAAGAAAAATAGACGAGGGCACAGGTATTGGTCTCTAATAAAATTTGGCCTGTATATCAAGTATATCACTCATGAACTATGTAGGATACTAGAGTGTAGAAAGCCTAGAATCTTAATAAATGTGATGAAATAGGATTTATGTGCTGGTATTTCTTAGAGGATTAATTCTAGTATAGTGTTTTCCTTGACCACTTCACACAAGTTTGCAATGATTCCAAGTGCTAAGGAAATAGGATGAATTTTTAAATCATCTCCGCTAGAACATCTGCTGCAAGAAAGAACTATTGAATTAAAATACAGTGTTGATTTTAAGAAATAATGCTAGTATTTCTTCAAAGTCATTTAAAACAGAAAAATATCATTATTTATTATTTACTTCATCCTAAAACTAAATGTTGTTTTATGTAAGCATTTCTGTCAATTAAACTGAACACCCTGGAAAAATGTAAAATAGCCTAAATGATCTATTTTTTCAATCAAATAAATACCATGTGTTTCTCCTCAGAAATTAAAAAACAATTTAAAATTGTATGAGCACATAAATACAGATTTATATATTATTGCTGTAGTTAAATCTCCAAAGAGTTGATTTATGTAATGTTAATAACAATATTTCTTTTGTCACACTTTTATCATATTATTAGCTCTCTAAAACTGATTTGTCATGGATGAATTTGATTACCAAACTTAAAAAGAAGCATGATTGCCATGTCAAATTTCCTAATATTCATGCTTTATATGGTATCATATATGTGTAATATAAATATAAATGCTACATGTTATCCAAAATAAAAAATAAAAAAAACGCTACCTAAGAAGATTAAGTAAATTAATAAAATAGGATTTCCCCAAAAACTTTTAAGGAAATTATACAAGGAAGAATAGGTTTCCCAAAGAAATGCATGCATACAGGCATGTCTTTCTCTTGTCAGATTGAAAAATTAGAAAATGGGTGAGACTAAGCAGTAATTTAACTGAGTGAAGGACAAGACTGCCTAGTACTTTCTTTTATCATTAAATTATTAACAAATATAAATACTTCATATGTCCTGTACTTACTTAGAACTTTTATTTGGGATATATTTTCAAATGATCACAGAACCACAGTCAATTAAACCCACAATAGTTGTGACTGTATTGACTATAGCTACTATTTCCTATGTGTAAAATGATTCTTCAGTGGATCTGAGTTAGGTTATTCAATGATCAAAATTATGATATTAGCTAGAAACATTTTTATATACAAAAAAATGGGAGGTTTTTATGTTTAAAATTATTATTATTGTGAATGAAAAATCATGAAAAGAAGTTGTGGATGGCTGTGAACAAAAAGGGTCTGGAAGATCTGAGGAGACTGACAGTTTGGAATCTCAGTACTGTGGAAAAACTGGAATTATATCTACTCAGAGGCTAATTAGTTTGTCTTGGGCTAGTTTTAGCTCCTAGAATAGCCATTCTTTTGCCTACTCTACATCTGAACTAATATATAATGATAAATAAAAACCTCTTAGAAGCTATTAACTTAGCAGAACCCTTGCTTTTGCCAATGCAAGAGCAAAGAATGTTGTCAGATAATATTTTAGGTAAATAGAAAAGCTTTCTCAATATTAATGTTTCTGTCTTTCTGGTATACCTACCAACATACTGTATTTTAAACTTTTATTGAGTTATTACTCTCTTGGTTTTGTAAACCAAAAATCCCTGAGAAACTGGATCATAAAATTTGGGACAACTTTAATCTGTGTTTCCAAGCCATGGTCATTTAAAATAGCTCCGGAATAAACAGTGTCTTATTTTCTTTAGGATGAGAGCTGTGGTTTTTAATGTCCAAATTCCATATTAAAATGCATAAATAATAGTAGGGAAATTTTCTATTTTATGAAAGTCTTGATTTAGAATTACTGTCTTCCCATTGAGCACTACAAGATTAATCAGCAAATTTCTCTTTTCCTTACTTTGGCGTTTTTTTCAATTGATTTTATGCCACAATTAAATGTACAAATTTAGCATAATAATAAAATTGTTTATCTGTTTATTTTCCTCTTCAAGGCATGTTAATATTGTGAATTCTGTTGAAATTATTACCTACTTATAATAATACTTACTTACTTGGGTAAGTATGTATGTTATTCTGATGCTTTTAGATAAGAATTTCACAATAGATCTTTCTGTAACTACTGCTAATAATTCACAGCCTTAGGGAATTTTCCCATCTATTGAAACTTGCAGTTACTTCTGAGTAGGTTTTAGTGTGAAATAAAGCCAAGGAAATGTTAACATTCTATTCTCTTTTACAATTCAGAATATAGATATTACATAGGTTTGAAAGAATCAATATGAAGATTCAAAGATAATTTACAGAAAATATAATGGTACCTTTACATGAAAAAATACTTCTAAGAACCATTACTTCTACTAAGTATGCTAAAGTGGTAGTTTTGAGGAGCCTGCAGTAATCTTGTTCTCTGGGTACAGGTCTTCTTTTTAATCACGCCTTTAAACCTTTATTGTATTCAGCTTTTTTCCTGCAGTTCTAATGGATCATTGAGTTGGAAAGTCATAGTCGATTTTTTTTTTTTTTTTACATTTTAGTCAAGATAGTAAGGTTGGATAATAAAATTAGAATAATCTTGAAGAAGCATGTGAATTTGCATATATAGCATATTTTTTTTCTGAAAAGATTGTTTGAGTCAGACACAGAATTTTGGGGAAAAAAAACAAAATATAAATGTGAAAGAACTTGCGCTGCTGTAGCCTTTTTTAAGAAATGGGATTCTGCATATAAAAATTTAGTCTCTCCCAGACTTGGATGTCACTTTTAATATTTCCACCATGGGAAGCTATGGAAAGAGACCAAGAGATAGAAATAACAAAGCCAAAGCCATATGGATGCTCTGATATTACAAAGCACTCTATAATAATTTTCCATAGCCATTGTTAATTATTTACTGTTCTACAGCTATCCATTGTTAAAATAGAATTGTGCCAGAGGTAGAAAAAGTCAAAGTGCATTTCTTTCACATCAGACCCTGAAGTTCCTCAGAGTAGAGTATCAATGCCTCACTAGATATTTGCATAATAGCTTTCCCTTTTAGATACACCAGTAGATTATTTCAGAGTATTATTTCTATTCAATTATTTTCCTGGTTTAAAACAAACAACAACAACAAAAAGAACTTCTTATCATGTAAACAGTTTGTAATCACTGGCTTAAAGAACACTGTCCAAGCTTTTGGCTTTGGTTTTCATCTTAACATATCCAAAGACACTGGACTCCTGGCAAGGTTCTTCCTAAACAGTTGAGTTCAAAGGATGAAGGTTGAGAATAAGGCTTTTGAATCCTCACCGCTTACAAATTATGATTATCCACATAAGTTGTTCCATTATCCTGGGGTTAAGATCAATCCATTCTCCTTATAACTTCCTGGAACTCCACAATTCAAATTTGTATTACATTTTCCCTTTGTCTCATGGATTTCCTATGGCCGTTTGTACAGTACGAGCTCATGGGAAAAGACAAGGTGCTGTTTCAACCCCTGTGAGATGATTAGTACATTGAGCAATTCTCCAAAATGTATAACCAGGCATTTTAATATCACAACAGAGACACAAGAGACTTTGTTGATTATCATTTGTGTAAAGGGCTGTTTTTGTCTTCGCTGGGTGATGATAGGAAAAAGCAGCAAGTTATGTTCATTTATTCCAAGAACACAGTAAAAAAGAAAATAAGAAAAAAATGAGACATGAAGATAAATGATTGTTCTGTTAATCTGAGGGCACTAAAAATGCTGGTGAGTTGTAATTATTAAAATGTATTCGGACCTGAATGAGGACAAAGAAAATGGGATTTGGAAGTTCTGTCATTTTCAGATTTTCTACTTCTTACAGCTAAACACATCGCTATAGTTAATATTTTGTATAATTCAAACCTCTCTCTCTCTCCATACATACATATATATATATAAATATATATAATTATACAGTATTTTATATACTATACATATTATAATATATGTATATTTTATATACTTTATAAATATATAATATATAAATAAGTATGTATACTAATATATCCTATATATTATATATAGTACTATACATAATACCATGTATATGATACTATATATTAATAACTCTAATATATATAGTGCACATATAATATACATATATACATATTTTATTCATATATGTATAAAACCTATCATTTATCTACCAATGGCCATTTAAGCTGATTCCATATCATATTCTATTATAAATAATTTGGTAATGGGTGTTGTCATGGAAGTATCGCTCATTAACCATGGAAGTGATAGGTACTGTACATAGCTTCTAATTTCAGTTCTAGCTTGATTTACTTAGTGTTGATTCTGATTTACCTTACTACCCACGTTATATTTCAGATGTTCATAATAACACATTTTATATTTGACAAAATATAAAATGATATTCTGTTTTTCTTAAAGCATATTTAAGCATTAATTTCAAATTGTCTACTTTACACTGTGTTATTACTAGTAGTACATGTGTTAGTTAGAGTTTCCTTTGCTGTGAAGAGATGCCGTGGCCACAGCAATTTTTATAAAGGCAAACATTTAATTGGGACTGGTTTACAGTTCAGAAGTTTTACCCATTATAGTCATGGCAGGAAACACAGAAGCAAGAAGGCGGACAAGGTGTCGGACAGGTAGCTGAGACTTTTACATCCTGACCCACAGGCAGCAGGAAGAAAAAGACACTGGATCTGGCCGGATCATTTGAGACCACAAAGCTCCTGCCCAGAGTCACACTTCTTCTAACAATACCACATTTCTTAATAATACTCCCTAAACATTCATATATAAGTCTGTGGAGGCCATTCTTGGTCAATACACCACAGTACTATTATTATATGAGTTATTTAAGCAGATTAGCATTAGCTACATTACCAAACATAATAATCTGTAAAGATTTTTTTTCTTTGTTTTGCTTTGTTTTCCTGTATACCAAAAAGATCCCAATATAAATCAGGGAAGGAAGAAGATGGATGTGTCTGCCCTTTGGTGGTGAGAAATGGGAGGCAAGAAGGAAATCTTCTAAAGGAGAGGTGGGGAATTGTATTTAAGGCTTAAAATAGTCTCTGTAAAAATCTCGAGGAGTCTGCAGAGCAGCGGCTGCCTGATAATGGTCTCCACTGAGTGTCCAGAAATTGGGAGAGACAACTACTCTTTTCACTTCTGGTCACCTTTCTGCTCGTAAGAGTGCTGTAGGGCTCACAAGGAAGAGATTCGCTTATATAGGTTAAAGGTCAGCATTTCCACCATCAGCAGTTCTCCAGAATCCTCCGTCTCCAACCCCAGTGACTGTATTGGGGGCAAAGGCTTCTAGGGATAGAGGTACCCACCTCTCAAGGCCGGTAATCTTCTGGAGGCAATCAAAGGAGATCAACGATTTTGCCTAACTGGTTCAGATTCAGTTTCCACAGAAGCAATGCTTCTTACAAAACATTCCTGCAAAGATACAGCCAACACTTCCCATGTCCACAGGCATATCTTAAGTAGACTGCAGTAGAACTTCAGGAGCCAGGTACCAGAGTGTAACCACCACAGGTGTGAAGACCATCTTGTAGCTGTAGATTTTGGCTAGGCTAAAGTCAGCCAGCTTGACCTTCCCATTACTTGTCACTAAAATGATTTCTGGAGGGGGGATGGGACAGGGGTTTTCCAAAGGGGAGACCTGGAAAGGGGAAAACCTTTGAAATGTAAATAAAGTGTCAAAAAAAAAAACAAAAAACAAAACATGTTCTCTGGTTTCAAGTAACCATGAACAAGGCAATCTGCATGAAGAAACTCTAAGCCAATTAGAAAGTGGCACACTAGATCCTTGATTGTCTCAACTGGCAAACCTGGTGGGGGTGCTTTGTCCGGGCATGTTCCTAAGACTGAGTCCATATGTTCAAATACTAGGATGACCTTGATGTCCCTATCAATTCTGGAAGTAGCACAGGCACCCATCAGCCTTACATCTGGCCAAGAACTGTGGAGGTGGCCCATTATCTGGAGCAGATTCCTGTGGAGTCATACACCTGGGATCAGTCCGGGCAGCTCTCTGGTTATACCATAGACACAGGCAACAAACTAGAGAGGCGACCTCACCACAACCCTTGTCATATGACTAGCAGCCAGTAAGGCCTGTAGAAACCCAGAGGGCCATATTTAAAGATTTTTAAAAATTGCTTTTAAAAATTTTTGTTGAAAATTATTTAAACCTTGAAAAATTTTATATCTTCCACATTTTTTCTTTTAACTTGTATGCTCAAGAATATGTCTGGTGCTTGAAATTTTAAAATTATAATTTCTGTATTTGTATACAACATAGCTTTTATTCATTTTGACAATATTTTTTCCAATCAGTCCTTGTTTTCTTTCTATTGCTATGATAAAATTTTAGGATCCCAGTGACCTAGGGTAAAATCAAATACTACTAGTCTTAAAAATAAAGTATCAACAATATAACTCCCTATGATATTCTGATACACTCATAGATCAATGACTTACTCAATTAACATCAAAGAAACATCCTTGTGCATCAGATGACAATGCAGTGAGCCACTACCAGACATTACACAGAGGGCAAGACCTGGGAACACACAGCTCTAAATAGGATATCACCATCAAATTCCTCCTCTTCTGATGGAACCCTGTGAAAGAGGAAGTAGAAAGAATATAAGAGACAGAGAAGATTGAGGACACCAGGAGAACAAGAGCCTGTTAGTCAAAGCACATATGAACTCACAGAGACTGAAATAGCAAGGAAGACCGTATACAGGTCTGCAACAGATCCTCCGTGTATATATTATAGCTTAGAACAGAATTCCTGAACATGTGAATGAGTGCATCTCTGATACTTTTGACTCCTCTTGGGGTTCTTTTTATCCTGTTGCTTTGCCTTGCCTAGTTAGAGTTTTTGCTTTATCTTATATTGTATTGTGTTATGCTGGGTTGTTACACTTTAGACTCTTGTTCTTTTCTAATGAGAGACAGAAAAAGAATATATCCGTATGAGAGGGAAGTTGGAGAGAGGCTGGCAGGAGTAGAAGGAGGGAAATATAATCAGGAAATATTAAAAATGAAGAAAAAAATCACAATCAAAATAACTTCTGGAGGAAAGGATTTATTTCAACTTACAGGTAATAGTCTAGCATGAATGGACATCGGAACATTGGGGACAGACTTAAGTCAGAAAGTGACGCAAAAGCCACAAAGAAAACACTGCTTACCAGAGTGCTTTGAATGGCTTCCACAGCCTGATTCTTTGTATTACAAATGACCAGTTCTCCAGAATGCCTTTTGCCACTGTGCACTGGAACCTCTCAGATAAATGATTTATCCAAGACATACTTCATTGCCTTGCCTACATACTAGTCAGATGGAGGCATGTGTCTAATTGAATTCACTCATCCCAAATGATCTTGATTTATATGAAATAAACAAAAAATAACCAGGAAATCTCTTCTCAACATGATCAATCCAATCTCATTATATTGGCAACATTTTTAGATTCAAATGTAATCGTAACTTATTTTAGATGATTTGTTAGGTGGTACATATCAGCTATTAAGGTTAATGCTGGGGCAGGGAGAAGGGACTCAGCAGTTAATAGAGTAAACTGCTCCTGAAGATGTTCTATGTTTGATTCAGGGCTCACAGCTCAGGAAGCTCATAATACCCTGTAACTCCAGTTTTAGGGACTCTTATGCCCTCTACTGGCCTCTGTGGGCAATTACTCACAAACAGCCATCCAAAGACTTTTTAACACTGAAGGTAAGCAAAACTACAAAGTGCTAATTTTCTTCTTGAATATTCATTCTTTTAATTAAAAAAAATTTCATATGTATTGTTCAAGTAATAAGAATAATTAGCAAAATTTGGTTAGCATGTAATGTAATTACTATAGTTTTTAATTTTTATAACTTTAAATCTTAACCATCATTTATATTTAAGGAAGTTTTCAAAAACTCTTTCAAATAGGTATAAATATATCATGCTAACATACAACTTTAGCAAAGGAAGCAATAAACATGAATTTTTCTCTGAGTCACTGAATTTAGAAAAGAAAGAGCACAGAATTAAACCCAGATGGGATAGAATGTGAGCCAGCAGTTCTATGGAAGTAGTTATTAAATATTTTCCCCACAGTATAACAAAGTAAACTTTGTAAGTAAACAGAGAAGTGTATAGATTTGAAGAAAGATAGATTAAAAATAAGGAAATATCTAAGTTATACAAACAGGAACTGTTAACAATGCATTATCTCATAGATGAAAGATTTAAATTCTCAGCTTATACTTCTTAAGAAAACAGATATTTCTTGAATTTTCTTTTAAATTTTAAGATATAAAATAATCATTCTGGGAAAAAGGTAAACATATTACAAGCATAAGAGCCCCATGATTAAGTTGTTGAAGATTCAATGAGCAGTTATGTTGCCAATAGGAAACCAAAGGCATTCTTAGTTATTCATGTATCCCTTCTGGGAAAATTGCAGCTCTACATAATGCTGACAGTGCATATGAGTAGTGAGAAAGAAAGAGTATGGTAAAATTTTAGATAGCCAGAATTTTGAAAATAACTTTCCATACATTGTAAAATTGAAAACAATCCATCTGGTAGGTTAATAAGCATTGAGGCCATGGATAACTATATAACTCCATTATACATATTTTTGATTTAATTTTTTTTCATTTATCCTTGATTACTTAATGTTGTTCATATTAAGGGCAAGCTATATGCCAATCCTTTACAATTTCATGTGCATATCCACGATTGGTGCAGTAGAGGATGAGAGAAAGACTCACTGGAATTTTCCACTTTAACTTAAAATTCAATAAAGAAAGCAATAGTGAGTAGGACAGAGATGAAAATGATAAAAACAGCCTGGGCACTCTACATGATAGTAAATAAAAATACTAATCAGTTTAGTATAGATTACTAAATATAATCTATATTTTGTTTCAGAGTTTATGAGTCAAATGAATATAGTGCAGAAAGGGAAGAAAAGTAATAAAGAATACTAAGACACAAACATATCAATAAGTTAGAAGTATGGGTTCAAAACAGTTTCTTCATAATATTTTTACAAAATATCAGAATATGATGAGGAATCAGAACTTTATTCTCTCTCTCTCTCTCTCTCTCTCTCTCTCTCTGTGTATGTGTGTGTGTGTGTGATTGTGTTCCATCTTTCCTTTTTATATCTATGCAAATGACTTCTTAGACTAAATATAGTGTTGGAAATTTATTCATTGAATGGGTTAAACTTGAAAATAAGACAGTTAAAACCATGTAAACTTTGGATCTGAGGTAAGCCCATAAGTCCATGGAATTTGTGGTTTGTTGGAACAGCAAAGGAAGGAGAAGGTAATATATGAAGAAATAATGAAAAGGTTATTCATTTTAAAATACCTAGTAGTGTGACGGGCCCAAGTTTTATTATCAGTGTGGCCTACAAAGTTCCCAGGGAAAATGAATAATTCATTTTGCCCCATATAATAATAGATAAAATATGTTCAACTTAGATAAGTTATTCTAATAGCAAAATAATGGATGTTCAATTTCAAAGGATCCAATGTAGATTTAAAAATAAATATACAAACCTAGAAATCATATACTCTCTAAAAACACAAACTTCACATTTCTCTGAAAAAAGGTCAAGACATAAATTCACTCTTACTTCACTGTTAATAGAGATGATAAGGTGTAAAGAAAGGACAATAGCTCTTAGCATACATTTCTTTTTGCTGTACTGTTGTCTTTTTCTGTATGCTGTTTATCAGTGGATACTAGCCCGCTGACACAGGAGAATAAAGAGTCTCATTTTATTCCTTGGCCTTCATTTCATTTTTACTGTATCCTTAGCATTTCATTTTATCAAAGGACATTTTTCTATATACTGATTTCATTTTATCAAATTGAAGATGACAAACAAACATACACACTCACACAAACACACACACACACACACACACACACACCAGATATAATATGGACATTAGGCTTTTAAAGTCCAAGCATTTTATTTTACTTTATATTTTGTCAATTGTCAGTTCCACCTAGCTTAGGTCCTTATCTTGTTGGGAATAAAAAATGTCTCTTGGTGATTTTGTTCCTTTCCTCAGTAAAACTTAAAGATTTTCTTCAGATTTACAGGAACAAACAAGCAAATAAAAACCTGTTGAAAAGAAAGCATGTGTTAAATGATATTCCTAAGTCCTTATGATATTCCTTAAACCATTCACTACTATGAAATACACAATAAAAATATAATTTTAGAGCAATAAAGCCAGCACAGCTCTGTGAATATCATGTGTACTTTGTCTGTATTTTAGTGATTTCATAATATAAGATATAGTATATTAATTTCAAATTTGCTTACCACTTTTAAATAATCATTTGAAAAAATTTTAATTGAAACAAAGCCTTATAAAGCTTTAACCCAATTGGAATTGAGAATGGGATCTGGATAATTAATGGCCCATATGCATTGCCGATGAGGATTTATACAGATTATATATACTTGTCAAACAAACCAAATTATGATGCATGGATTTTGTT
The DNA here is from genome assembly GCA_019843965.1 of Rhynchomys soricoides. Taxonomy (NCBI): domain Eukaryota; kingdom Metazoa; phylum Chordata; class Mammalia; order Rodentia; family Muridae; genus Rhynchomys; species Rhynchomys soricoides. The sequence goes on along the minus strand of JADRCH010000004.1, from coordinate 30,457,869 downwards.
AAAACTCTTTTTTGGAGTAATTCTCATTGAGACAGAAAGGTGAACTCTTCATTTTAATTTAAGGTACACTTAATGGCTATCAAACCGAGCTTATCTTTAAAGATTAAATTCATCTAATTGATAGGAGTGCTGCTTCTTACATTCACCACAGTATGATTCAATTTACTAGTGAAGGCAGGATGCCTTTATGAAGAATTTCACAGCAGGGTTGAAGACTTATTCCCAAACAGATTATATCTATTTTTATACGTGAGTGGGACCATACAAAAAGACCCAATGTTGAAAAAAAACTAAAAAAATATAGAAAATAAGGTGGAGAAAGGTGATATTATATACATTCTACATGCAAAAAGTAAAGGAACTGAATTTGAAAAACCTTAATGATTCAAGTTGATTTACATGTTGATTTAAAACATTTGACTTAAATATATTGTATTTTATATAATAGATTATAAAATGTATTCTAATAGATTACATTTTATCAACTAGAACTAAAACTGTTCCATTAGGACTAATGCTTATGGGTGTTGGTTAGTTTTGCCAAATTGTCATACACTAGATTCATATAAAAAGAGGGATGAGAAAATGTCTCCATAAGATTAGCCTGTAAGCAAACTTGTGGGCAATTTTCTTGGTCAATGTTTGATATGAGTGGGTCTATCACACTGTGGATGGTTCAGCCACTTCCAGAAAGTGTAGTTTATGGTTTCATAAAAAAGCAAAATAAGGAACAGCCTGGGGAAGGAGCCTTCCAGATTCCATCAGTGGGAGGAGAATTCTGTCTGGGCCACCAGGGCTCCAAAGCCAAATAGCTGGGAGAAAGCTAGCCTCCAAGGACTGTAGGAAAGCCTGGGAGAGGGGATAAGAGGAGCAACACTGCTCAGCAGGACTCACCCAGAATCCTTGGGACACTGGAATTGAGGAACAGCCAGGGGAAGGAGCCTTCAGGTTTCCATCTAAGGTGAGAGACCTCTGCCTGGGCCACCAGGGCTTCAAAGCTAAGTATCTGGGAGAAAGCTAGCAGCACAGGAGTGTGGGCAAGCCTGTTTGCTCAGAGGGACCTATCTGGAATACTCAGGACACAGGGACTGATGAGTGCGCTTCTGGTTTATTTAAGTGGCCAGGGTGCGGATCCTGTGACACAGGGTTCCATATTCAGATAGTACCAGGAGAATCACTATTCTATAATATCTGTTAACATCAATGGATTCAATTCCCCAATAAAAAGACATAGAATGACTAACTGGATCCATAAACATGACCCAGCATTTTCTGCATTCAGGAAATGCACATCCATTGTTAAAGACAAACACTGCCTCAGAATAAAGGACTGGAAAACAATTTTCCAGGTAAATGTTCCCAAGAAACAGGATGGAATAGACATTCTAATGTTGAATAAAATCGATGTCAACCCAAAAGTCATCAAAAAAGATAAGGAAAGACATTTCATACTCTTCAAGGAAAGAAACCTACCAAGAAGAACTCTCAATTCTGAACATTTATGCCCTGAATGAAAGGGCACCCATATTCATAAAAGAAACTTTACTAAAGCTCAAAGCACACATTGCACCTCACACAATAATAGCAGAAGATTTCAACACCCAACTACCATCAATGGTAAGATCATGGAAACACAAACTCAGCAAAGACACATTGAAACTAACAGATGTTATAAACCAAATGGATTTAACAGATATCTATAGAACATTTCATCCTAAATCAACAGAATATAACTTCTTCTTAACACCTCATGGTATCTTCTTCAAAATTGATCATATAATTGGTCACAAAACAATACTCAACAGATATAAAATAATCCCATGCCTCCTATGAGATCACTATAGATTAAGACTGGACTTCAATGGCAACAACAACAGAAAGCTCATATACACATGGAAGCTGAACAACACTCTACTCAATAATAACTTGGACAAGGAAGAAATAAAGAAAGAAATAAAGACTTTCTCAAATTTAATGAAAATGAAAGCACAACATACCCAAACCTATGGGACAAAATGAAAGCAGTGTTAAAAGGAAAACTCATAGCTCTGAATGCCTCCAAAAAGAAACTAGAGAGAGCTTATACTAGCAGCTTAACAGCACATCTGAAAGTTCTAGAACAAAAAGAAGGTAATACACCCAAGAGGAGTAGAAGGCAGCAAATAATCAAATTAAGGGCTGAAATCAACCATGTAGAAACAAAAAGAACTATACAAAGAATCAACAAAACCAGGAGCTGGTTCTTTGGAAAAATCAACAAAATAGATAAACCCTTAACCAAACTAAGCAGAGAGCACAGAGACAGTATCCAAATTAACAAAATTAGAAATGAAAAGGGAGATATGACAACAGATTCTGAGGAAATTCAAACAATCATAACATCCTACTACAAAAGCCTATACTCAACAAAATTGGAAAATGTTGATGAAATGGACAAGTTTCTAGACAGATACCAAATACCAAAGTTAAGTCAGGATATATAAACATCTAAACACTCCCATAAACCCTAAAGAAATAGAAGCAGTCATTAAAAGTCACCCAACCAAAAAAAAATAAGTAAATAAAAAGCCCAGGACCAGATGGGTTCAGTACAGAATTCTATCAGACCTTCAGAAAAGACCTAATACCAATACTCTTCAATCTATTCCACAAAATAGAAATGGAAGGAACATTACCCAATTCATTCAATGAGTCCACATCTACACTGATACCAAAACTTCACAAAGACCCAATAATAAAAGAAAACTACAGACCAATTTCCCTTATGAATATCGATGCAAAGATACTCAAAAAAAAAAAAATTCTGTCAAACCGAATCCAAGAACACATCAAAAAGATCATTCAACAGGATCAAGTAGGATTTATCCCAGGGATACAGGGATTGTTCAATATCCAGAAATCCATCAATGTAATCAACTATATATACATACTCAAAGAAAAAACTACATGGTTATCTCATTAGATTAAAAAGCATTTGACAAAATTCTATATCCCTTCATGATAAAAGTTTCGGAAAGAAAAGGAATTCAAGAAACATACCTAAACATAGTAAAAGCAATATACAGCAAACCAGTGGCCAACATCAAACTAAGTGGAGAGAAACTTGAAGCAATCCTACTAAAATCAGGGACTAGACAAGGCTGCCTTTTTCTCTATCTATTCAATATAGTACTTGAAGTTCTTAGCTAGAGCAATTAGACAACAAAAGGAGGTCAAAGGGTTACAAATTGGAAAGGAAGACATCAAAATATCACTATTCTCAGATGATATGATGATATACTTAAGTGACTGAAAAACTCCAACAGAGAACTACTACTGCTGAAAAACAACTTCAGCAAAGTGGACTGATACATAATTAACTCAAGCAAATCAGTAGCCTTCCTATACTCGAAGGATAAACAAGCTGAGAAAGAAATTAGGGAAATGACACCCTTCAAAATTGTCTCAAATAAGATCTTGGTGTGACTCTAACCAAACAAGTAAAAGATCTGTATGACAAGAACTTCAAGTCTCTGAAGAGAGAAATCGTAGAAGACTTCAGAAAATGGAAAGCTCTTCCATGCTCATTGATTGGCAGGATTAATATAGTTAAAATGGCCATCCTGCCCAAAGCAATCTAAAGATTCAATGCAATTCCCATCAAAATTCCAAGTCAATTCTTCATAGATTTAGAAAGAGCAATTCTCAAATTCATATGGAATAACAAAAAATTATTCTCAACAATAAAAGGACTTCTGGGGGAATCAGCAAACCTGACCTCAAGATGTAGTACAGAGCAGTAGTGATAAAAACTGCATGGTATTGGTACAATGACAGGCAGGTAGTTCAGTGAAATAGAATTGAAGGCCCAGAAAAGATCCCACACACTTATGGTCACTTGATCTTTGACAAAGGAGCTAAAACCATCCAATGGAAAAAAAGACAGTATTTTCAACAAATGGTGCTGGTTCAGCTAGTGGTCTACATGAGAAGAATGTGAATTAATCCATTCCTATCTCCCTGTACAAAGCTCAAATCAAAGTGGATCAAGGACCTCCACGTAACACCAGATACTGTGAATCTAATAGAAGAGAATGTGGAGAAAAGTCTGGAACACATGGGCACACAGGAAAAGTTCCTGAACAGGAGCTTAAGCTCTAATCAACAAATAGAATCAACAAATAGGACCTCATGAAATTACAAAGCTTCTGTGAGTCAAAGGACAATGTAAATAGGACAAAATGAAAACCAACAGGTTGGGGAAAGATCTTTACCAATCTTACATCCAATAGAGGTGGATATCATATATATATACATATACAAAACTCAAGAAGTTAGACTCCTGAGATCCAAATAACCTTTTCCAAAACTGGGGAACAGAGTAAAACAGAATTTTCAACTGAGGAAACTCAAAGTGCTGAGAATCACCTAAAGAAATGTTCAACATCCTTAGTTATCAGAGAAATTCAAATCAAAACAACCCTGAGATTTCTCCTCACACCAGTCAGAGTGGCTAAGATCAAAAACTCAGGTCCCAGCAGATGCTGGTGAGGATGTGGAGAAAGAGGATCATTCCTCCATTGCTCATGGGATTGCAAGCTGATATAACCTCTCTGGAAATCAGTTTGGTGGACCCTCAGAAAAATGAACATAATACTACCTGAGGACCCAGCCATTCCACTCCTGGGCATATACCCAGAAGATGCTCCAACATATAATATAGACAAATGCTCTACTATTTTCACAGCAGCCATATTTATAATATTCAGAAGCAGGAAACAATCCAGATGTCCCTCATCAGATGAATGGATATAGAAAATATGGTACATTTACACAATGGAATACTATTCAGCTATTAAAAACAATGACTTCATGAAATTTGCAGGCAAATGGATGGAATTTGAAAACATTATTCAGAGTGAGGTAACTCAGTCACAAAATAATGAACACAATATGTACTCACTGATAAGTGGTTATTAGCCCAAACGTTCGGAATACTCAAGATTCACTTCACAGCAACCATTGGGCTGAGCATGAGGTCCCAGAAGGAGGAGTTGGAGAAGGAACTGTAGGAGATGAGGGAGTTACAGCCCTATGGAGGGAGCAACATTGTCCACTGGCCTGACCTCCTGTCGCTTCCAGAGACTTGTTCACCAATCAAAGAATACACATGGAGGGACCCATGGTGCTGGCCCCATATGTGGCAGAGGAGGGTCTTGTTAGCCATCAGTGGGAGGAGAGGCCCTTGGGTCTGAGGGTGTTATATGCCACAGTACAAGAGAATGCCAAGGAGGGAAGATGAGGGTGGGTGGGTGGGTGGGTTGGGGAATACCCTCATAAAGGCAGGGCGATAGGGAGGGGATAAGGGCTTTCCAAAGGAAAGTTCTGGAAAACGTGAAACATTTGAAATGTAAGTAAGGTATCAAAAATTAATAAAGCAAAATAAGTCTCTTTGTTAGGTTTTCCATTGCTGTAAAGTGATACTAAGACCGACGGTATTTGTATAAAGCAAAAACATTTCATTCTGGCTGGCCTACAGTTTCAGAGGTCTAGTCCATTATCACCATGGTTGGAAGCATGACAGCATCGAGGCAGACATGGTTCTGGAGAAGATGAGAGTTCTACATCTTGATCCAAAGGCAGATAGGAGACTATCTTCTGCAAACAATCAGAAGGAGGGTTCTTTCGCAATTGATGGAGCTTAAATATAGGACTCAATGCCTATCCCACCAGCAACTAACTTTCTTCAACAAGGCTACACCTACCCCACAAGGTCACACCTCCTAATAGTGTCACTTCCCTTTAGCCAAGCATATGCAATTCATCACAATAAGCAAGCAAAGAGGAACAAACAAGTGTCATTTGTTTGTGCCTTCTGCTTCAGTTCTGGATTCTAAAGTATACATAAGCCAAATGCAACCTTCCTTGATCTGTATCACAGCAATGTGCACAAAATTTTCCGAAAAGAGGTTATGTCTGGCTGTGAACAAAACTCCTGGGAAAAGCATATCTGTCTGGAGATATTGATGGAGGGACCAGAACTTCAGTGCTGTGGACAGACAGGAACATTTTAGGCTCAGAGGCTATTTACTTTATCTTGGCCAAGGCTGGTGGATAAAGGGATAAAAAGATAGAGAGCTTTGATCCATGCCAGAATAGTTGGAACATCTTGGGGTAAGACCCCAAAGAGTGAGGCTTCCTGTGTGTGAAGCAGAACAACAACAAACAAAAACAAACAACGAACAAAAGCTACTGCCAATACTACTCCTCAGTGGACCGAGGATCTATGTAAATCTTTCATTGGATACTGAAGTCACATAGTTCTGTCTTTACAGTCATGAAGCATACATGAGAAACGGGTTTCAGAAAATTCACTTTTCATTTTGTAGAGTTGCCTGAGTTGTGGCAGTTGAGTCTTGCATGGAAGTCAGAAAATTCTGTAGAACTAAAGGCTAGGTTACATTGTTGATACCAAAAGGAATATTTTGGTATGAATATTTGCCAAGGAGACATTCATATTGGCAGGTTAAAGAGGGGGGGGGAGAGGGAGAGAGAGAGAGGCATCTTTCCGTCATCAACGCTGCAGGGACAGATGCTCTGTTTGCTAGGTTTCATTCTTGATATGATCTACTTTTTCTCACTATGTTTTCTCACTACCTCATTTGGAGGTAGACCATCCATTCCTTTTGAAATTGTAACACTTATTCTGTGACACTGTTTGCTGGTAGTGTGTAATTTGTATTTTGCTTTTACAGATAGTTACAGCTAAGACATTTCTTTGAGTCTCAAAAAAAATTTAGACAACATTGATTCAGAGAGGCTGTTGATAATTTTGACGCTGGAATAAATGTATTTTGTATTTTCGATATGGCCAGGAGCTTACATATGCTGGGGAGGGAAATGGGTTGTTATGAATGAGAATTTTCTACATAGGTTCTGGAGTTTGAATACATGCTTTTCAGTTTTGGGAACTCTTTTGAGAGGTTTTAGAGGTATGGTCTTGCTAGAGAAGTATGTCATTGGATGTTGACTTTGACAGTTCAACGATTCTTTCCATTTTAGTTCCTTCTCTCAGTTTCCTGTTTGTCATTCAAGATATGAACCCTCAGCTTTCAGCTTTCAGTTTTATTTGACATGTTTGTCTGTTGCAGTGTCTCCATGCAGTGATGGTACTGAATTCTTACCCCTCTAGAATTTTGAGCCCAAAATAAGTCTTTGTTACATAATTTAATTCTATCCTGGCATTTAGCATGGCAATAAAATATTAAATAGTACACTTATTGTTCTTTATACCAAATCAAAATGAGGTATCTAGAAACATGCAGAAAGGTATCTAGATTTCATGTTAGAGATTAAAAACAGTTTTGTTGGCCTTTGGTGAAGCAACATTTAAAAAACAAAAAAAACAAAAACTATGTTACACAAAAATGATTAAACACATTGTTATTTGTCCCATAATAATTTTGAATTTGTATTTCATCTTTATATTCAACAGTAAAAAGTATGCAAGGAAAATAGAAAGTGATATGGAAAATATTGACAGAGATATGGACAAAATAAAGTTCTTTCATTTGACATATAAAATTTGTAATTTAGTCGGGCAGTGGTGGCACATGCCTTTAATCCCAGCACATGGGAGGCAGAGGCAGGTGAATTTCTGAGTTCAAGGCCAGCCTGGTCTACAGAGTGAGTTCCAGGACAGCCATGGCTATACAGAGAAACCCTGTCTCAAAAAACGAAAAAAAAAAAAAATGTAATTTAATTTAAATAAAACTGAAGCTATCTTTAAATTCAATGTTACAATTTATGTTGCAATGATCTCTCATTAACTGAGCCAGCCCACAGATTGTAAACAAAAGCTTTTATCCAAAATGAAACATTTATTATGTAAAAATAATAAATCCCACTGAGGTGGAAAATTTGAGAAATCAAGGCAACTTTGCAACTTTGCAAACACAGAGAAACTGAGTCAAAAAAAGTAGTGAAAACAATAATAAACTGTAAGATTAATTTCAAAGATATTTCATCAGCATTATACTTTTTCTCTATATTTGGAAGTACTTAGTGTTTTTATGAAGTATAAATTCTATGATATATAAAATGTTAATAAGATTTTTCTCAGAATGCATCTTTTAGTGGTCTACTTTATCCTAGATATGTTAATAATAAGGTTATACAGATAATTTGCTTTATTTTGTTCCACAAATACACTTTGAATTGAACACAAAGCTTTGTAAATATTACATTGGTTGCTGTTAACATTGTATATTCATAACTTTACCATGAAGAATAGATTTGAAATTTGTCTTTAGAAAAACTTCAATTTGAAAAGGAATATTCAGTAGATTTAATAGAGAAAGATTCAACAAGGAAATCCATGTTGAATAATTCTACGCCTTCTTTCATGCCTATAATCGATGTAGCATGGACAGGAGTTGAAGATTCTGAACACTGTTTTGACATTAAAGAACAACAGATTCAACAAAAAAAAAATATTAATCTGCTTCCATGTCTGCTCCTTTGTGATTGTCTACATTTAAAATGACTGAATGATCTTCAGTTTGTGAAATTACTGAATACAGGTTTTTCTTATATTTGTAAAGAAAGTACATTTCATCTTGAATGCACATTAATACTGATTTTGTAGTCATATTCAAGTCTAAATTCAGGAACCATTACATAAACAATTAACTTTCAGTTTAAACTGCCCTTTCATTGTCTTTAAATTCTTTCATATCAGAGAATATACAGAATACTCTACTACCAATATTTCAAAACACTGAACTGTGTGAAGGCAATTATGTTAATGTGAAATGACAGTTCAAGCATATTTAACAGTCCTTTTTACCCTGTACATGGTAAGTTTATATCTGTTAGAATTTTTAGGATGGGTAAAGGGGATTTTTGCGCTAAATACATTGAGAAGAAAATTTTACCATTGAATGTAATTAGCACTAGTAATTAAGAAATTGATTCAATTCTTATTTGGAAAGATACAACTTCTCTGTTGTTTGGTTATCATGAGAGTTGTGCCACACTAATAATCATAAATGCAAAATAATACCATTGTCATGCATCCACATATTAGCTTCCATTTGCTATGAGAGAAAATGCTTCAAATTATTTGATAAAATTTGTACTAAAACAAAGGGTAACATTTGTTTGAAAAATGTTATTTAAAAATAGAATTGTTAAAGTGATAATACAAAATTACTAAATATAAATTCTAGATACATTAGAATTCAAGATCAGATGAGGGATGTTATTTTTGTGATGAATAGTTTCATATATTTTTGGTAGAGAAATATGGTAGAAAAGATGATAGCGCTATAACAAAAGGCCAACATAAAAGATTAAAGACTCCTCTGGATTAGAAAGGTAGTGCAAGTGGATATGATGGAAGTCATCTATAATGTCTGCATGTGGAAAAGTCAGCATACTGTTGGAAAGTTTAAGTAGTAAGTTTCAGCCAGTATGAACTACATAAATAAGGCTCTCTTTTATAACAATAATAAAAAACAAGTGCATAAACTCTCCTTTCCATATAAACACTAATCTTTAAATTAAGTTGATTTCAATCTGTCCAAAAGATTAAGAAATCAATTCCTCTATCTTCATATTAAGAAACAGGTAGTATTTGTTGTATATGTGTATAATAGATATCATTAAGGTAGTAAATTACAAGCAGAAGAAAAATCAGAAAAGGCACGCCTCTTAGTTAGGGTTTTATGGTTTTGAAATGACAACATGACCACAGCAACTCTTATAAGAAAATTAATTTGTGCTAGATTACAGTTTTGTAGGTTTAGTTCATTATCATCATGCTGGGAATCATGGCAGCACACAGGTAAACAGGATGATGGAGAACCAGAGAGTTCTGCATCTTGATCCTACGTCAGCAAGAGATTCAATGATGGACATGATGGACATAGCTTGAGCATAGGAAACTTCAAACCCTACCCCCACAGTAATTCTTCCATCAAGGCCACACCTACACTACCAGGACCACACCTGTGCTACCACGGTCATGCTCCCTAATAGTATCATTCTCCGTGGGCCAAGCATTCAAATACCCAAATGGCTATCAGTGTCATACCTATAAGAACCACCACAGAGTAAGTCAAATGTTAAGAAACCTCATTAAAACAGAGATGTACATGACTCGATTGGTAAAGATTCTGTCACTCAATATAATATTCTGAGTTTATGTTGTGACACCTGTGGAAAAGGCATGTGATGGCACATTCTTATTCTATTACCAATAGGCAGGACTCTAAGCAATATCTGGAACTCTTCATTTGGTCTACTGAGTTAAATCAATGAGATTTTCGTTTGGTAAGACTCCCAGGTTAAAAGGAGAAAGTGGTGAAGAATAAGGTGGAAAGGGATATTGGAAGAACTTCAATATTGGCTGCTGGGAACCACATTTACTCACTCATTTGGGATACATTTGGATCCCTGCAATCATACCATACAACATTTTCTTTCCTATGTCATTTTACTTGAGCAGAAGAAAAAGAAATGACAATTTTAAAATCCTTAGATTGCGTATAGAAGACACAGGACATTAAATAACAAGAAAATATTATTCTATATCCTGTTTTTATAAGCAGAAATAGAAATCATGAGGTAATCAAATAAAACTTTTCATGTGCTGTCTTAGGATTTCCTTTGCTGTGAAGAGATGCCATGACCAAAGCAACCTTTCAAAAGGACAACATTTAATTGGGGCTAGCTTACAGGTTCAGAGGCTTAATGCATTATCATCATGGCAGGAATCATGACAGTATCCAGGCAGACATGATGCTGGAGGAACCGAGAGTTCTACTTCTTCTTCCAAAGGCAAACAGGAGAAGACTGGCTTCCAGGCAGCTAAGATAAGGCTTTCAAACCCAATCCCCAAAGGAACACACTTTCTCCAAAATGGCACCCCTCCTAATAGTGCCACTCTTTGGGCCAAGCCTATTCAAACCACAACATGTGCTTTAGTATATAAATTACAGCATGGTTTATTAGCCCAATAAAATCTTCTCTTGGCTGTGAGTATGGTAAAAGTCCCTTTCAATACTAACTATAAATGTACAGCTTAAGGTATTGAGGTTGGATTCACGTTCCAATACCTCCACTGGAAACCTTGACTGTTTACAGAAGATGGTCCGTTAAGGCTCTATGATTTTTCCTCCCTGTAAGGTATGCTTGAGAAAAGGTGTCACATAACTTGTGAGATTGGTTAACTGATCAAACTTGAAATCCATGCAACAAGTCAGTGGCCACTCCTGACACTGCCTGGAGGGTCAGAAACCACAGGCTAGATAGCCCAAAGACCTAAGATAGTTCCAAACATGACTGGCAACAAATGAAAGAAATGTCAATGAAATATTCTGCATGGTTGTAGAATGAAGCATAGCATGAGTGTCATCAGAGTAGTTTCATCCAGCAAATATTGGGAACAGATGCCAAGATCCACAGCCAAACATTGGATCAAGAAATTCTGGAGAAACAGGGTAAGATTGTAGGAGACAAGGGGACAAGGACATTATAAAAGCATGTCCCATAGAATCAGCTAACTAGCATTCATAAGAGGTCAAAGAGATAGAACTGACCACTGGGGAGCTTGGATGGGTCTGATCTATGTCCTCTAGATTTATATGTTATGGATGTGTAAGTTGGTGTTTTTATGGGTCTCTTAACAGTGAGAACAGGGGCTGCCTCTAACTCCTTTTGCTTGCTTTAGGGACCCTTTCCTCTTACTGGGATGAGGAGTGGTGCCTAGACTTACTGCAGCTTGTTATGCCCAACTTTTTTCATATCCCCAGGAAACTTGCCTTTTTTTGAAGAGAAGTGGGGAAGAGGAGGATAAAACAGGATCTGAGAGATAGGGGTGAAGTGAGGGGAGGGACTTTGAGAGGAACAGTGATCAGGATGTAGTATATGAGAGAAAAATAAACTTAAAAAGTAAATTAAGTAAGTGCAGCTTAATATTAATTTTTAACAATTTGATTTAAGAAAGGCATTTAATACAATTAAATGTAATTTCACTGAAAGTAGATAAAATGAAAGGGCTATATAAGCAGTAAAATTTAAAAGATTAGTTAAAGTGTGAGAGAAAACTAGTGAAATATTTAACATGAGGAAATGAAAACATATGTACTCTACTTAACAGTCTTAAGAATCTAAACTCTACCCTCCTTTCTGGTAAGGAATGTTTTTATTCCATGTTGTGAATGTTTTCAATTTATTCTGTAGTATAAGATGCAGCCATGCACTTAACCCAAGGTAATTTCTTCACATAGCAAAATGCTAAGTAAAGCAAATGTGGCATGTGCAAATGACCTGCCATGAACTGATATATTTTAGATTTTTGACTATTCCACCTTATGGTTAGCATAGAAGTGGATAAACCTTCTATTAAAAAGAATGTTTCTTCAGGAGATCTATAACAAATAGTTTGGATTGTTGACTTGACATATATAAGCAACACGTAGGAAGAGAGTCTACAGAGAGTAGACAGGAAGTTACAGAGAAAACATGCCCTCTGGACAGTTCATTCTTTACACTAATAAACTCATAGGAGATGCAGTTGCCTGTACAAGTTCTATAGAAATTCAAGTAAGCCAAATCCAAGCATAAATGGAAGAAAGATTTATTACACTATAATTGTAGATAAGGAGCTTTGGTAGGCGATGCTTTCTAGGTTAAGGAGTTGAGTTCTATGTAGGATGAAAGATATGTATCTGTTTACATTATTTTTACATGCAGACATTCAGTTTAACCAGTACCATTTGGTGAATATGCTTTTCCTCCCATTGTGTCATTCTGAGCTCTTAATCAAAAATTAGGTGTTCACAAATGTGTGACCTTATGTCTGGGTCTTCAGTTCAATTCCAATGACCGACCTGTCTTTTTATGCCAATATCATGAAGTTTTTATTAATATAGCTCTGTTGTACAGCTTGCAATCAGAAATGGGGATGCCTCAGCAAGTTCTTTCATTCTACAGGATTTTTTTTTTAAATCTTATCCTGGATTTTTTCATTTTTTTCATGAAATTGAATAATCTCCTTTCAAGATTTGTGAAGAATTATATTGGAATGTTGATGAAGATTACATTGAGTCTGTAGATTGCTGTTCATAAGGTGACCACTTTGAAAACCCTGCCAATCAAAAAGCATAGGAGATCATTCTATTGCTGATATCTTCTTAATATTTTTTTCAAACTCTTGAAGATTTTATCATAAAAATCTTTTGCTTGTTTGGTTAGAGCTCCCTTAAATTATTTGATATAATTTGAAACTATTGTGAAATATGTGATCTGATTTCTTTCTTGACTTATCATTAGTCCATAAGTATTATTGATGTTAATGTTGAATACAACCACTTCACTGAAAGTGCTTGTCAGCTATAGGAGTTTCCTAATAGAATTTTCAAGGTTGCTTATATACATCATCATCTCAGAGCCCATATAGGTCCTCTGCATGTATGCTATGGTTATGTAATTTGGTGTACTTGTGGGAGTCTTAACAGTGGAAATGGAGCATAGCTCTATTTTGTTACCCTTTTCCTCCCACTGGAATGCCTCATCCAGCCTTGAAACGAGAGTTTGTGCTGAGTCTTATTGTAACTTGTCATGCTCTTCTCATTTCCTATCTCTGGGAGGCCTGCTCTTTTCTGAGGAAAGAACTTCTTAGTATTGTCTATATGTTTTAATTTATGTTATGTACTTCAATTATAGATCTACACCCTCCCCTACCCCCAACACCTTGCAAGTTACATTGGAATAGTTAAACAAAAGAAATCTGAAATCTTAAATGTATTTCTAGCTTAGTGTGATTTAGCAGTCACTTTTATTTAACTTATTAAGAATGTTTTACCAGAAATTGCTTTACTTATTGCAACTATATTTCATGATATTTTTTGAAAGAGAAGCAGCCTTCATGTTTCCATTTGCAACTGGGGAGCTGATGCTGTTGTGCCACAGGGCTCCATACCCAAATAGCACCAGGAGAGATCAAGCCTCCCAGGAGTGTAGACAAGCCTTTGAGCAGGGGTAAGGCCAGCACTTCTGCTCAGAGGATGCTCCGGGAACCCTCAGGACAAAGGGACCAAAGAGTGACCTGGGACAGGAGTTTCCAGTTTTCCTCTGAGTCCAGGGACCTGAGCCTGTACCACAGGGCTCCATACCAAAATAGCTCAGGGAAAGAGCTAGCCTCACAGGAGTATGGACAAGCCTGTGAGTCGGGGTAAGACCAGCACATCTGCTCAGAAGAACCCACCAAGTAACCTTAGGGCACACAGACCAGGAAGTGACATTTCATTTTCCTGCTGCAGCTTGGGAGCTGATCCTGTTCCACAGGGCTCCATACCCAAATAGTGCCAGGAGAGACCTGGTCACCCAGTAGTGATGTCATGCCTTCAAGCACAGGCAAGACCACCACTTCTGTTCAAATTTCTGGTACAAGAGGGACCCTCAGACCCATCAGGACACAAAAACCAAGGGACAGCTGGGGACAGGATACTTTTGGTTTCTGTCTGAATCCCAGAGTTGACAGTGTACCACAGCTCTCCAAATCCAAATTCCTCTCAGAGAGAGCTGGTCTCCAATGAGTACTGACACAAAGGCTTGCAAAAGGGACAAGCCACAGTCAGGGAGAGCAAGACCAGGTAACATCAGAGATAACCCGATGGAGAAAGGCAAGGGGCAAGAACACAAGCAACAGAAACCAAGGCTACTTGGCATCATCAGAACCCAGTTCTCCCACCACAGAGAGCACTGGATACCACAACACATCAGAAAAGCAAGACTCAGGTTTAAAATCACATCTCATGATGATGATAGAAGACTTTAAGAAGGAAATAAATAACTCCCATAAAGAAATACAACAGAACACAGGTAAACAGCTGGAAGCCCTTAAAGAGAAAAATACAGAAAAACACAATCAAACAGGTTAAGGAAATGAACAAAACCATCCAAGATCTAAAAATGGAAATAGAAACAATAAAGAAATCACAAAGGAAAACAACACTAGAGATAGAAACCCTAGGAAAGAGTTGCAAGCATCACCAACAGAATACAAGAGATAGAAGAGAGAATCTCAGGTGCAGAAGATACCATAGAAAACATTGACACAACAGTCAAAGAAAATGCAAAATATAAAAAGCTCCTAACCCAAAACATCCACAATATCTAGGATCCAATGAGAAGACAGAACCTGAGGATAATAGGTATAGAAGGGAGTTAAGATTTCCAACCAAAAGGGCCAGTAAACATCTTCAACAAAACTATAGAAGAAAACTTCCCTAACCTAAGGAAAGAAATGAAAATAAATATACAAGAAGCCTACAGATCTCCAAACAGATTGGACCAAAAATGAAATTCGTCCATCACGTAATAGTAAAAACACCAAAATGCACAAAACAAATAATATAAAAAGCAGTAAGGGGAAAACGTCAAGTAACATATAAAGGCAGATATATAATAATTATACTAGCTTCTCATCAGAGACTATGAAAGCTAGAAGATGCTAGGCAAATTTCACACAGACCCTAAGAGAACACAAATGCAAGCCCAGCCTACTATACTCAGCAAATTTTCAGTTACCATAGATGGTGAAATCAAGATATTCCATGACAAAACCAAATTTAAAATGTATTTCCAGAAATCCAGCCCAATAAAGTATAATAGATGGAAAATGCCAACACATGGAGGGAAATTACACCCTAGAAAAAGCAAGAAAAGGATCTTTCAACAAACCCAAAAGAAGATAGCCACACAAACATAATACAGCCTCTAACAACAAAAATAACAGGAATAACAATCACTTTACTTTAATATCTCTTAACATCAATTGCCTCAATTACACAATAAAAAGACATAGACTAAGAGACTGTATACATAAACAGGACCCAGCATTTTGTTGCATACTGGAAATGTACCGTACCTCAATGTCAAAGACAAAAAATAACTCAGCATAAAGGGCAGGAAAACAATTTTCCAATCAAATAGTCCCATGAAATAAGCTGGAGTAGCCATGCTAATATAGGATAAAATTGACTTTCAATCAAAATCCATCAAAAAAGATAAGGAAGGACACTTCATACTCATTAAAGGAACAATCTACCAAGAAGAACTCTCAATTCTGAACAACTATGCTCCAAATGCAAGGGCACCACATTCATAAAATAAACTATACTGAAGTTCTAAGCACGTATTGTACCTCACACAATAAGAGTGGGAGACATCAACACCCCACTTTCATCAATGGACAGATCATGGAAACACAAACTAAACATAGACACAGTGAAACAAACATGTTACACAACAAATGCATTTAACAGTTATCAATAGAACATTTCATCCTAAATCAAAAGAGTATACCTTCTTCTCAGCACCTCATGGTACGTTCTCCAAAACTGACCATATAATTGGTCACAAAATATATTGCTCAGCAGATATAAAATATTGAAATAATCCCATGCCTCCTATCACTACATATTAAAGCGTGTATTTAATAACAACAAATACAACAGAAAGTCCACAGACACATGTAAGCTGAACAATGCTCTACTCAATGATAACTAGGTCAAGAAAGAAATTAAAGACTTTTTAGAATTTAATGAAAATGAAGTTACAACATACCCAAACTTATGGGACACAATGAAAGCAGTGCTAAGAGGAAAACTCATAGCTCTGAGTGCCTCCAAAAAGAAACTGGAGAAAGCATACACTAGCAGCTTAACAGCACACCTGAAAGCTCTAGAACAAAAAGAAGCTAATAGAACCAAGAGGAGTAGACACCAGGAAATAATCAAACTCAGGGCTGAAATCAACCAAGTAGAAAGAAAAATAACTATACAAAGAATCAACAAAACCAGGACATGGTTCTTTGTTAAAATCAACAAGATATATAAACCCTTAGCCAGACTAAACAAAGCACACAGAGACAGTATCCAAATTAACAAAATCAGAAATGAAAAGGTAGATGTAAAAACAAAATCTGAGGAAATTAAAAAAAAATCATCAGATCCTACTATAAAAGATTATGCTCAACAAAATTTGAAAATCTGGATTAAGTGGACAATTTTCAGGACAGATTCCAAATACAGAAGTTAAGTCAGGATCAGATAAACTATGTAAATACTTCTATAACCACCAAAGAAATATAAGCAGTCATTAATAGTCTCCCAACCAAGAAAGAAAGAAAGAGAGAGAGAGAGAGAGAGAGAGAGAGAGAGAGAGAAAGAAAGAAAGAAAGAAAGAAAGAAAGAAAGAAAGAAAGAGAAAGCCAGCCCAGGACCAAATGGGTTTACTGCAGAATTATATCAAAAATGACCTAATCCCAATAATTTTCAAACTATTCCACAAAATAGAAACAGAAGGAACACTACCCAATTTGTTTTATGAAGCCACAGTTAAACTGATACCAAAGCTTTACAAAGACCCAACAAAGAAAAAGAACTTCAGACCAAATTCCCATATGAATATCAATGCAAAAAGATTCAACAAAGTTCTCTCAAATCAAATGAAAGAACACATCAAAAGAAAAATTGATCAAGATCTAGTAGGCTTCATTCCAGGGATGCAGGGATGATTCAGTACATGGAAATCCATCAATGTAATCTACTACATAAACAAACTTAAAGAAAGAAATAAAACACATGATAATTTCATTAAATGCTGGAAAGCATTTGACAAAATTAAACATTCTTTCATGATTAAGTCTTGGAAAGATCAGGAATTCAAGGCCCATATCTAAACATAGTAAAGGCAATATACAGCAAACCAGTAGTCAACATCAAATTAAATGGAGAGAAACTTGAAGCAATCCTATTAAATCAGGGACTAGACAAAACTTCCCCTCTCTCTCTATCTATTCAATGTAGTACTTGAAGTTCTAGCTAGAGCAATTAGACAACAAAATGAGGTCAAAGGGATACAAATTGGAAAGAAAGAAATCAAAATATCACTATTTGAAGATGATATTATAGTATACTTAAGTGACCACAAAAACTCCACCAGAGACTCCTACAGCTGATAAACAACTTCAGCAAAGTGGCTGGATATAAAATTAACTCAAACAAATCAGTAGTCTTCCTCTAATAAACAATAAGAAGGGTGAAATATAAATTAGGGAAACAACACCCTTCACAATAGTCACGAACAATATAAAGTATCTTGGTGTGACTCTAACCAAACAAGTGAAAGATCTGTATGACAAAAACTTTAAGTCTGAAGAAAGAAATCAAAGAAGACCTCAGAAAATGGAATGATCTCCCATGCTCGTGAATTAGTAGGATTAATATAGTAAAAATGGCCATCTTGATAAAAGCAATCTAAAGAGTCAATGCAATCCCCATCAAAATTCCAAGTCAATTTTTCATAGACTTAGAAAGAGCAATTCTCAAATCCATTTGGAATAACAAAAAACTCAGGATACCAAAAAACTATTCTCAACAATAAAAGGACTTCTGGGGGAATCAGCATATCTGACCCCAGAAATGAACCCACACACTTAAGGTCACTTGATTCTTGACAAAGGAGCTAAAACCATCCAGGGGAAAAAAGACAGCATTTTCAACAAACAGTCTGGTTCAACTGTAGGTCAACCTGTAGAAGAATGCAAATTGATCCATTCCTATCTCCCTGAGCAAATCTCAAGTCCAAGTGGATGAAAGACCTTCACATAAAACAAGATACACTGAATCTAACAGAAGAGAAAGTGGGGAAAATTCTCTAAAAATTGGGCATAGCAGAAAAGATCCTGAATCGCTTATGCTCTAAGAACAAGAATCAACAAATGGGACCTCATAAAATTGAAAAGCTTCTTTCAGTAAGGCAAAGGACACTGTCAATAGGATAAAATGGCAACCAACAGATTGGTAAGATATCTTTACCAATCCTACATCCAATAGAAGGTCAATATCCAATATATATAAAGTACTCAAGAACTTAGACTCCAGAGAACCAAATAACCCTATTAAAATGGGGGAACAGAGCTACAGAAAATTCTCAACTGAGGAAACACAAAGGGTTGGGAAGCACCTAATGAAATGTTCAACATCCTTCGTCATCAGGGAAATGCAAATCAAAGTAACCCTGAGATTTTACCTCACACCAGTCAGAATGGCGAAGATAAAAATCTCAGGTGACAGCAGATGCTGGTTAGGATGTGGAGAAAAATGAACACTCCTCCATTGCTGGTGGGATTGCAGGCTGGTACAACCACATTGGAAAATACTTTGGTGGATCCTCAGAAAATTGGATGTAATACTACCCGAGGACCCAGCTATACCACTCCTGGGCATATACCCAGAAGATGCTCCAACATGTAATAAGCACACATACTCCAGTATGTTCATAGCAGCCATATTGATAATAGCCAGAAACTGGAAACAACTTAGATGTCTCTCAACAGAGGAATGGATACAGAAAATGTGATATATTTACACAATGGAATACTAATTAGCTATTAAAAACAATGACTTCACGAAATTTGAAGGCAAATGGATGGAACTTGAAAATATAATGCTGAGTGAGGTAACTCAGTCACAAAGAACAAACATGGTACGTACTCACTGATAAGTGGATATTAGCCCAAAAGTTCAGAATACCCAAGATTCAATTCATAAACCATATGAAACCTAAGAAGAAAGACCAAAATGTGGATGCTTCAGTCTTTCTTAGAAGGGTGAACAAAATGCTCTCAGGAGGAAATATGGAGACAAAGTGTGGAGAAGAGATTCTTGAAAAGACTACCCAGAGACTGCCCCGCCTGGGGATACATCCCATATACAATCACCAAACCTGGGTGTTATTGTGGAAGCTTTGAAGTGCTTGCTGGTGGAAGCATGATAAGCTGTCTCCAGAGAGGCTCAGGCAGAGCCTAACAAATGCAAAGGCAGATGCTTGGATGGTTGCAGCTAACCTTTGGACTGAGAGTGGTCTTGGATGGAAGAATTTGAGAAGGGACTGAAGGAGCGGAGGGGATTTGCAGCCAAATGGAGGGAGCAACAATGTCAATAGGCCAGACACCCCCAGAGCTCCCGGAGACTTGACCACCAACCAAAGAATACACATGGAGGGCCCCATTATACTGGCCTCATATGTAGCAGAGGAGGAACTTGTTGGACATCAGTGGGAGGAGAGGCCCTTGGGACTGAGGATGTTAGATGCCCCACTGTAGGGGATGCTAGGGAGAGTAGACAGGAGTGGGTGGGTGGGTGGGGAAGCACCCTCATAGAAGCAGGGGAAAGGGATATGGATATGGGATAGGGCATTTCTGAAGGGGAGATCTGGAAAGGGGAAAACATTTGGAATGTAAATAAAGTAAATATCCAAAAGAAGGGGAAATGGGGAAAAAAAGTTAAAATGTAAAGAAAGTATTTTCAGAATTATGTTGCATTAAAATTGATTTTTGCAACAAGTATTTGTAAGAAATTCATCAGCCGGGCAGTGGTGGCTCACGCCTTTACGCTCAGCACTTGGGAAGCAGAAACAGGCAGATTTCTGAGTTCGAGGCCAGCCTGGTCTACAGAGTGAGTTCCAGGACGGCCAGGGCTACAGAGAAACGCTGTCTCGAAAAACCAAAAGAAAAACAAAATTCATCATTTTTTTTTCTTTACATGATAAAATTATCACATCCTTGATTTTTCTTCTTAAAAATAAAACTTTTAAACAGAAAAAATGTCTTTTATCAATCATTTTTGTTTCTATTGAACATGCACATTGATACTTATGTTGACAAAGCTTTAGTATATTGAATGCTATTAGTAATTTTGATATTTGATATTAGTAATATATAAAAATAGCCATCATAAAATAACCATCATCTTAAAAATTACAAGTTTCCATATTTTTCTGCTGTAATTTTGATGGTAGATGAAAACAATCATGTTTTATTTCTTAAGCATGTGATTGATAGTGATAGCATTTGTGAATTTTAATAAGGTCACAGGGATATAAAAACTCTTGAGATCTCTGTTTGCCTTTCACTGTTAAAAGTTATTGGAAAAACCACAGTAAACATTTCAAATTGAGAAAGTGCTATTGCTTGCCCTGTGGGTGGATTTAGCAGTAACTGAAATGTTCAGACAACTGCAAAAGAACCAATGTATCTCATCCCGGGTTTGTCTGCAGGAGAATATAGGCTATCATGATAGCCTCCTGTTAGAGGAATTATAAACAAAAGGGCTAGAGGAAACCAATATTTTTGCAGAGGTTTGACAGGCATCCCACGGTGGAGCACATGTACATTGCTTTATACCTGTCAGATGCCAGCCAGGTGAGATCTTTTATCAGAATATAATAGAGGCTGATAACTGAGAAACAACTGTTTTCTGAAATATGATAAACACTGTGTTTGTGAAAGAAATCTCAGTAGTGGACACATTGTGGGAACTCGTTTATCTGGGGGATAACAAGAGATTACCTTGAAGTTTTCAGTAAGAAGCTTCCCTGCACTCTGAGAAATACGATGCATTGTTTCAGTTTCTCTCTTATACTTGGACTGTCTTGGTGATGCAAAATAAGAAAATACATGTCCTACTGGCTCACTCAGACAAAATAATGGCTTTAAGGAGATTGAAAAGTTATATTACATGTATTATTTCTAGAAAACATTTCTACGAGACAAACCATTATTTTATTTCAATAAAAACAATTTATGTATCTGGATAGTGTTCCTTTGATTTTTTTTTTTTTTTAAGACACGCCACGTGTTTTTACCTAGAATTCTTTTGCATACAGCAGCAGCAGGTTGTTACCTTTTGAAACTATAAAATAAAATGAAAAAAGGATGAAAACATAAGAAACCCTTGCCTTTCCAGGTGAATTATAGGAAGCTTCTCTGTGAGGGTAGAATGTTCATCAAATAAATTCTACCTAGGGTTCCAGAGAAGTAAAATAATTGAGCAAGAGGGATGATTGGATAAATTATTTTTAAGTAGCTACTGACTGGCAGCTTGAGTGCACTATTGTGAAGGAAGTCAGCTAGACACTGATGAATGGGATTTTGGAAAAATAACTTGCCTTTAGTCAGTTTTTAAAGACTCTAATTTTATCATTCTGGGGAAGTGGAAGATTGAATCTCATTCAGCAACTTGCAATCTTCATCCTCATGGGAGAGCTGTTTGATTGCAAGAGCACAATTGAGATTAGATGTGGGGCTGGTTTATAGACTACTTCATAGGCAAACGTCTAAACCTATAGCTCTAAGTGTACAGAAAACCCTCCTACAGTGATAAACATTGTGAATATGAACTTATACATTATATGAGAGTAGTTTTTATTCATTTCAGCAATTGTAACCTATATCTTTTCACTTCACTTTTCCGCTGTCTTTTAATATTGCTTCTTATTTTTGACATTAATATATGTTTATTCTTTGACAGTACAAACTAAAAGCAATATTATTTATTCTCATAAATATACTTTGAAAAGATGAACAAAAAGCTATTTGTATACTATAGACACATTGTTAGCACGGACTAACATTAGACTAGGGTCAGGGGCCTCTACAGATAAGTTAGAGGAAGGATCGAAGGCATTCAAGGAGATGGGAACCCCACAGAAAGTCCAACTGGTGTTAACTAACCTGAATCCCTAAGAGCTCCCAGAGACTGAGCCACCAATCAAAGAGAAAACACAGACTGGTCCAAGGCACCTGGCACATATGTAGCACAGGGCAGCCATTTCTGGACTCAGTGGGAGAGGATGTGAGTAATCATGCAGAGACTTGGTGCACCAGAATGCTGTGATGCTGTCCTCTCAGAGGCTGAGGAAGGGGTCAGTGGGGAAGGAACTCTGCAAAGGAAAACCAGGAGAGGAGGCAGCACTTGCAAATAAATAAATAAGCAAATAATTATAAACATATTGTTTTGAAGTTTATTGTGTTATAAAATATTATCACCAATCATGTATTTATCAAGAACAAGCATACTTATGTTCCCATCCTCAATGTATTTTTTTCTGTAGACTTAAAATATATAATGCATTT
Source organism: Rhynchomys soricoides (assembly GCA_019843965.1). Taxonomy (NCBI): domain Eukaryota; kingdom Metazoa; phylum Chordata; class Mammalia; order Rodentia; family Muridae; genus Rhynchomys; species Rhynchomys soricoides. Next base: position 30,434,900 of record JADRCH010000004.1, on the reverse strand, counting down.
TTCTTCCCAGTTTCAAGAGCTAAGCAAAACTTCTGTATGCATGACAGAAGGAAGAAAGTTTAACTATATTAAGAAATGTTTTCTTTATTCTTTGGTAATTTCATACATTGATATTTAAATCCTATTTAGCCCTTATCCTTTTTCTTATATAATTGTTTTTTTATTCTTTTTAAAATCTTATTATACTTAACATATCCATACAGTATATGGTTCAAATGCAATGCTTTATCTCTTACCATTTATAACCCACTAGGCAGATCATTTTGTACTAAAAATAATACTTTGAGATGGAGTGAAAGTTAGAAAAAAAAAAAGGTCACTTGAAATGTAATTAGATTTGATTTAAATATAAAGCATTGGAAAGTAATTATTGGCAGAATATGGGTAACAAGGAAGTCCCTTTTCTGCTTGTTGTCAGCTTGATTGATTATAAGATTCTGAAACTAGAATAAACAGAAATATATCCTGTATTGCTATCATGTTTCTGTTTGTTTTTCTATCTGATATCCAAACCCCAAAGAAAACTTTTTCTATGCATGATTAACAGGACAGGTCAAGGGGGCACATAGATCTCCCACTAAAGGAATCAAATGAGGGATAAACAGGAACATACTAAAAAGTATGAAAAGGCCACAAAGAAACCTATTATTTTGCATTGTAATCTAAACAAATTATTAAAATATACAAAAATACAGTAATAGTTTCAATCTACTTTTAAAAGTAATTCATTTTTGTATTGCTGACTTATTTTTGATTTACATTTATAGACGTTTCTGTGCATGTATGCATTTTTTCTTGTGTATGCATAGAATTCACAGTTACAGTTCACAGTTGAATACAAATGTAACATGAGAATTTATCATTCAAACCTTTGTTCAGTCACCTAAAGAAGCTTCTAAGATGATGTATAATTTCTATGTATGTGATAATGAGGATAATGAATATTTAGATACAGAAATTAGAATGATTTAGAAAATTATGCAAGTGTGCTTTCCATGCTCTGTGCTGGATGCAGGATGACTTGCTCAAATCCTGAAAGGCTAACAGAGCCAATGCCAACAGTGTATCTTGTTTTGGAAGTCTCTTGTATTCACTCTGTCAACAACTTCAGAGTATTTTCCCTTTCTATAACTGACATTTTTGTTAGATTGTGCATGGCTTTTGTGGCATAACACTATGTGATATAACTTAATCTATGTACATAAAACCTTTGCTAATATTTCAAGACATTTTATTTTCATATTTTGTAAGGCATTCATTCAACTAGCCAGATTATCTCAAAGATATATGGACTGAAACACTGCTTTGTAATAATTTAACTAATGATACTTATTTGCAAAATTGTATTTACAAATATCAAATATTGTTTATGGAATTGATAACATCATATTATTAAATATACGAGATGCCAGAAGAATGCTTACAATTTTAATATTTGACACATTGTTGCACTAACATTTCATTGTCTCATCTACTTATATTTATTTTTAATCTGGCAGAACTTTAATGAGTATTACATAGCATAAGTAATTTTGAGTTATTGTATAAAATTTTTATTTAGAATTAAAAGAAAATAATTTCTTATTGGTAGGTTATTTACTTTAAAGTATCTGCATGTAATGGTAATTTTAAAATAAATGTATTCAGTAAATTAATACAATGACTGTTGTTCATTATTCTAGCTACTACCCCAATAATGACATGGAGAGAATATGATATATTTTCTCAAGCGTTACTTCACAAAACCTAGGCAGTTATGGATCTATATTAATCCTCTAAATTAATCTGAATGTCTACCACAATCTCTGAAATACTTGTACTATAGTGTTGGTTTGACTTTCTTTGCTTTAGATATCTTTTTCCACAAGCTCTCCTCTTACCCTTGTTTTGGCTAAATTTGTCTTACTCTTTTCTCTCTCTCCCTACACTGGCTGTTGAAAGTTCCACCCTATTCTCTCTTCTGCCCAGCCATTCATTATTCAATAGCCAGGGTTGAACTGACAAGGCAGAAAATAAATGGTATGCATTGTTTATAAAATTGAGACAGGAAATTCTTGACATAAGCATTACAGTGCTGTGTCTGTATTGAAACAAGGTATGGGAGCAGAGAAATTAGTACTTGAATAACACAAGACTAATCTTTACAGAGTGCACAAAATTATTTTGCCTGCATTTGCATCTACTTCTGCTACACCAGAAGCCACCCTGTTTGCCAGAACTCTAGGAAGGATACCTGCCTAAGGACCACCCCAACTCTCTCATTTCCTGACAAGCCTACCACCAATCACACACCTCTCCTCCTCTCTATTGTTTCCTACTCCCCAACTTGGGTGAAGATCCATTGCTCCACCAGAGGCCAAGATAATCAACACATAGATGTAAATGACATGAAGCTAATATATGTTTAGCAGGAGAGTAGGACTAAGAAAGTGGAACAGTGGGGGATGGTATCCAGCCACCAAAACTCGAGGTAGGCCACATGCCCCCTTGTTCAAATTCCCTCTACTCCTCCTCATCACCATGCCCCAAAACACCATTCTAGTAGAGACCACCTATTCTTTTAAAGGCCATAAGAGATATCAGGAGTCTAGCCTTGAGTGCTCAACCACACCACTACTGTCAGAAGACCAAAGAGGAAAGAGAAACCAAAGAACAAAAGACTTATCCAACAAATTGAAACTCAGAAATTGGCACCTAAATCAACTCAAAATCAGATGTCTAGCCACCAGTGTAAGAACACAGTCAACAATAGCCAAAGGCAATATGAAATCACCAGAGCCCCAAGTCCTATGTTATCAATCCCTGAATATATTAACACAGCTATAGCAGTAGAAAGTGACCTTAAATCCGAATTAAGAAAATGATAGTGTTCCTTAAAGTAGAAATAAATAAAGCCCTAGAAATCCAAGAAGGCCAAGTTAAAAAAAAAAATAAACTTAAAGGAAATAAATAAAACTGTTCAAGACATGAAACTGCAAGTAGAAACAATAAAGCAAACACAAACTAAGCCTATCCTGTAAATGAAAAATCTAGGTAAGCTATCAAGATCACAGATGCAGGCATCATCAACAGAATACAAGAGATGGAGGAGATAATCTCAGGTTTTGAAGATATGATAGGAGAAATAGATACAGTACTCGAAGAAAATGAAAAGTATAAAATTTTCTTAAGGAAAGGGCAAGAATGAAATTAACAAAAGACAGTGGTATATGGAACCATCAGAATGTAGCTCTCCTACTACACAGAAGACCCTAGATAATCTACCACACCTGAAGAACAAGGCAGTGTCCTTAAATCTGAGCTTATGAAGATGATATAGACCTTTAAAGAAGAAATAAATAAACCCCTTAAAGAAATGTTGGAAAATACAGTCAAACAAATAGATACATTTACATGGGAAATATGTAAATATGAAGTAATAAAAGAAAATACAATGAAACAAGCAAAGGAAATAAATAAACCTGTTCAAGACCTGAAAATTTAAGTAGAACCAATAACAAAAACACAAACAGAGGCAACACTGGAGATTAAGAACTTTAGAACGAGAACAGGAACTACAGACACAAGCATCACCAACAGAATACAACTGATAGACAAGATAATCTCAGGCATAGAAAGTACAATAAAAGAAATCAATATATTGTTCAAAGAAAATGCCAAATCTAAAAACGTTTCTAACACAAAACATTCCAAAAATCTGGGACATTATGAATAGACTAAATCTTAGTCTAATAGGAATAGAAGAAGGAGAAGATACCTAGCTGGAAGGCTCAGAAAATATATTCAACAAAACCATAGGAGGAAACTTCCCTGACCTCAAGAAAGAGATAACCATAAAGGTCCACTATGAATACAAAGCACTAAATAGTTTGGACCAGAAAAGAAAGTCCTCCTACCACATCATAATAAAAACACTAAACTGAAGACCAAAGAGATAATATTAAAATCTATAAGAAAAAAGGCCAAGTAATATATGCAGGCATACCTACAAAAATTACACCTGATTTCTTAATAGAGGATCTCAAAGCCAGAAGGCCCTGGAGAGATGTCTTGCAGACCCTAAGAGACCACAGATGTCAGCCCAGACTACCATACCTAGCAAAAATTTCAATCACCAAAGATGGAAAAACCAAGATATTCAATGACGAAACCAAATTTAAACAATATCTTTCTACTAATTCAGCCATAAAGAAGATACTCCAAGGAAAATTCCAACTCATAGGAGATAACTACACATAAGACAACACAAGAAAGTAGTCATCTCACAGCAAAGCCAAAAGAAGAAAAATACATACACACACTAATAAAACCATTATCAAAAAAGAGGAACTAACAATTGTTCATTAATATCTCTCAACATACATGCACTCAATTCACCACTAAAAAGACAGAAGCTAACAGTGTGGGTGCATAAACAGAATCCATCATTCTGTTGCATAAAAATCAAACACACCTCAACAACAAAGATAAACACTACCCCAGAGTAAAGGGTTAGAGAGAGGTTTTCCAAGTGAAACAATCAAAAAAACAAGCTGTAATAGCCATTCTAATATGCAAGAAAAAGACTTTCAACCAAAAATAATTAAAACAGATTGGGAAAGACATTTTATACTCATGAATCTCAATTGTGAACATCTACTTCCCAGATGCAAATCCACGTACATTTGTAAAAGAAACAGTAGTAAAGCTTAAGTCACAAATAGAACACCACATCTTTTCCCCAAGCACAAAAGAATAAACCTCTCAGCACTACATGGAATCTTCTCCAAAATAGAACATATATTTGGTCCCAAAGCAAGCCTCATGAGATACAAGAAAATGAAATAATTTCTTACATCTTATCTCATTCTGACTGGTTTTGTGTGCCAACTTGACATAAGCTGGAGTTATCACAGAGAATGGAGCATCCCTTGAAGAAATGCCTCCATGAGATCCAGCTATAAGACATTTCCTCAATTCGTGATTAAAGGTGGGACGGCCCATTGTGGGTGTTGCCATCCCTGTGCTGGTAGTCTTGGGTTCTATAAGAAAGCAAGCTGAGCCGGGCAGTGGTGGCACATGCCTTTAATCCCAGCACTTGGGAGGGAGAGGCAGGAGGATCTCTGATTTCGAAGCCAGCCTGGTCTACAGAGTGAGTTCCAGGACAGCCAGGGCTACACAGAAAAACGCTGTCATGAAAAACTGAAAAAAAAAGCATGCAAGCTGAACAAGGCAGGAAAAGCAAGCCAGTAACATTTTTCCAAGGCCTCTGCATCAGCTCCTGCTTCTTGACTTTCTTGAGTTCCAGTCCTGCATACCTTTCATGATAAACAGCAATATATACATGTAAGCTGAATAAACCCTTTCCTACCCAACTTTGGTCTTGGTCATGATATTTTGTGTACAAATAGAAACTCTGACTAGTACAAGATCACCATGGATTAAACTTCAAAAGCAACAGAAACAATAGAAAGCCTACAGTCTCATAGAAACTGAACAAGGCTATACTCAATGATTGTCATGTCAAATAAGAAATATAGAGGAAACCAAATCCTTCCTAGAATTCAATGAAAATGAAGGCACAACATATTAAAACATATGAGACACAATAAAAGCAGTGCTAAGAGGAAAATTCATAGTACTAAATGACTTCATAAAGAAATTGGAGAGATCTCTTACCAGCAAATTAATAGCACACCTGGAAGTTACAGAAAACAAAAAGAAGCAAACATATCCAATAGGAAATAGTTAAACTCAGGTCTGAAATCAATTAATTAGAAGCAAAGAGAATAATACAAAAAATCAAGAAAACTAAGAGCTGGATCGTTGAGAAAATCAAGAAGATAGACAAATCGTTAGTCAAACTAATTAAAAGGAAAAGAGGCAGTATCCAAATTACTAAAATCAGAAATAAAATGGAAACATAAGAGACCCTGAGGAAGTTTTAAAAAACTATTAGGTCTTATTTCAGAAGCCTATCATATACAAAATTTGAAGATTGAAATGAAGGAAATGCTTTTCTAGATAGATACAAATTAACAAAGATAAGCCAAGATCAAGTAAATTATCCAAATGATCCTATATCTCCTAAGGTAATTAAAATTTCCCAACCAAAACAAAAAAAATGCAAAATAAAACTCACAAAGCCCAAGGCAAGATGGTTTTAGCACAGGATTTTACCAGACTTTCAAAGAAGAGCTAATAGCAATACTCCTCAAATTATTCCATAAAATAGAAACAGAAGAGTCACTGCCAAACTCATTCTGTGAGACCACCATAATCCTGATACCTAATACACATACCCACAAGAAAAAAAAAAACTTCAACAAGGACAGGAAATTTTAGATAATTTTATCTTATGAACATGTGACATAATTCTACCAGAAAATTCATTAAGCTGATAAATACCTTCAGCAAAGTAGCTAGATACAAAGGGAACTGAAAAATATCAGTAGCCCTCTCTTATACACATGATAAATGATATAGGCAAAGATATAAATTGGGGAAACCACACCATTCACAATATCCACAAATAAAGTAAACTGTCTTGGTGTGACTCTGACTAAGCAAGTGAAAGACCTCTATGACAAGTACTTTAAGTCTCTGAAAAAAGAAACTGAAGAAGACATCTAAAGATGGAAATTTTTCTCATGATCATGGATAGGTAAGGTAGGATTAACATAGTGAAATTGGATATCTTACCAAAAGCAATCTAAATAAACAATGAAATTTCCATCAAAATTCAAACACAAGTTTTTACAGACCTTGAAAGAGAAATTGTCAACTTCATATAGAAAAACAAAACAAAACAAAAACAAACAAACAAACAAAAAACAGGATAGCTAAAACAATCCTGAGGAAATAAAGAACTTCTTATAGTATCAGCATTTCTGATCTCACATTGTCCTACACAGCAATACTAATAAAAACTACCAATAATAATAAAAATACCAATAAAACTTGGTATTGCTATGGATACAGACAGGTTGGTCAATTGAATTGTATTGTAGATCCAGAAATAAACCCAAATGTATGGACATTGCTCTTTGACAAAGAAGATAAAATCATGCTATGGAAATTGGAAAGTATCTTCAAGAAATGGTGTTGATCTACAAAGCCAAGGACACTGTCAATATAAGAAATAGACAGCCTACAGATTGTGAAACTATCTTCACTAACCTGATATCAGACAGAAGTCTAATTTCCAAAGTATGCAAAGAACTCAAGAAATTAGACACCAACAGATCAAATAACTCTATTAAAACTTGGGGTTTAGAACTAAACAGAGAATTTCCTAACAGGTGAAACTGCAACGGCCAAGAAACACTGAAAGATTCAGCATAATTAGTCATGAGGAAAATACAATCAAGTGACAGCACATGTAGGCAAGGATGCGGAGCAATGGAACCATTTCTCCACTGCTGGTGGGAGTGCAAACTTGTACACCTGTTCTGGAAATAAATCTGGTGGTTTCTCAAAAAATTGGAAATATTTCTACCTAAAGCACCAGATATATCATTCCTGGCCATATACCCAAAAGATGATCCACCATAACACAAAGACACATGCTCAACTATGGTCATAGTAGTTTTATTCATAATACCCAGAAACTGGAAACAGATCAGATGTCCTTCCAAATGAAGAATGGATACAGAACATCTGGTTCACTTATATAATGTATACTACTCAGGTATTAGAAATAAAGACATCATGTATTGTGATGGGAAATGGATAGAACTGAAAAAATATTATTTTCAGTGAGAAAACAGAGACCCAAAGAACATGCATGGTATTTACTTACTTATAAGTACATTATTAGCCATGAAGTACAGGGTACCCCTGCTATACTCCACAGACCCAAGGAAGTGACTAAACAAGAAGGATTGGTCCAGCAAGAATGCTTCAATCTCACTTAGAAGGGGGAATAAAATAGTCATAAGAGGCCCTGGGAGAGAGAGCAGATAGAGAGGTATTGGAGGGATTCGAAGTTAAGCATGGGGAGAAAGAGAAGACAGAGAGAGAATGCCAGGAGAATGAATGAAAATCTGCAGCTGGGGTTGGATGGGTATAATGAGGACATCTCTAGGATGTGCAAGAGAACTGGGACGGAGAAAGGTTCTCAGGAATCTATGGGGATGATTTTACCTAACATTGATAGCAGTCACTGATAGGAATATACAGATGACAGAGGTAACAAAGCGCTTCATAAATACAAATGTTAGGTCATATAGACTACAAACATTGTTCTTCAGCTGCTATCCAAGGAGTTAGGGAAATCTCAGTAAAAACAAAAGTGAGAAAGATAATGAATTATAATTTGGAGTGTAAAGTGTCTTAGAGAAAAAAATGAGGGGCTTTCAAATTTCAGACATAGTACATACCCATTTTAGTAGTATATGCGAATCATAATAGAGCATCAATATTAAGTCTCATCAGAGATTTGTCCTAATTGCTGTTCTATTGCTCTGAAGAGACACCATGACCAAGGCAACTCTATAAAGAAGGTACTTAATTGGGGCCTAGCTTACTGCTTTAAGAAGGTTAATCTATGATTCAGACGATGGGAAGCATAGCAGCATCCAGACATGGAGCTGGGGTAATAAATGATAGCTTTATTTCCTGACCCTATGTCATGAGGGAGAGTTAGAGAGATACTGACCTTGGAATGTGCTTTTGAAATGCCAAAGCCAATTGCTCACACACATCTCATCCAATAAGAGCACACCTACTCCAAGAAGACCATATACCTTAATCTTGCCCAAATAGTTCTGGCAACTAAACATTAAAATATATGAACTTTTGGAGGAAATTCTCATTCAAACCACTACAATGTTTCTTGCTTTTCTTATACTCTTTCCATTATTGTACACAGAGGTCTCTCACTGAACTACAGAGATGATTTTTAAAATGTTTATGCTGTGTGAGTATAACCAAATGGCTTAGTCGTTAAGGAAACACATGTTCTTTCCAGGAAAGAAACAATGGAAATATCTCTTAAAGAAGCAAAAGCAAATATTTTTGTTTTGTTTCATATAACCATTTGCAAATCTGGAGACATAAATTCCAAATAATATGGAAATGTGCAAACAGATTTTCAGTGAATCCAACAAAAATAATTTTGAAAACTATAAACACCATAGAGTCAATCTTGGAGCACTTAGTTAGAATCAGGGCTATCAGTTCAGTTTGAGATTAACCATGACTGTAGACGTGATGAGATGTAGCTGCCTAGCCTATAGAATGCCTTGAATTACTCCTTATGACGATATGAGCAAAGCAATAGAAAATCATGATTATCAGGAATAATGGAAATTTCCATGTAGTTAATGTAAAGAGCTCCTTTTCCTGTAATACATGATTAAAATAACTCCCATTTTAGTGTGGGTAAATAGAATAAAAGAAAACCCTAGTTTTGCTGTCTTTCCATGGATCTGTGCTAGTGTACAGACACTGGTAATAGGCATAAGGTGGCATAAGTATGTAATTAAAGTATGCATATCTTAAAGTTTGAAAAACTGAAACGTGTATTTCCATCTCCTAAACAGTCTATTTAACTGCACAAATTAACAGAGCCTGAAAATTTCTATGAAAAGGCATTTTTTAAAGATATAACCTGAATCTCGTGATCAGAAGAGCATGCACTCTTATTGTGAGACTGTTGGATGATAAATGAGGATGTAGCCTCCAGAAATTAATTAACTGAGGAGAATATCTACCTATCTCAGTAACTTCCTGTGGAAAGTATGCATTTGATTTTAGGCTGAAAACCCTTTTATTGCTGCTAGTACTTTTATAGAATCTTAAATCTGAAAGAAAGTGAACAAAGAATTGGTAAGCCACATGAAAATGTAATTGATTTTGTTTAAGTAAAATGTCATTTTGAGAACATGATTTGAGCCTATAGATTCTTGTGTGTTTTATTTTATTCTGAATTTATTATACTAGAAAATTAATATGTAATTAGAAGACTTTTTAAATGCTCTCTCTCTCTAAATTTCAGCGTTAGATTCCTACTTCTGATGTTTGCTGAAATAATGGATACATATTTTTGCATAAAATTTAAAATGCCTGTTTACCTCTCACCTCCCATAATCTATCAAGCAGTCACCTACACCACTTATAAATGTGTATCCATATAATCTTTTATATTTATTTTGAATTTATTTACAAAAGGTTATTTTAATTTTATCTAATTAAAGAGACTCTCTATTAAAGAGACTTGAGTTTATTCTCAATTGAATATAACTACAATACATGATATCAGATTAGATTATTTGGCAATTGAATTAATTCTTCTAGATTTTTTTTAACTACTTAGTTTGGTTCTTCAGCAAATTTAAACATGTACATAATACATGCTGAATGTTCTCACCACAGTGTATTCTTTCATCTTTCTTTCTTTGTCACATTCATATATGCTCATTTTCTTTGGTGACAGTCTAAGTTTAACTATGGCTTCATTTCTGACCCTGGGATTGGAGCTACCATTTAGCACCTTGTGGGTTATGCAGTGGGTATACAAATGAAGAATAAGTTTCCATTTCTTCAAAATTTAGCCAATAGCTCAGTTTGAAATGATAGGTTATTGTGATGCCCTCTTCCCTTTATAATTGATTATTAGTAGCCTCAATCCAGTAAAAACAGTGCTCATAAGACAAGGGAAATTTTTTTGTTTTAAATTAAATATGTATTGAGATACTATGTGGTAATCCGTGCAAAATTGTTTGTTTTGCTTAGAAATGCTCTGTCTACTTAGGATCTTTTGTTCATACATAGGAATGTTAAGATTTTTTTTTATACGTTTGTAAAGAATGTTACAGAGATTTCTATTAAGATTGCATTGAATCTGTAAATTACTTTTGGTAGGATATAATTTTTACTATATTAATTTTACCAGTCCATGATCATGAGAAGTGTTTCACTTTCTAATATCTTCCTCAATTTCTTTCTTCAGATATTTGAAGTTTTCTTTGTAGAGATTTTTTCTTTCATTTATTATGTTTATTGCTAGATATTTTATTGTTTATGAGACTTATAAATGTAGCATGCCAATAATCTTCTCACTGTATTTGTTATGGACATATACAAAGGGTACTGATTTTTGTAAATTGATTTTTTATCTGTGCAACTTGCTGAAAGTGACGATGACTCAAATCTTGAGTCAAATAGAAAAACCATAGAAGTATACATCACTAGTTCTAAACCATAACTGAACTCCAGACTTTATAAATTATGCTGATGAGTGATAATTAAAACAATAATTGCTCTTTTTATTGATTATGTTATGTATTTACATTTCAAATGTTATCCCTCTTTCATGTTTCCCCTACACAAACTTTCTCTCCCCTCCTCCTTCCCCTGCTTCTATGAGGGTGCTCCCCTACCCACACACCTCCTTCTGCCTCAGCATCCTAACATTCCTCTACATTGGGGTGCCAAGCTTCCATAGGATCAAGGGCTTCCTCTTCCATCGATGACAGATAAGTCCATCTTCTGCTACATATGCAGTTGGAGCCCATGGGTTCCTCCATGTGTAATCTTTGGTTGGTGGCCATGTCTATCTACTGGAGATGGTCTCTACAGGTCTATCTCCTGTTTGTTGGATATTTCAGGTAAAGTCATCCCCATTGGATCCTGAGAACATCACTTTCCTGGCTTCTTGGACTTTCTAGTGACTACTCCCAGTTCCCTACCCCACACTGCTACATATTTCCTGACCTACATATCATTTTTCTGACCCTCTGTCCTTCTCTCCTATCTTTTCCCAAGCCTGATCCTGCCCTCCTTTTTCCCTCCCCCTCCTCTCCCTATCCCAAGTCTCTCTCTCACTCTACCTCCCATGATTATTTTGTTTCCTCTTCTAAGTAAGATTGAAACATCCACACACTTTTGATTTTCTTTTTTGTTATGCTTGATATTGTATGTGAGTTGTGTGATTGGTGTTCTGAGTTTTTGAGCTAATATCCACTTATCAGTGAGTACATACTATATGTGTCCTTTTGTGTCTAGGTTACTTCACTCAGGATAATATTTTCTAGTTCCATCCATTTGCCTACAAATTTCATGAAGTCATGTTTCTAATAGCTGAGTATTACTCTGTTGTGTAAATGTGCCACATTTTCTGTATCCATTCATTCACTGAGAGACATTTGGGTTGTTTTGAGCTTTTAACTATTAGAAATAAGGGTACTGTGAACATAGTAGAGAATATATCCTTGTTATATGTTAGAGTATCTTTTGGGTATATGACCAGTAGTGGTATAGCTGGGTCTGCAGGTAGAACTATTTCCATTTTTCTGAGGAACCACAAGATGGTTTTCTAAAGTGACCAGGTTGCAACCCTACCAGCAATGGAGGAGTGTTCCTCTTTCTCCACATCCTCCCCAGCACCTGCTGTTGAGTTTTAGTTGAGTTTTTGATCTTATCCATTGTGGTTGGTGTGAGGTAGAATCTCAGGGTTGTTTTAATTTGCATTTCTCTGATGATACACACACACACACACACACACACACACACACACACATTTAATTTGTGCTATATTAGCAACATCAAGTATCCCAAACTCCAAAAAATGATTAATATTTAGGTGATGATTAAGGAACTGAATTCAACCATGAAGAAAGTTTTCTAGAGATGGATGCAAATTAATGATTTAAAGAATGACCAAGAACAAGGCCAGCCTGGTCTACAGAGTGAGTTCCAGGACAGCCAGGGTTACACAGAGAAACCCTGTTTTGAAAAACAAAACAAAACAAAACGAAACAAAAAAAAAAAGACAAAAGGAATAACCAAGAGTAGACCAAAGGAAATAATATAAAGTTAATTAAAAAATTGCAAGCAAAATCACTATTATACACCTCAGAGTAGGAAGCAAAGTAGTAAACTTGCAAAAGACAGTAAGTTCATGAGAAAAATTGGAACAAATTTCAAGTTAGGTTATTTTTAAAAATTCTACAAGTTTTAGTTGTTGAGGTTAGAAAAATCTTATCAGTGAGCTCTGGATTCCTCTTATAAGAAACTATTTGCTGTAAATATGCATTTGAACAATTATAAGAAAATATTCCTATGTTGATAATATAGTGTCTTATAAGTTCATAAATGCAATAAATATGATATGATCTTGGAATAAACATAGGACAAATAGTAACAGCATTTATATTAATGAGTTTAAACACAGATATTTAAGAACATCAGAAAACATTTATTTTCTAAATGTGAGAAGAAATTACATATTTTCCTAACTTTTCAATAAGAAACTTTATTGAGTATCAGTTAATGAACTAAATTGTTGTTACAAGTAGCTATTAATCAAACAAACCCTTGTCATGATTAATTGTTAATATGTGTATGAATAACCACAAAACAGTAAAACAGAGAAACAGAATTTATATGACAAATATATTCATCAAATAGTTAAACAGAGAAAAAGAATTAGAATGACAAATACAATCTCTAGATACATATTAGGTATTGAGAAATACTAAATAAATTACCTGTAATTTTTCTCTCTATTTTACTATATTTTCTAGACTAACATTTGATAGAAATATCATTTAATTATAATTTTATAAATTAGCTACACAATATTTTGTCTGCTAAATATGTACTGACTTAAGGAAATGTATTTATATATAAAATCCATTTTAAGTTAGTATAGGTTTTAAAAATGTATTTAATAAGCTCATACTTCATTTCTAAAATGTTTGTATTACTTATTTACTGGTTTTGGATAATCATTGAATAGTTATACTGTTATTATTTGAGCAAAATGCTATCAGTTTTTTAATATTTGGACTTTTACTTTGAGCAAATCCAAGCAAGCCCTGATAAGTATGGTAAATGACTGAGTGATCACAGGTGATTGATGGGTACACAGAGGTCTGATAATGCCATACTTTTCAATGAAAATACAATTTATCTTAAGTGAACAATATTGCTATCCCCAGATCTTCTTTAGCATCAATATGGAGTTTAATAGGAAATATCAGTAGCTTTCTAGGTTCAAGTTCAAGAGAGTTAAAATAAGTCATTGAGGTACCATTTATTACCATCGTAAGTATTTTTTATAAATAGTATCCATAAGCAGAATTCGTGTTCATCCAAGGGAGACCAAACTTTTAAGTTAGTATATCAACTTCTAAAAGTTAACGAGCAGCCTGGGGACTTTTGATTTATTGTCAGCCCACTAAGAAATGTCAGTGCCCTAGAATAGGAGGATGCAAGTGTCATCTGACTGGATTTGTGAACTTTTCACTTTGCCATGCTGTAGACAGCAAACTGAAAATTAGTCTATAAATAATTGAACTTGAATTTTTTGAAAATCTATCACAGTATGTTAAAAGCAACTTTTCTCTTAAGTTAGTTCTCCACAAGTAGTAAATATGTCAAATAGTCTTTAAATAATGCAACATAATAGAGCAAGAGATAGGATGTTTAATAAGAACAAGAGAGCATAAGATATTAAGAAAATAATCAGAATGGGCCATTTTATTGCTTTTACTTCTTTTCTGAGAAAATAAGAGTATAAATTTGGCCAGAAGTCAACAATTAAAGGAAGACAATTTGCATAATGATATGATAATATTCTAATGAATTAATACAATTTTCTAAATAATTACTTCTAGTTTGAGGTTCTTTATAATATGTATAAAGATAAACTTGAGCTTTCTTCCTTTGAAATTTAGTTTTAATTAAAAAGAAATTCATCTGTCACACATGACACTTCAACCACAATTTCTTCTCTCCTCTCCCTCCATTTCTTCTAGATCAACCCCCCTAGTTCCCCTCTCCACTAGATGCACTTTCTCTCCATTTTCTTTTTGATATTTTGTCTTCTTTTTTTTTTTTTTTTCAGAGCTGAGGACCGAACCCATTGCCTTGTGCTTGCTAGGTGAGCACTCTACCACTAAACTAAATCCCTAACCCCTACCTCCATTTTCTATTCAGAAGAGAAAGCAGCACTCCAAGAGAAGACAGCCAAAACATGATACAATGAGACAAGGCAAAAGACTACATTCTGGCTTGACAATACAACACAATAAGAGAAAAAGAGCCTCAAGAGCAGGTAAAAGAGGCAGATATACTCCCCCTGTCAGTCATCTTACAAGAACAGCAAGCTAAAAGCCATAATATATATTCACAGGACCTGGCACAGTAGTCCAATGCTTGTCTTTTAAGACTCTGTGAGCACATGTGAGCCCTGCTTACCTAATTCAGTGGGCTATCCTCTCTGACTCCTATAGTCTTTCCATCACCTCTTCCAAAGGCCTCCTTAAATATGAGGGAAGGAATCTGATGAAAAATTCCAATTTAGGATCTCTCTCTCTGCATAATGTCAGACTCCGAGTCTCTGTACCAATTCCCTTTTATTGCCAGAGGAAGGTTCTCTGATAATGACTGGACAAGGCACTGATCTATGAGTATAGCAGAATAACATTAAGAATAACTTCTGTTTTGGTTTTTTTTTTTTTTTTTTTTTTGGACAGTCCTATTTAGTTTTACCCTAAGACACTGAGCTTTCCACTCTGCTTGCTAACCATCCATGAAGTATAGGGAATTAGATCCCTCTCCTGGGGTCGGCTGCAATTTAAAGCAAACATTAGCTGGCTGTCCACACCCTCATATTCTGTCACCATTGTGGGGAAAATGGAACCCTGTCCGCAGGTAGAAAAACCGGTAAAGTTGAGCATAACAAGAAATCTTGGCAATTCTAATAATTGAGAATTTTCTCTGGGCCTGATTTCTGTCCTGGAGCACATGACTACAACACCCCACTAAGTAGACCATGACAGTTGGTTAAATAGCAAGCATACAGCCCATAGTTATCCATACTAATGAGGTCTCTAGATGGCTGGCCAAGAGTTTACCTAATAAGCTTCCCTTCCTGCAAAAAGTATTTAATCTCTCGTCCACCATGAGTAAGATGTATGCACACATGTTTTCATTATGAATAACCAGCTTGGACAAGCAAGGACTGTGTCTCTCATCAAGAACTACTGTGGGGGAAGCCTTTGTTACAGAGTCCCACCACCTAAGTTTTCTGCAGAAGGCCAGTCTGCTTTCCTGACACTCACATCTGAGCTAAGACAAATTCCCTTTCCCCCAGCCTGGGGCTCATCTCTGGCAACTGCCCTATTACCAACTCCTGAAGATTCCAAGCAATGTCTGGGTGACAGGGAGTTTGGGAACCACAGTTTAGGCCTTAGCCTTTCCAATTTCTCATCTGGCCTGGGCCCCCATCTTTGGCTGCATTCAACCTTCCCTGAGTGGTTTTTCACAATGCAATCAGCCAGTCACCCTGATGAAGGCAAGGAAGGAATTTAGCCTAGAACCTCTGCATTTCCTCTGCCTGAACAGTGAGGAAACTGTTCAGCTGTGAGGCTAAACACAGACCTACATACAACATTGCCTTGGCATATTTTTCAGGCAGGAAAAAATGAAGGTCAAATTTTTTTTGGCTAGGTGGATGCTCAGGTTTCTTTTTCCTAAGACTGTGGGGTACCTTCTCACACTAAAGAGACTAGAACATAGTGGTGAAGACCAAGCTAGCGTCAGCTCGACTTCTCTACATTCAGTGAGCTGAGTAGAAATTTTCTTTGGCAATGGGCCCTGTTGTCAATTTTCAGAGTAAGATCTTCTGTCCTATCCCTATTCTGGCTAGTTTACGGTTTCTCTAGTGAAACCCAGTACCACCACTGGAAGGTCTGACTGGTTACAGAAGATGGACAATTCAGATTCCATATCCTCCAATGCTAAGTCTTTACTCCAATAGTTTCCAGGATACTTCTATTGCATTAAATTTCTATACAACCCCCTAGATGTTCCTCATTTCTAATTGTCCCTTTCTAATTGTTGCTCCTTTCACTCTCTTCCTCCATTCTTCCACATTCTTCTTGCTCCTGGCTCTACCTGCTCCCAGTCCTCCCACATAATCTATTATATTTCCCCCTTTTCCAGAGAGATCCATGTGTCTTCTTTATAACCCTCCTCTTGCCTAACCTGCTGTGGACTATACCTTGATTACTATTGACATAACAGATAATACGTACTTATAAGTAAATACATACCATATTAATCTTTATTCCTCTGGATTATCTCACTTAATATGATTTTTTTCTGGTTTCATACATTTGCTTAGAATTTTTATAATGTCATTGCTTTCTCGTTCTGTTTTCACAACTGTGAAACATTCCACATTATACTGCATAACATACCACAACTTTTTTATCCATTCTTTGGTTAAGGAAACTCTATGCTGTTTCTAGTTTCTCAGTTTTATGAAGAAAGCTGCCGTGAACATAATTAAGAAAGTATCTTTGTGGTAGATTAGAACATTCTTTGGTTATATGCCCAGTGTCTGTGTAAGGTTATACACCCAGGATCAATGGAGGAGTGTTCTTCCTCCACATTCTTGACACCATTAACAACATAAATTATCATTCGTGTTATTGATTTTAGCTATTCTCTCTCTCTCTCTCTCTCTCTCTCTCTCTCTCTCTCTCTCTCTCAAGACTTCTCTGTGTAGCCTTGGTTGTCCTGGAACTCACTCTATAGACCAGACTGGACTTGAACTCAAGAGATCCCCCAGCCTCTATTTCTGCTTCCTCAGTTCTGGGATTAAAGGCATATACCACCACTGTTCAGCTAAGAGGAATGCTTAAATTAGTTGTGACTTACATAACCCTGATGGCTAAGGGTGTTCAACATATCTTTATCTGTTTCCCACTCTTTTATGATCTCTCTAGTGAGAATTCTCTCTTGAGATCTCTACCCCATTTTTAATTGATCATTCAGTTTGTTGATGTCTGCTTTTTTCTTTTTCTTTTTTTTTTCTTTTTTAGTTCTTTATATAGTTTGGATATTAGTCCCATGTTGGATGTAAAGTAGTTTAAAATATTTTCCTGTTTTGTAGGTTTCTCTCTGTTCAATTGGGTAATATCCTTTGCCGTACCGATACTTTCCTTATTATGAGATAGCATTTATCAAAACCTTACCTTAGCGCCAGTGCTAGAGGTGTTCTTTTAAGAAGGTCAGATCCTGGACCAATGCATCAAAGAGTATTCCCTACTTTCTCTTCTATCAAATTCAGTGTATTAGAATTTTATGTGGGAAAACTGTGCTAATGAAGGTCAAAAGGCAACATAACCAAAAAGCTTGTGGGCTCAGCACAATGTGGGAGACTCCCTTCATTCCTAGGGCTTCTTCTCTAACCTTGCCTAAGGAATTCCAAGCCTTTACATTACATTTCTACTTGAGGAATGTCATGTAGCCTCAGTTAGATTACTGGATAAATTTCCTTTCTTCAAATAAGAAACTGTTCAGTCAGTACCAGAGATTACTAAAATGCTTCCATGTGTTAATGAGGCATTCCAGGTACCCTAAGCCTCCAGGCAATGACTTTTGCCCATCTTGGGTATTTCTATCCTCAGTATCCCCAAACTTAATTAGCTGACAATCCCCTGTGTAAAGTGTTCTGCCTCTAGACTGCTGGTCACCCTGTGCTTTATTCACCTTATGTACTCACAGGGCTTCTGACCCTGATTGACACCTTTGTTTCCACTGCCTTTGTGGATTGTATTGGCTAATGATCCATGGGTTCAGGAAGACCCACAGTTTTATATTGATGGCATTATTCTACTTAACTTTAGTTTCAGACAGGGTAATAAATATGAGTCTCTTTATATTTTTCGACATGCAAACATCTAGCTTGACCAGCATCAGTTGTTGCAGATAATTTTATTTTTTCCAGTGTGCATTTCTGGCCTATTTATAAGGAATCAGGTGTTCATAATTGTGTGGATATGTCTGGATCTTCAATGTGGTTGCATTGATCACTGTGTCTGTTTTTAGGCCAATACCATGGTTTTTGTTTGTTTTGCTATAGCTCTGTAGTGCAGTTTCAAATCAGTGATGATGGTGATTCTGTATTGGTATGCATGTGTGTGTGTGTGTGTGTGTGTGTGTGTGTGTTTACCATATAAAGTTGATAATTTATCTTTCAAGTTCTGTTAGAAATTGTATTGGAATATTGATGTGATTTGCATTGAATGTAGAGATTGCTTCTGGTAGGATGGCTAGTTTTAATATGTTAATGCTACCAATCCATGAGCATGGGATATCTTTCTACCTTCTGATATCTTTCTAAATTTTTTTTTCTTTAAAGACTTGACCTTTTTATGATGTCTTTCATTTTCATGGTTAGAGTTACACCATGATATTTTATAGTCCTTTTTAAAAAATGATTTATTTATTTCTTTTTAGTCCATTCATGACTTGCCTATATGTTTGTCAATGTGAGTGGGTTTAATACTTTAGAATTGGAGTTATAGACAGTTGTGAGCTACCATTTGGGTGCTTGGAATTGAACCTGGATCTTCTGGAAGAACAGCCAGTGCTCTTAACTACTGGGCCATCTCTCCAGCCACAATCCTATATATTATTTGAGGCTATTGTGAAGGGAGCTCTTTCTCTGATTTCATCCTCAGACCACTTGTCATTTGAACATAGGAGGGCTACTGATTTTTTTAGTTAATTTCTATTCCAGATAGTTTGCTGAAAGTATTCATAGACTTTAGGATTTCCCTCATAGAACTTATAGGGTCACGGATGTAAACTATCATATGACTGCAAATAATCATACTTTGACTTCTTTCTTTCCAATTTGAATCCCCTTGATCATCTTCAGTTGTCTTATTTCTCCACCTAAAATTTCAAGTATTATATTGAATATATAAGGAGTGAGTAGGCAACCTTCTCTTGTTCATAACTTTAGTCAAATTGCTTTGAGATTTTCTCCAATTAATTTGATCACAGTAATAGACTTGCTGCACAATGCCTTCAGAATGTTTATGTATGCACATTGTATGCCTAATTTCTTTAATATTAAATAACAGGTATTAACAATCATTGTTCACTGATTTTCAATATCAATGAGCTCAATCTGACAATCCCAGGTTTTCAGCGTTCTTAAGTAAAACGCTAGAGTTTTCAGTGCCTCTCAAATGGTACATAACAATTTTGAAAAATATGAAAAATGTATTATTTTCTTAAAATCCATACTCCATGAATCTTTCAGAAGTGTTCAGAAACACTAAACAAAGGTGTTAGGTAGCCTTAAAAATGTACTTAAAGTATTAAAACCATTTTCTGTGTTGCATGTTTATATATTTATAGAATATTAGAAATTATACAACTTAATATAAGTTTTATTAAGAATGTACTTGAGTTATGTTCCTCGTATAAAATCATACTATGTTGTCATTAATAATAATAAGAATAATCAAAAGACTCATATACAAGCTATGAGATATTGAATAGCATCAAATCTGTGTTAAATAAATAATTAATATATAATTAAATGTATCATTGATGACAATGTTAATCTTGATCTTTTAAAAAAGTTCAGGAACTACTAAAAATAAGTTCATTGTTCTTCAACTTATTGAGAATAAGTTTGCTGACATGATGCCTGAAAAAGTCAAGAATTTTAGGAAAGAAATGGTTTAAGTCTCTCAATGAGGAGAGAATCTCTTATGCAATGTATGGAATCATCACCTTTCAATAAAATGCTATTGGCCTATTAGCTTAGGCCTGGAGGTGAAAGTTCTAGTTTAGTGAAAAGATTTCTGGGATAGAGTCTGGCTCAAGGAAGATGCACCCAGAACTCTGAGGAAGATAGTTGCATGAACCTGAGGAGGCGTAGTTAATCATGTGGTGGGACTTAGAATAAAATAAATACGATAACTGAGTTCTGATCTTGTGTAAATGAGTGAAAGCTATTGGCATAGGCATTTATTCATATATAAGAATCCTCAAGTCATTATTTCTGGAACTTGTGCATGGGTGGAAAAAACAGTGATTATAAATGGAGGCTACCGTCAGTCAAAAATACAAACTTATAAAGAACCAGACATAAAGCCTGAAAAGTAAAAAGTATAAATACCCACTTCCCAGAACAATTTCCTAGCTGGGAAGAAGCTTTTTCCCTTAAAAGACAGCAAATGGAGGCTCATGAGACGTGAACAATGAGCTGGGACATGAAGTCTCAGGCACATTACACAGATGAAAACTTCCTAGAGCTGGGCCAGATAGGCTACCCCTGGGGCAGACAGGCTTGACTCCCAACCAATACCTGTGGATATGAGGCTCAGCACTCAGTAAAGGGCAAACAGTGGTTCCAGCCTAGGACCAGTAAGGGGAAGCCTAATACACTGAGCTGAAGAGTAGGAGTTAGCTGCCATGGAAAATAGTGTCCATAAGAGCCTGCAGATGAACAGAAGAATAAAAGGAACATTTTCCTGGAGCTGCAGTGGAACTGAAAATCTCCACCTTCTGAAATGGTAAGGTATTAAGTTTGAAAATAATAAAAGAGGAAAGAAGTTTATATTTTAAAAATCATAAAGAAATAATCAGTTTGAAAATAAGAAAGTGAAGTTCTTAAGGAGAGAGTTAGAAAAAGAATTTTCTTTTTTAAAATAGAAAACACAATGACACAATGCATCTTGATTCCATATGGTTTTGTTTTACTACCAGCATTCATATAATTGTTTCAGAGTAATGATTATAAATTTTATATATATATGTGTGTGTGTGTGTGTGTGTGTGTGTGTATTTAGAGAGAGAGAGAGAGAGAGAGAGAGAGAGAGAGATCAGAATAGAGAGAGATAAGAATAAAGCAGCCATAGTTAAGGAGGGTACTGAAAGCTTGGAGGCCCTAGAACAGAGGTTAGAAGATTCTTTAAATCAGAATACAGTATCTTAAGAAGAATCCAACTTAGAACCTACAATAACAGCAAAAAGGTAGTTCCAGATGAGAAAAAATCCAAAAAAGTTTGAGCAATTAGAATGGCAACCCATATAGATGTACTATACTGAGTTAAGAGTAAAGATTATGTTTGATGCCACCTTAGAGCAATATCATATAATAGCTTATGTGTTTTACTTCCTAGACTTTGAAGAATTAAGATATTTATACAAGTTGTTGCACCATACTATTGATACATATTCAAAATTCCAATGGGCTTCTGACTTAAATTCTGAAAAGGCTGATGCTGTGATTGCACATTTATTAGGCTATCTTGGAAATATCCTTGCAGATTGAACTGATAGTGTTCCATCATATGTATCCATTAGAATACAACAATGTTGACACTTTATGGCATAAAACATGTTACAGATATAACTTTCAATTCAATATGTCAAACAATTATGGAGAAATCTAACAGAACTTTAGAAGAATGATCACAGAACAAAAGGGGGAATTGAGGTTTCTCAGATATTGGTTAAATAATGCTTTATGTATTTAAATTTTAAATGTTGACACAGAAAACAGCCAATGAAAAACAATGTATTATGAAAAAAATAAACAAACAGAAAAAACAAAAAGAAGAAAAAGCAGAAGAAGAAGGAGAAGAAGAAGAAGAAGAAGAAGAAGAAGAAGAAGAAGAAGAAGAAG
>JADRCH010000004.1:30316274-30412458 GCA_019843965.1 Rhynchomys soricoides | reverse complement strand
AAGAAGAAGAAGAAGAAGAAGAAGAAGAAGAAGAAGAAGAAGAAGAACTGATTAACTAAAATATCCTGTTTATATTAAGGAGGTCCTAACCTTAGAATGGAAGGAAAGACATGTGATATTTTGGGGACAAGATTTTGTCTTTGTTTCAACAGGAGAAAAAAACTATGGATTCTTCCCAAATTGATAAAAATCAGATTTTCCAGAGGGAGACTTCCTAAATATTTTCACTGCCTATAGAAAGAAATAAATCATGAAGACAAACAAAACAGGTAACTCATATTTCTAGTTCCTCTTCTTGGGAATAGCTCTGAGACTAGCAGAGACCTGAAAATATCCCTAGCCAAAACTTCCGCTATGCAATAGTCAATGAATCTTGTAGACTACAGTATTCACAGGACTTATTATGACATTGTTTTTTATGGCATAGATAGAAATTTATATTAAAGTTTGATTTTAAAGACCAAACACACATACAAATACCTTACATGCTTGAACAGAACAGAGAATCATATTTAACTGACTTATGCACATTCATTCTATATTCCATTCCTATGTTAATGTAGAAATGTGTAATACCTTTGAATGTTTATATGTTTGCAGAGCAAAAGGAACAGATAGTCAAGAAAACAATAGAAGTAAGTAGTCCAAGTCATCCTACCTCAGACTGCCTCAATGCTGCTTCTTCAAAAATCTGCATCTGGAGCAATTTCAATATGGCTAGCTTGCCCATAACAGACTGAACTTAAGATTTCTAAGCCCTGAACTTTCTCAGCATCTAGAGACTGGATAGAAAATATTAAAGCTGGCTTTGTTAAGACTAACCAATATCCCAAAAAGAAACCAAGGCCTCCAGTAAGCAGGAAGTAATTTTAAGAGAGTGATGCTTCTATTTGCAAGAGACAAGGTGTATGGTTCTTTGTCCTTCAATGGATGATGGTTGTTTGTTGTTGTTTAAAGGGGTATTTACTAGTTTTTATGGTCTTGGGCAGAGAGGAAACAAAATAAGTGAAGTTAGATACTGGGATTTCTTTCTTTCATTTTCATAATATGTTAGCTTTGTGTGTAGGTTGAAAACCTAACAGTTATTATTCATAATTTTTTGATGTTTTTATTCTTCATAGGATTTAATCCCCACCAAAAATGAAAAGGAGAAAGATTGTGTGAATTTTTATCACATTATTTCTTCAGGAAATTATTATCATTCAATCTGTTTCCAGTGTTTATTATCTTTAGAAATAGGATCTTACTTCAAGTTCTGAAAGGCAATCAAAGGCAATGACAATAGTCCATATTGTTTTAGGAGTTTCTTGTATTCCCACGACCAACAAAACTGCACAGGAAGTTTCCTATGCCTAGCTCTGGGGTAACTGCATACAGTAAAATGAAAGAATGAAACAAATCTAAGGCAGCTTAAAATTAAAAGTAAGCATAACATAAAAGTTTGGAGTTTTTCAGCCAAACTGGATTATAAAGAATGAGAGATATGTTCAGGAAAGTATAACAAGAGTGAGACTGAATAAATGTTTGATAAAAGGATTAGTATGGATAGAAGAAAGTTACATTGAGTTCATGAAAGCAGTAAATTTAAAAGCATTTCAGAGCTATATGAGGCTCAAAAATCACAGAATCAGAGTGCCAGAGAAAGGGGAAACAGAGTGATTTTTAAGATTGTACATAAAGTCTTTTCAGTTTTCAACTCTAGGTGCAGTCTTCCTTTCTCCCTTCCTTCCTTCCTTCCTTCCTTCCTTCCTTCCTTCCATCCTACTTTTTCTTTGTTTGTTTTTAAATTTAATTAAATTTCACTTATTAATTTTATAACCAGCTCACTGCCCCCTCCTGGTTACCCCCTCCTACAATTCCCCATTCCCTCTTCTCTTCTGAACAGGTAGGGGACCCCTGGGTATCACCCCACCCCAGCACTTCAAGTCTCTGCAAGAGTAAGCACTTCCTCTCCCTCTGATGCCAGATAAGGCAGCCCAGCTAGAAGAAGATATCCCATGTACAGGCAACAACATTTGAGATAGTCCCTGCTCCAATTGTTCATGATCCACATGAAGATGAAGCTGCACATCTACCACATATGTGCAGTGTGGGCTAGACCCAGCTTGTGTAAGTTCTTTGTTTGGTGTTCAAACTCTGAAAGCCCAAAGGGTCCAGGTATGTTGAGTCTGTTTGTCTTTCTGTGGAATTCCTATCCACATAGGGCTGCAATCCTTCCTCCCATTCTTCCATTAGCGTCCCCAAGATAGCTGTTTGGCTGTAAGTGTCTGTATCTGTCTGATTCAGCTATCATTAATAGTGTTAGCTATTGATGTTTGCCCATGGGATGGGTTTCAAGTTGGGTCAGTTATTGGTTGCTCATTCCCTCAGTCTCTGTACCATCCCTTGTGTCAGTGCAGTATTTCTTGACCAACTTGGTTGTACAACTGGGCTGCAATGCAACAGGCTCCAATAGGTATAGTCATTGAGGCTTTGTATTTGTCCATGTGGTAACAACTCAGTAGAGTCCCAGAATAGAAAAGCTGTGCAAGACTCAATTTCAGGGATGCAGAATTTCAAGGATACTCTGGATAGCTCACAGACAAAAGCAAAGGGGATAAGAAACCACAGGAAGCCTCTACTTGAGAGCTATCCAGGAATATAGTGACATTGTTGGCATCTCTACTGAGTGCTCCAAGAAGAACAATGCTGAGAGTAACAACGTGCAAGTCAGAAATGTTCAATGGCACTTTGAAAATATGTCTATCCCCAGTATGACAAACTATAGTTACCATAGAGTTCATTTAGTCTAGGCCAGGATGAGGCACAAACTATTACTTTTGAAATATCACCCAGGTTGAAATATAATCCTCAGCAATACAGTAATAGTACTGTGTACCTTTTAAAGAAATTTTATAGAACAATAAGTTCACAGTAGATTATTCAAGAGAAATAACATGGAGTCAACAAACACTTCCCATATTTAAGAATGTATCTTGTTCACCATGTTGGACTTTGGAATTCATAGCTCTACTTTTTCTTCTTTCCCTATTTTGGAATACAAATGTACTTTAGCGTTTTCCTGTATTTTACTTTTAAAAACATTTATTTATTTATTTATTTATTTATTTATTTATTTATTTATTTACACTCCAGATTTTATTCCCTCCCAGTCCACCCTCCAACTGTTCCATATCCCATACCTCCTCCCCCCACTACCATTTCCACGAGAACGCCCCCCCCCCCAACAGCAAACCTCTAAATTCCCTGGGACCTCCCATCCCTTGAGCGTTAGATTCATCTTCCCTTACTGAACCCTGACCCAGCAGTCCTCTGCTATACATTTATTGGGGACTTCATATCAGCTGATGTATGCTGCCTGGTTTGTGGTCCAGTGTCTGAAAGATCTGGCGGTCCAGGTTAATTGAGACTGCTAGTCCTGCATTATCCTCTCCTCAGCTTCTTCCAGCATTTCACTAATCCAACCACAGGGAACAGCCG
This sequence comes from Rhynchomys soricoides, assembly GCA_019843965.1. NCBI lineage: Eukaryota > Metazoa > Chordata > Mammalia > Rodentia > Muridae > Rhynchomys > Rhynchomys soricoides. The sequence continues at coordinate 30,408,978 of JADRCH010000004.1, read as the reverse complement.
CTTCTGTTTATTGTTTGTGCAAATGTCTGCATCTGAATCTTTCAGCTGCTTATTGGGTCTTTCAGAGGATAGTCATGATAGGTGCCTTTTTGTGAGCGTACCATGGCCTCAGTAATAGTGTCAGGCCTTGAAGCCTTCCCTTGAGCTGGATCCCACTTTGGGCCTGTCGCTGGACCTTCTTTTCCTCAGAGTCTTCCCAATTTCCATCCCTTCAGTTCTTTCATACAGGAACAATTATGGGTCAGAGTTTTGATGGTGGGATAGCAAATCACTTGATGCCCTGACTTTCCGCTGGAGGTGTGCTTTACAAGTTCCCTCTCACCAGTGTAGGGCATTACATCTAGGGTCTGTCACTTTGAATTCTGGGAGTCTCTCCCAGGTCTATGGTACATTCTGGAGGGTCTCCCAAACCTCCTCCCTCCTGAGGTTGCCTGTTTCCATTCTTTCAGATGTCCCTCTGGGCTTCAGGCCTTTTCCCCCACCAATACTACTACCTCATGTCCCCCTCTTCCTCATCCCCCATCCACATTCCCTTCCAGGTCCCTCCCTCCCTCCCCTCTTATGCTTTCTTTCTTCTCCCACTTCAGCTTGTTGACCTTTTTGAGTTCTGTGTATTGTGTCTTGGGTATGCTGTACCTATTTTTTTTTTTTGACTAATATCCATTTATTAGTGAGTACATACCATGCATGTTCTTTTGGGTTTGAGTTACCTCACTCAGATGATATTTTCTAGTTCTATTCATTTGCCTGCAAAACTCAGGATATCCTTGTTCCTAATAGCTGATCAGTATTTCATTGTGTAAATGACCCAAATTTTCTGTATCCATTCTTGTGTTGTGAGGCATCTGGGTTGTTTCCAGTTTCTGGCTATCACAAACAAGGCTGCTATGAACATAGAGGAACATATGCCCCTGTGGCATGGTGGGGTTTCTTTTGGGTCTATTCTCAAGAGTGGTATTGCTGGGTCTTTAGGTATATCTTAGCTTAGCAAAATGTCCAATGAGTAATTTGTAACAAAATTTTCTATCAAATTTTTATCTGTCTCTATTTGTCAAAATCACTTTTTTCAACTTTTTATCTCCTTTAGTCCTTGTTCTTCCATAAATATGCTATATAGGCTGATATTCAAAGCAATCCCTGGGTGTCTTTCATGTCATATGAAATATATATGTTACACACCTCCATTTATTTTTCTCTTATGAATATGTATTTGGAGCAAGAGTCTCTTTCACCTAAGGATTTAGGTTTTATACTTTTTTCTCAAGAATACAATGTTAGCATCTTTCCTTCTATAGATAGCATTTTTTGCATACTGACAATATCTCAGTTTTGATAGGCTGTGACTAAAGCAGAAACTAATTTCTATATTAGGAAAAGAATACTAGTATAGAAAAAACCTAAAATTACAAAATTACAAAATCTAAAGTAATACTGAAAGATAATCACAAAACATGCTCTTGCAAAAATAACTCAATTTCTCAAATATATCTTTATAGATAGGTTAAATATTTTAGTTCATAGATATTGTTGTGCCCACAATTGGAAAAGAGAAACTGTATAATCCTTCCAATAACTGATCCCTTTATTTAAAGCTTTAACTCCAAAAATAATAATAATAAGCGTGTTATAAAATCAAATTCCCAATAACTGGATAAGAAAAGGTTACTTTGAAGGACAGAATTACAGCTGAGAGTGATTGTTCATTTGCTTATTGACCTGGAGAATAACTGGCACTTTCTGTAATTTCCTTTTGTAGAAGGTGTAGTAAGTGGCTGCTTCTGCCAGTAAGTTTGCCTCCTGGCCAGTCAAGGGGAATTACTCCAGTCTATTTTATAGAAGTAATTTACCCCTGGAATTAGTTAATAATGGCAATGGCTTTGTAAAGTTCAATTCCATTCAAACAAATCCAAACTTGACTGATCAAAGGGAAGCACTAAGTGCAATCGCTCTTGACATGAGCAATGGTTTTGGTACCACCTTACAGGAAATAACTTGAGTTGGCTCTGGGTTTTGTTTGTTTGTTTGCTTTGTTTGCTGTTTTATGTGTTTAGGCCCATGTAAACCTGTGAATTTTGCAGAGTAAAATGATAACAATAAAATCAGTAATTAGGAGCATATTGGACAAAACACAGGGGTTCTTATATGGATTAAATTCAAAATATAATTACTAATAATAAAGGCACTGTCAGGTATACCTCTGGGGATAGTACATGCTGCTCTGTGGATTTTCAAAAAGGAGACCAAAGCAAATGTATTTATCTCATGTGGGGTAGAAAAAAAACAACATAGGTTTAAGCAATAATTCCACCCAACTCTAGCATGGTGAAACTATCGTGACTTTATTTTGTTACTTATAGGAAAGCCTACCATCCAAATATGTGTGTTGATTTACAGAAGTTGCATACCTACAGACACCTGGACAATTTACAAACAGTTGGACAGCAATTCACCACTGTTAGTTTTACAAAAGTTGGGAGGGACCTTTTGAACCTCACAGCATTCAGACCTTACTAGACCATGCAAGTGTCTTTGGTTTCCTGACACATTTGAAGCTCTCTTGGCACTCCAGGCTGGGATCCTCTAGTTTGTAGGAAATGACTAGAGCAAAAGCAAACGTGCATTGCTTTTTATTAGTTCAAATAGATATTGCTATAACCAGAAGTCAAAATTCATTCTTGTTTGGGACTAAATGCCCAAAACAATGTTACAATGCGATCATATGTGTGTGTACACACACACACACATACACACATGTATCTTATTACCAATTGGTGTAGTGTATAGTTTTAAAATATGATTTTGTTTCCCTGAAGCAAAAGAATAATACAATTTTGTTTATGTGAAAAGCCAGGCAAGCTGATTCCCTATTACTGTGTTTGAATTTTGCTACCTGAAGTATGTTCATATATATAACTCATTTGATTACTATCATAAAAATTACTGAAAAGCTTATAGTTTGTGAAAATTCTTTTGAGAACTTTGCTTACTATGCATCTCTATGTAATAAATGTTCCTTTAAAGTTGTAAGTTCTAAATCAGAATTTTGTTGTCAAAATATAATTTGGCTATATTTCAGAATTTGAAATTGTCTTGAAGATAGTTTAGCTTAATTGCACTTTTATCCTTAGATATTTTATTATCAGTGATTAAACTACATTTTTAATTAAATTCTATTAAAAGTATATTTATTGACATTTTTCTTTAACTAGATAGTACCTTATTAGGCACCTAAAATAGAAAGTTGATGAGATATGCTTAGCTTTCAAGGAACTGAGCATTTAGCAAAATGACCGTAGCTGATATATATATATATATTTTCCATATAGTTCAATCAAACGACCATCCTGGACATTTCTACAAAATACTGTAACAGTACAAGGACTAGCCTCACTAACCTTGTTTAAGGAAGACAGGCAAGACTTTCAAGTACAACATTAATTTTAGGTTGTAGTACTTTTTGTATTTGCTTATTTTAATGCCTCTACCTTTGTTCATTTTCCTCGAGATTTCTCTGGCTTTTCCAAGTCTCTGTGGCTCTTTTGTGACCAGTGAAGAATGACACTCATTTTTGACAGCAAATGCTTTGGATCCCTTCATTTCTTTTGGTCTATTTAGAATCACAATGAAGACTTAGCCTACAGAGGATCAAAGATCATAAAATATGAACTTTGGCATATTAGAGAGATCTTAAGTTTGTCAACTGGTATCTATTCATACAAAATGCAGATTTTTCTGCCTATAAGGTTATATAACTGAGGGAATAACTGATGGCTTATAAAATGAATGCTCATTTTGATTCATTGAATGATCTTTTAGTAGAATTCTGACCTGATTCTGGACATCATAATCTGTGGATATGCATGTATGATTGGGCCTACTGTGCTTTAAAATTGCATTGAAATGTTTTCAATAAGTTCAAAGGGCTATACATGCATAATTCAAAATACACACAAAGTGTCTTCTACGTTGCATAATATCTATCTATTTTCTAATCCATTACATTTTAAAACTGAGTATAGTTTCCAAATTTCCTTATTTTTCTCATTTTACATTCATCAGACTGCTTTTCACATAGGATAGTCAAATTTATTCTACAATACTTAAATTTTAGATATATAGATTTTTATATTGTGAAATAGAAAACATCAAATACTCTGAGATATGCTTCAGGGTGTTTAATACACAACCATGTATTCACATATCATCTTTCTAATATATCTCACAAAAAAAGTGTTCTAAATATGTTCTCTACTATTTTGAGGAAAATAACATATAATATATTCCTGTCATATCCCTTGAGAAAATATGCACATATATATATATAGATAGATATAGATATAGATATAGATATAGATATAGATAGATAGGTATGTAAAAATCATGGGATAAAATCAAGATCATTTATAGGTGAATGGATAGTCACAAAATATATATTTCTTTAGCCATTTGTGCATAAATCTAGATGCAGATATAATGATCTTCAAATGAAAGAATTTAGGCCCTTTATTAACTAAGTATTGATATGCTTTTAATTATCTAACAATGATAAAGTTAATTACTAATCTTGTTTAACATTTATTACTAAGTATATATCTCATTAATGGTACATAACTTTAAAGTGACAAATTATGTCTGTATGGGATAATTTTTATTTAGAATTTAGATGAATCTCAGCAGAAAAAATGGACTATTGCTGTAATATTCATGAAATTCTTCATTTAGGGCCCCTGTTAATGAAACTTTGGGAATACACTTTTGCATTTGAAGCCTTTTGGTTTCTGAACATTTGTGTCAGTTCTAAGTAGTAAACATTTTTTAGAAAATCTGTTTATTGGTGTATGCAGTTGTATTTCTGTGCAGGTATATTTGTGTACACACACTTATAAATGGAGACTAGAGGAGGATATCAGGATATCAGATATCATTTTTGTTTATTTCCTAGATAGTCTCTACATAGCCCTGAGCTTTTACTTTTCCAGACACTTGCCAGCCAAATGCAATGATCTTACTGTCTCTGTAACACACTGGCCTAAGCTGAACTGTTGATGTGTGTGCTGAAGTCTGGTCTGAACTCATTTCTGCTTGCTTGCATAGCAAGGGTCTTCCTTATCAACCCATCTCTCCTGTCCTTAACTGTTTCTTAATTATTTTCTAACTTTCCATTTATTTGCTCTGCATTGGTATGAATTTTTAACTTCTCTTGATGAAGTCCTATAATGGACATTGACTTGCATCACAGACAATCACTTAAACTTATAATAAAATGAATAGCATGTTTACTACTATAGTAAATATATAGCTATATATATATATATATATACCTATAGGTAATTTAAATAAAAGGGTAAACGATGCTTACTTTCAAAAATCACACTTGTAAAAAGAAATTGTATAAATATAAGTGTTGCCAGGACGTTGGGACCTAATACATCATGGATCCTGAAGGATGATTTTGAATTTGTAATAGCATTCTCACATATATAGAAGTTTATAAATAATTTAGCTAAACTTAGTTCCATATGTGTGAAATGCATACCTATCACTTAGGTATAATTTTAAAGATAGCAACTTTTAAAAATCATATGATAAACAAAATCTTGCTGGAAGTTTATATACAATATATGGATGCTTAGCATTTTCCCTACATAAATATAATAAATATACAAGCCTTATTTTTAAAGCATTTCTTTGAATTTAATTGGAGCACAATATAATTTCATATGTATTGTATTAGCTATTAGAAAGCCATGTCCACATAATATTTCCAAGATGTGTGTATAGGTTCAGGTAAGGTGGAGATGGAGATTAACAAAGGGAAAATGGAGAAAAAAAAAGGATAAACTGTGCACTCAAAACACACTTCTGTGCAGTAGAAATCAGGGGTGATGACAGGTGTATAAATATTATATCTCTTGCGTGTAAATTATTCTTACATGCTATGCATGAGTTTGTTGCTTTTTCTTCTCATATTATCTGCACTTATTTCAAATTCTTTTCATTATCTTACTGATCTCATTTGATATATAAATTATTCATGCAAAATAAATTGCCATTCCATTTTATTTCATGTAATCTGTAAGGACTGATACATTTTTCACTCATGTACTGCCATTATAAAATGGTGTCATGAATGTTGATTTGTCCATTTTTTAATGTTAATTTTACTTATTTTAACTCATATACAGAATAATAAATTCACAATATATATTTGGCCTAATTATAAGTTATGCTATTTTGAGATATTGTTTATTATATGATAGATGACTCTTCTAAACTTCAGTGATCTAGTGAAATTAATTCACGTCAGAGGAAATTTAATGCACATTTTCTGCTAAAAGGTTTGTAAAATTTTTGTATATATTAATGTTTAGAATAAATTTAATATTTTTAATTCTAATATAGTATATAAATCTATGATTTATCTGAAATTAAATTCTATGTATCCATAAATACAAATAAAGACATTCAAAACTAAAACGTGATAAATTAACATATTGGAAACTATTTGTTCTCAAAGACAACATACTTAGTCATCAAAGTTAATAATATATATTATCAATAATCATATATAACAATAATCACACCTTTCTTAGTTCTTAACATTCTTCATTTCTGGCCAATCAAGATAGCTCACCATGAAATGGAGGAATTCAAAAAATCATCAGATCTTACTACAAAAGCCTATATTCAACAAAACTGGAAAAATCTAGATGAAATGCATGGTTTTCTAGATAGATACCACATTCCAAAGTTAAGTCAAGAGCAGGCAAACTATCTAAAATGGCCCATATCCCATAATGAAATAGAAGTCATTAAAAACTTCCCAACCAAAAAAAAAAAAAAAAAGCAAGCACAGACCATGCAGCTTTCTGCCAGACCTTCAAAAAAGACCTGATACTAATATTCATTAAACTATTCTATAAAATAGAAACAGAAGAAACATGACCTAATTCATTCTATGAAGCCATAATTACTCTAATACATAAGCTATACAATGATCCAACCAAAAAATAGAACTTCAGACCAATCTCACTTATGAATGTTGATGCAAAAAATACTCAATAATATTCTTGCAAACCAAATCCAAGAATACATCAACACCTTCATTCATCAGAATCAAGTAGGTTTCATCCCAGAGATGCCAAGTTGGTTCAATATAAGGAAATCTATTAACAAATCCACTATATAAACAAACTCAAAGGAAAAAAAATCACATGATAATCTCCTTGGATGCAGAAAAAGAATTTCACAAAATACAACACCCCTTCATGTTAAAAGTATTAGAAGGATCAGAAATTCAGGGCCCATTCCTAAACATAATAAAGTCAATTCAATGCAAACCATAAGTCAATATCAAATTAAATGGAGAGATACTTGAAGCAATCCCACTATAATCAGGGACAAAACAATAATTTCCACTCTCCCCATACCTATTCAATACAGGATTTGAATTGCTAGCAAGAATAATAAGACAACAAAAAGAGATAAGGGAATACAAGTTGGCAAAGAAGAAATAAAGGTATCACTATTTGCAGATGATATTATAGTATACATAGGCTATCCCAAAAATTCTACCAGAGGACTTATCCAGCTGATAAGCAATTTCAGCAAAGTGACCGAATATAAAATTAACTCAAATAAATCAGTAGCCTTTTTTATATAAATAATAAACAGGCTGAGAAAGAAATTAGAGAAACAACTCCCTTCACAATAGCCACAAATAAAAGTAATAATATTAATTAATAATAATAATAATAATAATAATAATAATAATAATAATATATTGGGGTAACTCTAACCAGACAAGTGAAAGATCTCTATGACACTAACTTCAAGTCTCTTAAGAAAGAAACTGAAGAAGACCTGAGAAAATGGAGAGATCTCCCATGCTCCTGGATTGCCAGAGTTAACATAGTAAAAATGGCCATCTTACCAAAGGCAATCACAGATTAAATGCAATCCCCAACAAAATCCCAACAAAATTCTTCAAAGACATGAATAAAACAATTCTCAAACTCATCTGGAAAGGGAAAAATCCCAGAGTAACAAAAACAATTCTTAACAATGAAAGAAAAGTTGGGGGAATCACCATCTCCAACCTCAAACTCTACTACAGAGCAATAGCGATAAAAACTGCATGGTATTAGTACAGAGATAGACAGGTTGATCAATGGAATAGAATTAAAGACCCAGAAATAAAACCACATGTGCGCACTTGATCTTTGACAAAGAAGCCAAAAATTTGCAATGGTTAAATAGAAAGCACCGTCAATAAATGGTGCTAGTCTATCTGGCTGTATGTGTGTAGAAACATGAAAATAAACCCACATTTGTCACCCTGCACAAAGCTCAAATCCAAGTGGATCAAGGACATCAGAATAAAACCAGATGAACTGAATATAATAAAAGAGAAAGTAGGAAAGGGCCTTGAACTCATTGGCACAGGGGGAAATTTCCTAAACAGAACACCAATGACTCATGCTCTAAGATCAAGAATTTATAAAAGGGACCTCATGAAACCGGAAAGTTTCTGTAAGGCAAAGGGCATAGTCAATAAGACAAATTGACAAAATACATATTGAGGAAAAAATATTAATTAATCCCACATTGGATAGGAGGCTAATATCAAAAATAAAGAATTTAAGAAGCTAACCACCAAAAAAACCAAACAACCCAATTTAAAAAAATAAAAAAAATGGGATATAGAAGTAAACCAAGAATTCACAACCAAGGAATCTCGAATGGCAGAGAAGCACCTAAGGAAATGTCCAAAGTCCTTCTTGATCAGCAAAATGCAAATCAAAACGACCCTGAGATTCCTTCTTACACCAATCAGAATGGCTAATATCAAAACCTCAGGTGACAGCACATGTTGGCAAGGATGTGGATAAATGGGAACACTCCTCCATTGCTGGTGGGATTGCAAACTGGAACAACCTCTCTGGAAATCAATCTGGAGATGCCACAGAAAATTGGAAATAGATCCACTTGAAGACCCAGAAATACCACTCTTGAGAATATACCCAATATGTCCCACAGCAGCACAGGGACACAGGTTCCACTATGTTCATAGAGGCCTTATTTGTGATAATCAGAAGCTGGAAACAACCCAGATCCCCCATGACAGAAGAATGGATATAAAAATTGTGATTCATTTTCACCATGGAATACTACTCAGCTATTAAGAATGAGGACTTCCTGAGTTTTGCAGGCAAATGGATGGAATTCGAAAATATCATCCTGTGTGATATGACTAAGACCCAAAAGGACATGCATTGTGTGTACTCACTAATAAATGGATATTAGCCCCCCAAAAGTATGGAATACCCAAGATATAGTCCACAGAACTCAAAATGGTCAACAATCTGAAGGGCCCAAGTGAGGACTCCTCAGTCCGACTTGGTAGGGAAAAGAAACCAACCACAAGAGGTGAGAGCAGGATGGTCCTGGGAGGGAAACTGGATTGGGGTAAGGAATAAGGGAACCTGATCTAGAATTGGATGGGTGAAAAAGACTGAAGCCCTGATAGTCAGCAGAACGAATGGAAATAGGCAACCTTAGGAGGTAGGAGGTTGTGGGAACTCTTCAGAATGTACCAGAAGAGGTAAGAGACTCTCAGGACTCAAAGGGAGGGACCCTAGATGAAATGCTCTACAGGGGGTTAGAGAACTTGTAAAGCCCACCTCCAGCTGAAAGACAGGGCATCAAGTGAGGAATGGCATTGCTATCCCACTGTCAAAACTCTGAACCATAATTGTTCCTGTCTAAAAGAACTGCAGAAATGGAAATTGAGAAGTCTCTGAGGAAAAAGAAGGTCCAGCTACAGGCCCAAAGTGGGATCCAACTCAAGGGGATGCCCCCAAAGCCTGACACTATTACTGAGGATATGGAGCACTCACAAAAAGGGACTTATCTTGACTGCCTGCCCAGAAAAAAACCAACAAATTGCTGAAAGATTCAGATATAGGTATTTGCACCCAACCAATGGACAGAACCTGCTTATCCCTGTAGCTGAATTAGGGAAAAGCTGGAAGAAGCTGAGGAGGAAGTGACCCTGTAGGAAGACCAGCAGTCCATATTAACCTGGACCCCCGAGATCTCTCAGGAACTGGACCACCAAACAGGCAGCATACACTAGCTGATATGAGGACCCCAACACATACACAGCAGAGGACTGCTGGGTCTGGGTTCAGTCAGAGAAGATGTACCTAGCCCTCAACAGACTGGAAGTCCCAGGAAATTTAGAGGTCTGGCGTTGTGTGTGTGTGTGTGTGGGGGGTATCCTCGTGGCGATGGTGGTGGGGAGAGGAGGTATGGGATGTGGAAGAGTAGGAGGGTGGACTGTGAGGGGGATAAAATCTGGAGCGTTAAAAAAAAGAGAAAAAGATAAAGAAAAATTAAAATCGTTCTTGTTGGCAAATCTAATGGCCTATGCTTAATCTGTGGACTCATGTATTAGAAGAAGAGAACTGATTCCCCAGACGTTTCCCTCTGACTTCTACTTATGTGACAAACCACATAAACTCATATACAAGATAAATAAAAATGTATTAAAAGATTAACTTACATGGAATGATTGAGTAATTATTTAGTTTATTTTTTAAGATAACACAGCCTTAAGTTTTGCTGAAAATTCAATATCCAAGTGTTTTTTAAAGAAATAATTAAATAATAACTTTGCTCAAAAATTGCTTTGAAACCTGTACACATACATTACTTCTGAAAATGAAGAAATTATATTGTATCTAGGAGTTGAAAAATCTCACACAGTTGAACTTATTTTAATTTTTAATATATAATCAGTGTTATTAATAAGGGAATAATCATATATTTAAATTCAGCTATCCCATTTATATTCAGAAGACCTTTTTGAGTCTATTGATATAGAGATTCGGTAACTCAACTGAGAATAAGTGCACATATTGCTCAGGGACTGCTTTCAATACATGGTTTGCCTTTGAAACACCTTTAAATTGTGGCAATTCTCCACATTTTTTCAGAACTATCATTTTAGAAATATCTGTAGAGAAAATAGGCTTTGAATATACAGTAAATGTCTATTCACTTGAAGTAAATAATAGGCTTGGGTTTGGACAAAGAAGATAGAGATAGCAACCTCCTCTGAGGCAGAGGGTATGGGCTTTTTACTGTCTAGTGCAATAAAGTGTCCTTTCAATGCAAAGATGTGGAATGATAAATCATGAATGTTCCATAGGCTGTGACTATCCAATGGCATATGTTTTCAACTACTAAACAATTTGGCTACAAATGACATGTTCATATTCATCATAATTGCTATTCTCTAAGTACAGTGTATTAGGTGATGCAGAATCATGTGTCTTCTACCTGCATCTATAAACTTATGGCTGATGGAAATTTTTGCTGACAGGCATGATAAAATATCAAATGCTTCTCGTTTCTTGACAGCTTCATTATACAGAGATTCATGATTACTTATGCTCTTTTGAGGAAGAGGGATAATTATTTGGGGAATAGTTTATGGAGTGATTTAGCAATCATCATGTAGATCAACTATATAGATCAATTAATAGTATGGTCAGTGTTCATATAGATGAATCATATGGCCAATTGGCAATAAATTTCCTGGGTTTGGTTGATGTTCAGTGAAGAATGGAAGAAGTACTTCTTGGTTTTAGACTAGAAAAGGGCTCAGAGCAATATTCTAGATGGAGTGCAGGTTGTTATTAACTCTTTTCTCAACAGGGGTACCCCCTTGCCACCTGGATTTCAGCTCTTATCTGCTCCAGTGTAATAGCTAGTCTTCTGATTTATCCAGAACGTGCACAAGTATTTGATCTACTGTGGTCCCATCATTTTACAGTGCCGAGAGAGATGTCTTATAGTCAATGAACAGTGAAAGAAGAAAATTTAAATTCTCCATAGAACAAAACTCAAAACCATTCTAAACTACTGTGACATGTGGAGCAGAGTGGTACAGGTTCAAAAGAAAAGAAACATCTAGGATATTTCAATGTTCATATCCTCCTATATTTTATCACAACAATTTTATATTGTCTCACAAAATGTCTTAGCATTTTAAAACATGATCCTGTGCTACTAATATTTAAATTTTTCACTGCCAGGAAAGTTTCTCTGAGAAGAAAAGTTACAAAGAAATACGACTATTTTTTTATTAGATTATCTCCAGTCCAGATAGGGTTTAAGATATCACCTAAATTATATTAAAAGGGAATAAGTTGCAATTTTAAAAATAAAGTCTCAACCATTTGTTATGAATATAGTCCTTCTAAGATGATACTCGTCTGTCTTTACTAAAATCATCTAGAAATCTAAAATGTATGACCATGGCAAAGGAACAGAACACTGGCATGAAAGAATATCAACTTATTTCAGAGACCACAATTTTATTCATCAAGCTACAGTAAAACAAAAGGCAGGTGCAGTCTGGTTCCAATGGGAAAGGAAGATGATTAGCTTGGCAAGAAATCCAGAATATGCAGTTGTTTATGTAGTTAATAATAACTCAAAAATCAATTTTTCTTTGGAGTGGGAATAGTATCAGAAGTTTGTGAGCACCAAATACAAAGCTGTTTGAAAACCAGAGTAAATGTTTGTCACTCCCTGGCTGTTCGAGAGTCTTTCCATTACAAGCTCTTATCTACTTTTTACTGTCTTTCTCTACTCTGAACAATTTTAATAAGGATATCATAGCTAGTAAATTTTTCTAGCACTAGTGGATCATCCTACATAGGTACATATATAGGTAGCACTAACTAAATTTATTAGGTTAATAATAAAGAACCAAACATCATTATTTTGGAAGGGGTTTGGGTTGAGTAATACATAAGATAAGTGCATGAGGTGTTTGAAGAGTAGAGATGATCATATTTTACTGTACTCATGAGTAATTCACTATATATATATATATATATATATATTGCTCGCATACAGGAACATGTTGTCCTCTGAGAGACTCCAAACACCCACAGTCAAACTGGATGGAGCTTGGAGACTCTCATGGAAGAATAGGGGACAGGATTGCAGGGCCAAAGGAGATAGAAACTCCATAGGAAGAGCAACAGAGTTAATTAATCTTGATACTTGAGTTCTCAGAACCATCCAAAAACATAAACAGGCTGGACCTAGGCTTCCCCACTCATATGTAACAGATGTGCAGCTTGACCTTCATGACGGTCCTGAACAACTGGAGTGAGAGCTGTCCCAAAACCTGCTGCCTGTATGTGGGTTATGTTCCACTAGCTGTACTGATTTGTCTGGCCTCAGTTGAAGAGAAAGCATCTTACCTCACAGAAACTTGAAGTGCTAGGTTGGGGGGGACATACTCAAGTGTGTCACCACCTGCCCAGAGGAGAAGCAGTGGGGGCCAGGGGAAGGACTGTGGGAGGGGGTGAACGAGATTGGAGAAATGAGCAGGATGCAAGTAAATAAGCTAAAATAAAATAAATTAAATTAAAAAAAAAAGATCAGATGTACATATGAATTCTTATTATCAAGATTAATTGATGGCTATTTTTACCTGGCAACATTGGTGCGTATGTTTATGTAAAAGTAATAATAAAAGTTAAAAAGGCTATCACTTTGAGTGTAGAGGGGTATGGGACTATTCCTACTGATTTAGTTAGTTAATATGAAAGTTGAAAAGTCGAAAATACCATATTAAAACCACCACTCTTAATATCTGAGAAAGCAGAAATAAATGTGTCCTACTCATCAAGAAATATCCTTAGATTGAGAGTCTTATGATACCATCTGCATGAGTTTCTAGAAGATCCAGAACCTACCTGGATCAATTATCTTATTATATCCACCCAACGAAGTATATCTACCAATACTAGCTGATAAAATGTCATACTTCCATAGCACTAAAAATATTGTAGAAATATCACTAGACAGTATAAGTCACTGCCCTTGCAGCACAAAATCATTGTCAACCCATGAAGATGACTTTTGTATAACCATTTCTACATATATTTCCAAACTATAATACATGAAAGACTATTACTGTTATGAGTGGATAATTAAAAGAAACCTATACATAATAATCAAGTTCAAAATGGGAAAATGGAATGAAATTAATTTTCCTTTAGAATTTTATAGGGTTATATTTACATATTGCTTCCAGGATTATCATACATTCCAGGACTATACTTCATTGTGAATCCATTGCACCTCTTAATTTATTTCATTAATATATGGAGTCTTAAACCTAAAAGTTGCTACAAAAAGAAAAATACTTCAACTGGAAGATGGAGCATGGCACAGCAGTTATGAACACTTGCTTTCTTAGAAGAATTGAATTAGTTTCTAGTAGCAACATGGTAGTTCACAATTATCCATAACTCAAGTTCTTTTCCTATAGTTTTTATCATTTAAAACTACTTTCAAATTTAAAGACATTTTGTTCATATTTTTTTACCTTACCAAAATCCTTTCAGTAGTCTTGCCATTCCCTACCTAGCCAACTAGTTCTTTCTAAGAACAAAATTCAAAAGCAAAATACCCCCAAACCAGGAAAATAAAATAAAGCAACACCCCATGTGAAAAAATGTATGAGTCCATTATACACTGGTTAATTATTCCTGGACATGAGGCCTTCCCTAGAGTAGCCAAATTATCCCCATTGAAAAAAGCTGACTTTACATCTCTCATCCATTAGAAATAAAAGATCAGTTATCACCTTTACCTTAGTAGGTATGTTTTCATTCATTTTTTAATATAAAAATAAAATATAATAAGATAAATTGAGAACTGTTATATCAAAATTGGACAGTTCAAAACAACAGAAAAAAAAAAAGAACTCTAGAGAACAGACATGAACCAGCGACTTATTTAATTATACCCTCAGGAATCCAATGAAAACACTAAACTAGAAATAAAAATATGTCTGCAGAGGACATGATATAGACACATGATGGCCCTGTGCATTCTGCTTCAGTCTCTGTGAATTAATGTAAGCTTCCTCATGTTGAGTTATTGAGCCTTGTTCTCTTGGGTTCTGCCATCCTCTTTTGCTTGAACACTCTTTCCACTTTCTCTTCCAAGGGATTCCCTGAACTCTAAGATGAAGGAATTGATAGAAACATCCAGTTTAGGGCTGAGTGTTCCAAGGTTTTCTATATCACTCTCTCTGCATAATGTCTGGATATAGATCTCAGTATTTGTTCCATCTTCTGCAATAGGAAGCTTCTCTGATGATGGATTACAATGGATTGATCTATGAGTATAGCAGAGTATCACGGTGTTTTGTTTGTTTATTTGTGTTTTGTTTTACAAGTAATATTTAATCTTTGGTTCTTCATCACACAGATAGTGTCAGCGATGAGTTCCTTCTCCTCTAATGAGCCTTAAATCAAATCAGTTACTGATTGCTTCTTCCATAATATTTGTAAAACCATTTTCCTAGTACATCTTGTAGGCAGTAAGCAATTGTAGATCAAAGGTTTTGTGGCTGGGTTGCTGTTTTTGTTTCTCCTTTGGTAGCATGTAGAGTACAAGGTCAAGGCTCTTTGTTAGCTCTGTCTTATCTTCTTCATTTTTCAATGAATTGTGCAGGTGTTGTATTCTGTAATGGGGCCTTGCTGCCAGTTTGGGTGAGCAACCTACAGCCTTGGCAACAGCCTGTGTTTTGGGATTCCAATGGTGGCTCTTTTGGTCAGTAATAAAATTAGATGTATTCCAATTCTAGTATGGAAATCTGTACTTGGTGACAAGAAATGCACAGCTGTGGCTCAGTTTCCCCATTATGTGGTAATTTAACTTATTTTTTAATACATATGTATATTTTAGGATGCTCATACTATATTATATTTCCATACTACCCCTCAAATGCCTCTTAATTTTAACTGTCCTTATACCCGGTTTAACTTTCTTCATTTCCGATTGGTGCTCTCTTTCCATCTACCCTCTCCTATGTACTCATAACTATGTATTGTATTTCGCATTCTTAGGGAGATCTATCTGTTCCCATGTCATGTCTCTTACTCTACTTCCTCTGTAGTTATGTTGATAGAAACTTAACACCTAATATTCATACACAAATCAGTACATGCCATAAATGTCTTTGTGGGAATAGGACATTTTATTCAGGATGATGTTTCCTAGTCCAATCCATTTGCCTTAAAATTTCATAGAATCATTGTTACTGTTTTTATGACTGAGTAAAACCACATTGTATAAATGTACTATATTTTTGTTAACCATTCTTCTGTGAAGGATTATCTAGTTTGCTTCCAACTCATAGCTATTATGAACAGATCCCTAAAAGACCCAACACCTTCTCCTGAACTCTGTTGGCATATTATACATATGGTGTATGTACATACATACTAGGAAATCACCCAGGCACATAGAAATAAATAAGACTTAAAAATATTAAAATTTCCAACAATTTACAGAAACATATGCCCTTAGAATATCATAAGTTTTCCCTTTAAGTGATTCTCCTGCTGATTATTTATGGAAGCTTTGTGATTGGACAAATGAGTAAGATTGTTTCATATGTATATGTTATCACTATATTGAAAGTCTTTCAATACAGCTGAAATAAAAGAAAGTAAATTAAATTTTTTAAGTACTTTTCATTAGCTTTTTAACTGTCTAGTGTAAAACTGTAAATAATTACATGTAGTTAAGGAAATGAAAATAGTGTTAAAATCCACATTAGAGAGCTTGCATTCTCCTCTTGTAAGTTAGACTACCAACTGTGCTGTCATTCTGGGCCCATGAAGGTTGAAAGGCAGAATTAACACTAACTACTTGGGCAAAAGTTGATAAAGTTTACTGGTTTAAGACATAAAATTGTTGTTGCTGGTCTATGTCTCATGTATTTTTAAGCAGCATGTGAAAAATTATGATAGAAGAAGAATAAGATACAAGTAGTATAAAATTTCAGTCTGCACACATTATGCATTTGCAACATAGTATTTATTGACTAGCTGGAATTAGCCTATACAAACACAGTTATTAAAAGAAAGTTTTTAATGAACACTCTAGTGTACAGAAGTTCATTTTTTCATTATTTTGTCAATTTAACTTTTATTAAAACTTGAAGACAATGCATTTTCTTAAGGCAGTTAAACACTTGAATCATTTTCAGAATACCAAATATGTACTTATGAATATTTCAAGTGATATGTATATAACATTATAAATTCCAAAAAGTAATAGTAGTAATAAATACAGACACTAGAATGATTTGAATGTTTATTCTTGAATGTTTTAATCAGAATATATTTACATATTTATTTGAACTCTTTCTAAATTTTGCAGATATAACCATTCTGTGCTTATGTTTTTAAACTTATTTTACAATATTTAGTAGGCTTTCACACAATGTAACATCTAAACATTAATAGAAATTTGATGCATTTGTATGCTATGTATTTATGGCTTTCACACATTCTTAAGTTTAGGAAATTAATAATACAATTTCATTTTATAATAGCCATACAGTCATTTCTTTCTGTTTTATGGTCTTAGAGGACATTGATTAAATGTGATCACAACAGTTGTATCATCATGTGTCAGGGGCATAACTTGCAATCTTTAAGATATTTTTTTCAAACTCAGTGGCAATCTCTTACTTGAGAGTAGTCAATGCTATTATAATTTGAAGAAGCTCATGGAAATAAATCTTAAAATAAACGATTATCTACAAGTCGAATATCTGAGCATAGATATTTTATTACTACAAATATTTCAGAATAATGATTAAAACACAATTTTTGGGTTCCTCTAGGTTTAATTTATCTTTTCCCTTCAATTGAATTAATTGCTTCATTGAAATAGCCACTCTTGGTTGGCAGAGAGAACGGATTTATTCCTGATAAAATGTAATAAGTAAACCACACTACCAGTTTGAATATTTTATCAGACCTGATGGAAAATATTACCTGTAACTTAAAAGCAGATTTGAACAAGAGAAAACAACCTTACTTGGGGAGATTGTAATGTTTATTTTATTATGCATAATGTTTTTATGCATAGGTTAATCAAATTATTATTCTAATATCAATTTAGAGGGTCTTGGAAGGACTGTAAGATTATTTATTGGATAATTAGAGATATTTTCTTAATATTTTGAAATAAATGTCTACATATTTTTTGAATAATCGCATTCATTCTTTGTTTAATTTGAGATTGTAGTTTAGTTACAATATTTCTCTCCTCTCTATACCCACTCTAAAATCTCCCATGTATCTCTCCTTACTCCTTCTCAAATTTGTGGCCTCATTTTGCATTGAGTATTATTCCAGGCATATGTGTGTTTGTATATACATATGCATTCAGAAATATAATCACCTGAGTTCATGTAATGCTACTTGTATATAGTTTTCTGGCTTGTTGTTTTGTTATTGGACAAAAATATTGTGTTTTTCCCTGGGGAGGACTACTTCTCCCTCTCTCAGTGTTCCTTTGTTGCCTGTAGCTTGTTGTGTAGGACTGAGTCCTTCTGCACTAAGATTCATCACATTTAGTTTGTCATGTTCACAAGTGATCGTCCTTTCTCATCTCACAATTGAAAAGTCATGTAGGTGAGATGTTACAGGCATTGTTTCAAGTGTCCCTGGGAGACATTATCTCATGGTAAACTTCCCGATCCTCTGCCTTTAAAGCCTTTCTTCCAAAATGTTTCTGCCACCTTAGATTCAGGAGGGTTTTGTAGATTTACCATTGCAACAGGGATTTACCATTCTATATTTTGATACTTTGGGCTTCTGTAAAATGGTGTCTTAGTTTGGGTTTCTATAACTGCAAAAAACATCATAACCAAGAAGCAAGTTGGGGAGGAAAGTGTTTATTCAGCTTACTTTTCCTTATTGCTATTCATCACTCAAGCAGGTCAGGAAGCAGGAGCTGATGCAGAAGCCATGGAGGGATGTTATTTACTGGCATGATACTTTTGGCTTGATCAACTTGCTCTCTTATAGAACGCAAGACTACCAGCCCAGGGATGGTACCACTTACAAGGAACCCTCCCTCCTTGATTACTAATTGAGGAAATTCCTTATACCTGGATCTCATGGAGGCATTTTCTCATCTGAAGCTCTTTTCTCTCTGATAACTCCAGCTTGTGTCAAGTTGACACACAAAACCAGCCAGAACAAGTGGTCTCCATCTGATACAAAGAGAAGTTTCTATGATGAGAGGGAAAGATTACACTTATCTTCAAGTATAAGAAGACATTAATAATTTGAACACTATATTTGATTTAGTAAGTATATTGACATATATTACTCATATGTCATATTCATATGACATAAATAATATTTTTGATGGAAGGTACCCATTAATGGTAGGGTGGTGAAATGAGAACTCAAACATAATTTAGTAATCAATAAGACCCAATATTAAGTACATTGTTATCTGTCATCTATATACTCTGATTATAAATAAACCATCACCAGCTAAATTGTAAGAAGCAAAGAACCAGAATCTCAAGAGGAAGACTTTTGTTACTGTTATTTTTTTCTTTTTAACTTTGAAAATAATATATGAAATGCTTTTAAGTGGAAATCTCTATAGCAAATAATATATGTATGTATGTATATATACATATATATATATATATTTATTAGAAGGGAGACAAGAGAAAATTTTACATATGGAATTTAATATAATTTAGGGAGATTTTTTACCATGTTGCTAATCGGTTTCAAATTGCTTTCTTCTTCAAATTCAAGTAGCACATTTTAGTTATGCCTAGGAAAATAGTACTATCCATACAACTGTAGGCATATGAAAATCTGCATATGATGGATGAGGTTTCAGTTATTATTAAATCTAAAAATGGGAAAATAGCTATATTCATTTTAAATGACAATTAAAATAAATTTAATTAAATGGTGTTCTAATTTTTATTTTTCTTCCATTGTAACTCCATTTTAAAATATATTGTTTTATGTTATTTCTCTCAGTGAATCCTGGTTTACTAAAGCTGGACTTCTAAGAAAAACTTTATACTCACATTTTATGATGATAATTTTGCTATAATGTCTGCATATTTATAGAATAATTATAAATTGATTGGATGTTAACTACATAGTTACTGTCACATAAACAGGAATGGTTCAGTTGATTACAAAAAAGTCATTTTTGCTATTCAATAGCATAAACACATTTTCTTAAAGCATTATAACAACAAATAAATATTGCACTTCTTTAAAATGGAATGTGTGCATATCTATGAATAAAGAAGTTATTTTATGTATCCCTTATGTACTTTTTTCTCAAGCAAGGCTGATACTTATGATTTTTTGTTTATTCCTAAATTCTTCTAAAACTTGCCTTTGTATATTATTTACTGTCACAAAATAAATTGACTCTGTAGTTGGGATATATATGACATGCTACATAGGTCATTTTATACATAATCTAATTCTTCAAATTTTATTTTTGTGCGTTTGTGTTTATGTATACATATGTGTGTGAGTCTTTGTGTGCATGCTAGTGTTCATACATATTTGCAGTTGAGAGGTGATATTGAGTGCCTTCTGTCAACTTTTAGCTTTTCATTAGAATGTTTCAATGAACCACTAGGTTACATATTAGCTAAACTACATGGTATTAATTGCTAATAAATCCTTGAGTAGAGGTGTGTCATTGTGCTCAAATCCCTTTTGCATCATGGGAGTTTGTCTGGCCTGATTTCCACAGTTCTTCTGCATTTTGTCCAGAGTTTTGTTAACTCACATGTACATCTGTCCTGTTGTGTTCATGTTATATTGAAGTTACCCACCACTTCTGGGTCTCACATTCTCCCCCATCCCTCCTGTTCTTAAGGATTCCTGAATTTTAAGGGAAGGATTGTAATATTTGCTTCAATTTGGGCTGAGCATTCCACAACTATTTATTCTGTTCACCTTGATCATAGTAGATCTCTTAGTTAATTACTATACCCTAAAAAAGAGGTTTCTCTGGAGCAGGTTGAGAGACATGTTGTTCTGTTAATACAATAAGAAGTTATTAGGAAGGCAGCAAGGTGGCAGACACCTTCAATACTATCACTTGGAATACAGGCAGATCTCTGAGGACAGCCTGGTATACAAAGTGAGTTCCAGCACAGCCAAGACTAAATAATGAAACCTTGTCTCGAAAACAAAACAAAACAACAACTACAACAAACACACAATGTTTAATTAGATGTTGATTAAGCTATGTTTATTTACCAGCAGAATGGCAGTAGGTCCTTCTCCAGGGAATATCTGGTTTAAATGATCTTAACCCAATAACGATTCCATTGGTTTCAGTTTATGAGAGGTATTGTAATTCAATCAAGAAAATGTTTGGTTTATCCCATGATGCTACTGTTGCTTTTGAAACAGTGGGCATGACTTGCTTGATAATCATAATTTTAGCTCACAGGGATCACTGCTTCGTAAGATTGATGATTATTTTTCCACTGTAGAAGCAAATATATCAACATTCCTCCACTGTGACACTATTCATCATGAGTGGAGCATGCAGGTCAGTACAAGGTAGAGTTCTTCAAGTTCCAGGTCTGGTACAGTGTCTTTAGCAAAAGAGTTTTTCCTTCAAGTTCTGGAGCACAACAAAGGGTATTGGTAGTAGCTTGCAATGTTTTGAAGTCAGTGGAACTAACAACTCAAATTCATTTTTGGCTCTAAGTTTTCTATTTGCTAGCCTGTGGTATCTAGTAGAGATATGGACAGACTGTTATATTGAGTAACATAATTTCAAGTACACATATAAACACACACACACACACACACATACACACTATCTATCTATCTATCTATCTATCTATCTATCTATCTATCTAT
This sequence comes from Rhynchomys soricoides, assembly GCA_019843965.1. Taxonomy (NCBI): domain Eukaryota; kingdom Metazoa; phylum Chordata; class Mammalia; order Rodentia; family Muridae; genus Rhynchomys; species Rhynchomys soricoides. The sequence continues at coordinate 30,387,193 of JADRCH010000004.1, read as the reverse complement.
CTGGAAGTATCAATAATAGTTAATTTCCACATGGAATTTTAGAAAGTTTTCAGAGTTATTTAATTTTCTACCTTAGCTTCTCTCTCCAACCATAATGTATGCCTTCTATTACATTATTTTTAGATTGAATTACATTTTAAACATTGGTGTGTGTGTGTGTGTATGTGTGTGTGTGTGTGTGTGCGTTTCTGACTTAAGTATTTTAACAAATGAGTAAAATGAAATTTGGCTCTGCAGAAGAAATTTCTTTAATTTTTGAAGGACTCCAAATGTTCTTCTATGAAATAATAAAACATAATTTAATCAACATGGAGCATTATAAAATCGTACTACTGACTAATTCTGAAAATTGTTGAAAATGTTTGGTTTCCTGCCAAATCACAGACTCAGCGATTATTTTTCCTTATTTTTCATGATTTATTTGACATTTGAATTGGGCTTCTGTTTCATAATTCCTCTCACAGTGCTTTCTGAAAAGACCACTATATTCCCACATCTCATGGTTATTTCTGAATTTATATTACGGAACCACTCAAGAGCCTACTACTGCTTATTTGGCTTCCTCTCTTCCTTTGTCTTCTGTAATATCTCTTGGTTTCCCTTTGCTTTAGCTGTTGCTCAGTCTCAACCTCTTTGGCATTATATTATTTCTGAATTACTGTTCTAAATGCACCCCTGAATTCTTGGATGTTTTTTCTGGATATCAGCCATAGCGCATGTACATGTTAAGATCCATTCTACCACCGAGTATAACCCTTTAGGTCCATCATTTCTTCTCTTTACATATTTAGATAGCTCATCTTTACCCCTGGTTAACAACAAGGCATGTACAAATGACTCTTAATGAACAACTTTTCCCTTATCTTTCTACTTAGCATAACTTTTATACAACTGCCCGATGAACATCTAACAGGTCTCTGAAAATAACTTTATAATTCAAGTTTGTGGTTCCTTTTTCTTACTCTTTACTTCTTTCTCCATATATAGCACCAATTAATCACTCGCTGAGGCAAGGATGTAGAAGGTATGGTTAATGACCCCCTTTTGTTATTACCATATATGATTAGTAAATCAATAAATCTAGTTCCTCTTATAAGGTTATATATTAAATATGAGCCACTTCAATTTATGTATGTGGTTATCATCCCAGTTTAAGCTTGTTGAGCTACTGACACATTCCATAACTGTTCTATCTATATAACTGTTTCGTGTATATAACTAAATCTAGATTACTAAGTTTTTTTGTTTGTTTGTTTGTTTGCTTGTTTGATTGAAACATACCTTCACTGTGTATCCATAACAGGCACAGGATTTGCTATTTAGCCCAGGCTGATCTCAGCTTTAGGTTATGATCAGGCCTCTGTCACTGAGTTTAGATTATCACAGCAATCATGTATGTCTTCAAGTAAATAGTTATATCTCTACATCTGAAGAGCTAGCTCATGAGTTTAGAGTGTATCTTTCTAATTACTTTATTTATTTACATCCAAAATGCAGCTTCCCCTCTCTCCTTTCTTCCTAGTCCCTCCATCTCACCTCAGTCCCCCCTCATTCTCCCTCCTCTCTTTTTCATCAGTAAAGGAGAGTCCTCCCATGATAATCAACCCAGCTTGGCCTATCAAGTTGCAAAAGGACTAGAGACATCATATCTGCTCTTGAGATTAGACAAGGCAGCCAAGGTAGGCAAAAGAAGTCCAAAGTCTGACAACTGTTTCCCACATGCAAAGGACCTAGATCCACCCCACTCATGCTCTCTGATTGGCAGTTCAATCTCTGTGGTCACATATGGGCCCAGCTCATTTGATTCTATAGGTTGTCTTGTGGTATCAATGACCTTGCTGTCCCCTTCAGTCGTTTTTGGAGGAGAAAAGGAGGAGGGGGAATGGGGGGAAGAGTGAGAAGAGTGACTGTGAGAAAAGAAGAGAGGAGAAGCTGCAATTGGGATGTAATACAAATAAATAAATTAATTAAACAAAACTAAGTCCTCAGAAAGAAAAATAAAGTACTCTAAACACATGAGACATCTCAGATGTAGATGTAGTTATAACTAGGCATGGGCATGCATGCTTGTTGTAATCAATCCACCATGCAATAGCAGATGCAGGATCATCACTTTAAACCTTCTTTCTGCTCTTCCACAAGATTCTCCAAGCTCCACCTAATCTTTGGCTGTAGGTGGCTACATCTGTTTCCGTCAGTTGCTGGGTGAAGCCAGACTGTTACAATAAGAACCTGTCTTCAAGTATACCATAATAGCAGTAATAGTGTCAGTGGTTTACTCTCTCCCAATGGAATATAGTTCAAATTGAGCCAGTCATTGTTTGTCTATTTATTCTATTTCTGCTCTGTCTTTACCTCTACCTATAACTTAGGCAAGAAAAATTGTAGTTGTATTGTTTTGTGACTGCATTGGTGTCCCAATCCCTCCATTTTGAAGTCTTTTCTGATTACAGGAGATGTTTGGTTCAGGCTTTATATAGTCCATTTCTAGTTGTCTTAGCTAAGGTCACCTTCACAGATTACTGGGAGTTTCCATTGTCCTAGATTTGTAGCACCTCACAGAGGTGCCTCGTTACCTGTGTTCCACTTGTCTCTCCTAGTACTGTTTCTTTGCATTCCCATGGACTTGAAATAAAGGATGATGATAACTCCAGAAGTTCTTCTATTTTGCAGGATTGTAATACATTCAGAGGTTCTTTTATCGTACCAGATTGTTTTGGCTATCTTGGGTTTTTTGATCTTTCACATGAAGTTGAGTATAGTTCTATCCAGGTTGGTAAATAATTATAATTTTGATGGGAATTGGATTGAAGCTGGAGATGGCTTTGGGTAAGATGGTCAATTTAACTCTGTTAATCATTCTGGTCCATGAGCATGGGATATCTTTCCATCTTCTGATATCTTTTATTTCTTCCTTAAAGTCTTAAATTTATTGTCATACAGGTGTTTCATTTGCTTGGTTAGAGTTAAACCAAGATATTTTATACTGTTTGTGGCTATTGTGAAGGGTATTGTTTCTGTAATTTCTTTTTTAGTCAATTTATCATTTGTACATAGGAGGTTTATTTGTGTTTTTGAGTTAATTTTGTATCCAGCTACATTGCTGAAGGTTTTTATCAACTGTAGGAGTTCCATGCTGGTATTTTTGAGGTAACTTATGTATTCTTTCATACAATTCGCTAAAAACAATACTTTGACCTATTCCTTTCCAATTTTTATCCCCTTAATCTCCTTTAGTTGTCTTCTTGCTGTAGCTAAAACTTAAAATGAATGGATATGAAGAGTGGACAGCTTTGTCTTATCCTTGATTTTAGTGGTATTGCTTTAAATTTTTTTCCATTTAATTTGATGTTTGCTATTGGCTTGCTATATATTGCCTTTACTGTGTTTAGGGATGCACCTTGTATCAGTTACCTCTCTTAGACTTTTATTATGAAGGTGTGTTGAACTTCATCAAAGACTTTTATAGCATGTAATTAGATCATCCTGTGTGTATTTTCCTTCTGTTTGTGTATAGTGAAGAATATATTGTTGGATTTTAGTATTTTGAACCATCCCTACTTCTCTGGTGTGAAGCCAATTTGAGCATAGTAGATGATTATTTTGATGTATTCTTGGATTTTGTTAGCATTTATTTTAATGAGTATTTTTGGATTAATGTTCATATTGAACATAGGCTGGAAATAATTGATTTTGCTGAATTTTTGTGTTTTAGGTATCAGGGTGACTGTGATCTCATAGAACAAATTAGGCAGTACTCATTCTGTTGGCATTTTGTAGAATAGTCTGATGAGTATTTAGTATTAGTTTTTTGTTGAAAGTCTATTAGAATTCTATGCTAAAATTCTTGACTATTATTATTATTATTATTACTATTAATTATTTTGGCTTTAGACTACTTCTTTATCTTTTAGTGTTTAATTTAAATTATTTACCTTATCTTGACTTAACTTTGGTAAATAGTATTTATTAAAAAAATTGTCCATTTCATTTACACTTTTTGTTTTGTACCATACAGGTTTTCAGGAGGGTTTTTGGTTTTTTTTTTTGGTTTTTGTTTTGTTTTTGTTTTTATTTATTTATTTATTTATTTATTTATTTATTTAGGTTTTTTTGAGACAGGGTTTCTCTGGACTCAAACTCAGAAATCCGCCTGTCTCTGCCTCTTAAGTGCTAGAATTAAAGGCGTGTGTCACCACTGCCTCCATACAGGTTTTTAAAGTATAACCTAATGATTCTTTGGATTTATTTCGTATCTTTTGTTATATTTCCCTTTTCAATTCTTACCTTGTTAATTTGGGTATTCTCTCTGCCTTTCAGTTTGGATAAAGTTTTGTCTATTTTATTTATTCAAAGGACTAAATATTGGTTTCAGTGATTCTTTTTATTGTTCTCTTTGTTCCTAATTTATTGATTTTGACCCTAAGTTTATTTCCTGCAATTAAATATTATTTTGTGTATTTTGATTATTTTTGTTCTGGAGCTTTCAAATGTGCTGTTAAGTTGCTAGTAAGAGATCTCCTAATTTCTTGATGAATGTACTTAGGAATATGAATTTTCCTCAGCATTAATTTCATTATGTCCCATAATTTTGTCTATGGTGTGCTTTCCTTTTCACTGAATTCTAGAAATTCTTCAATATCTCTATTTCTTCCTTGACCCAGTGATCATCGAGTAGAAAGTTGTTAAGTTTTCATGAGTTTGTAGGTTTTCTGTTGTTTCTGGTTTTGTTGAAGTACATTTAATCCATGTTGGTCTGATAAGATACATGGGATTATTTCAATTTTCTTGTATCTTTTGACACTTTCTTTGAGACAGAGTATATGTTCAGTTTTAGAGTAGATTTTGTGAGGTTCTGAGAAGTTATAGTCTTTTGTGTTTGGGTGAAATATCCTGTAGATGTATTAGGTCCATTTGATTCTTAACATGTTAGATTCATGATTTATATGATTTCTATGTGGATGACCTCTTTATTGGTGAGAGTGGGTTGCTGAAGTCCTATTATAATGTGTGGGGTTCAATGTTTGATTTAAGCTTCATAAGAAAATTTTACTAATATATGTACCCTTTCTGTGGGGCATAGATATTCCAAATTGATATCATCTTCTTAGATTTATTCTTTGATGCATATGAAGTATCTTTCCTCACATCTTTTGGTTAATTTTCATTGAATGACTATTTCTTAGATTTTAGAATGGCTACTTCAGCTTGCTACTTGTGTCTATTTGTATGGAAAACAATGTTTGTTTTCCCAGAACTTTACTCTGAGGTAATACCTATCTGTGATGCTAAAGTGTGTTTTCTTTTCTTTTTTTTTTTTCTTTTTCTTTTTACTTTTTGATACTTTACTTACATTTGAAATGTTTTCCCCTTTCCAGGTATCCCTTTTGGGAACCCCCTATCCTATTGCCCCTCCCCTTGCTTCTATGAGGGTATTCCCCTACCCACCTACCCATACCCATCTTCCCTCCCTGGCATTCTCCTATAGTGGAACACCTAACATTCTCAAACCCAAGGGCCTCTCTTCCCACTGATGTCCAACAAGTCCCTCCTCTGCCACATATGTGGCAGGCACCATGGGTTCCTCCATATACATTATTCGGTTGGTGGTCTAGTCTCTGGGAGGACTGGGGGCCTGACCAGTTGATACTGCTGCTGTTCCTATGGGGCTGCAAACTCTCTCAGCGCCTTCAGTCCTTCTCCAACTCCTCCATTTGGGACCCCATGCTCAGTCCAAGAGTTGCTGTGAATTGAGTCATGGGTGTTCCTAACTTTTGGGCTACTATCCACTAATCAGTGAGTACATACCGTGTCTGTTCTTTTGTGACTGAGTTACCTCACTCAGGATGATATTTTCAAGTTCCATCCATTTGCCTAAGAATTTCATGAAGTCATTGGTTTTAAAGGCTGAGTAGCATTCCATTGTGTAAATGTACCACATTTTCTGTATCCATTCCTCTGTTGAGGGTCATCTGGATTGTTTCCAGCTTATTGATATTATAAATAAGGCTGCTATGAACCTAGTGGAACATGTCTCCATATTACATGTTGGAGCATCTTCTGGGTGTATGCCCAGGAGTGCAATAGCTGTGTCCTCAGGTATTACTATGTCCAATTTTCTGAGGGTCCAACAAACTGATTTCCAGTGTAGTTATACCAGCTTGCAATCCCATCAGCAATGGAGGAGTATTCCTCTTTCTCCAGATCCTTGCCAACATCTGCTGTCACCTGAGTTTTAGATCTTATCCATTCTGACTGGTGTGAGGTGGAATCTCAGGGTTGTTTTGATTTGCATTTCCCTGATGACTAAGGATGTTGAACATTTTTTTAGGTGCTTCCCAGCCCTTCGACTTTCCTATTCTCTGTTTAGCTTTGTTCCTCATTTTTTGATAGAGTTATTTAGTTCTTTGGAGTCTAACTTCTTGAGTTCTTTGTATATATTAGATATTGGACCTCTATCAGATGTAGATTGGTAAAGATCTTTTCCCAACCTGTTGTTTGCTGTTTTGTCTTATTTACAGTGTCTTTTGCCTTACAGAAGCTTTGTAATTTCATGAGGCCTCATTTGTCAATTCATGATCTTAGAGCAGAAGCCATTGGTGTTCTGTTTAGGAACTTTTCCCTTGTGGCCACGTGTTCAAGAGTTTTCTCCACTTTCTCTTCTATTAGATTTAATGTATCTGGTTATATGTGGAGGTCCATGATACACTTGGGACTTGAACTTTGTACAGGGATATAGGAATTGATCAATTTGCACTTTTCTACAAGACTGCCATTTGAACCAGCACCATTTATTGAAAATGCTGTCTTTTTCCCACTGTATAGTTTTAGCTATGCAGCGAAATAGTGGATCCTGATTTTGCATCCATCTGTGTCTTTGTATTGAGTAATTTTGTCCATTTATATTGAGAAATATTAATGAACCTTGATTATTAAATCGTGTGTGTGTGTGTGTGTGTGTGTGTGACCTTTTACAGTTTTGCTGGTGTGGAATCATTTATTTTCTGTTTTCTTATCTGTAATTAATCTCCCTGGGTTGGCATTTTCCTTCTAATATATTCTGAATGACTGTACTTGTGGATAGGTATTTTGTAAATTTGGTTTTATAATAGAATTTTTTTTTCCATTTATGGTATTTTAGAGTTTTGCTAGTTACAGTAGCCTGGGTTTGAATTTGTGATCTCTTCAAGACTATAAACCCAGACATTTCTGGATTTTAGAGTCTTGTTGAGAAGTCATGTACAGTTTATTCCTTGAATCTGTTAATATTCTATCTTTGTTCTGTATAATTAGTGTTTTAATTATTATGTGGTGGAATGATCTTTTTCCTGGTCCATTCAATTTGGTGTTATGGAAGCTTCTCCTATATTTTTAGACATCTCATTCTAAATGTTGAAAAAATTTTTCTACACTTTGTTGCAAATATTTTGTTGAACATGTGAACTTGGAATATTCTCCCTCTTTTATCATTATGATTGGTAGATTTGTTATCTTAAAATTGTCCCAGGAGTCTTGGATTTTTTTGTCATAAATTTTCTTTAACCTGCTTAACCATAAAAGTAACGCTTCCTTTCACCTGTGTATCAATTTCTTCTATTGTATATTCTATGCCTGAGATTCTCTTTTCCATATCTTGTACTCTGCTGGTGATATTTGCTTCTGTTGTTCCTGATATTTTTTGTTTTGTTTTTTAACAACAGATTTCCAGGGTTCTCTCACATTGTATTTTTCTTATTTATTATATTTCCATTTTCAGGTCCCAAAAAGTTTTATTTTATTTCTGTCATGTATTTTTTTTTATTTTTTATTTTATTTTTGTATTTCTTTAAAGGATTTATTCATTTCCTCTTTAAATGCATCTATCATTAACTTTAGATTGGATTTAAGGTTATTTTCTTGTGATTCATACATGTTAGAATATCCAGCATTGTATTTTAACCATCCTGGATATTTTGTATTATATATACTTTTATATTATATATATACACTTTATATATAATACATATATCTTTTATACATATATCTTTTAATATTTAATTATATTAATAGTATATAAATACATATTAACTAAACATAAATATATTAAAATATTATATATATATATATATATATATATATATACATATTAAAGCATCAAGGAATAAAGGCTCCCCTTTCCTCAAAATAATAAAATTGAGATGCATACCTGCAAATAACGAAGACGAGACACATTCTGTGTTACTTCATGCTCGGGTTTCTACCATGGCTTGACAACTACAGAAAAGAAATGTATTCTTCAATGAATTTATATAATTGAAACTCAGAATGCGTTTCAGATAGAGAAACAATTTACTCAGCACAAATATTTCAGATATTATTCAGGTTTTATTCATCTTTTTAAAATTTTAATCACCTTGAAAATTCAATCTGAATCATTGCCTTTTTTATTACATTAGTCATCATTGTGGAAAATGAGAAGTTTCATAAACTAGATATTCAAGAAAAAACTTCTTTTCTAACACTATTGTTGATGATGACAAGCAAGATAAAACATATGATAATTGAGGTATGGTGTGGATTGAGGGTGAGTGTGAAGAAAGATGCAGGATGTGAGAAGATGCCAAATTGAAGCTGGTCAGAGTACAGGATAGGAAATGATGTGAATTTTAATATAAAAATTAAAAAGCAATATTCATTCAAGCAAGGAGTGCCACAATATAAAATGAAGCACCACAAATAATCCAAAATAACTCTGATAGGATCTTGCACTTTTGGAAATTATATCCTTAGAGGCCTCCTTTCTACCAGTCTGAAAGCTGCTAAGGACAGCTATACAGCTGATTCTAGCTGTGACTCTATGTGAAACAGTATAACTTCTCACCTTTAGTCAAAAGTAGTGCCAGCGGTAGCTTAATGCTTTACACCTTACCTTAGGCTTGAAACTGAAAACGAGGACTTGAATCCATGCAAAAGTTATTATGGAACAACATAGTCTTAAACGTTGTGTCATCCTGTGTGGGAATTTCTGTAAAATAAGAACACAAAGATCAATTTTGAAATGAAGACTTTATATAACATTTTAATCTATTACCAATCTGAAATATCATTTTCTAAATTGTTCACTTGCACATATAATCTTACCTGCAGTTTACTTATTTTATATTGCTTGAAAATAATGAATCAAATTTTGTAGACAGAAAATAAGCCAGATATGTGCCATGTGGAGATCTCTGTGTAATAAATGGTATAGATATCATCAATTAGTTATTATAAGGTCTAATTCGATAACTCTCAAGCTTCATTCATTATATGTTTCTCTTATTTCAGAACAGACCACTTTTAAGCCTTCACTGGTGATCATCTATTATTCCTCTCAGTTGAATGAATACACTATGAAATCCTCTCCACAATGTTTGGTTTATCAAAGACTCACTGGCCAATATATTCAAGAGTCTTAAACTTATTTTCCAATAATTTTAAAAATATGCTTAGTCTTTTAATACTGAAGTAATGGTGTCTTTTATGTCTAAAATATTATCTAGACTAAAGAATAATACATCCTGGGAAACTATAATTTCTAGTGATTCTTGAAAATATGATTTCCAGAAAATCTAGAATCCAATGATCTTTATTGTAATATAATTACCTTTTAAAGTTTTTGTTTTTACTTTTGATTTGCTTCTGGTTAGATTTCCAGAAAGTTGTGCTGTGGCTTATCCAAGGACAACATGTTGGCATCTAACATCAGGCTATTTGTAAGATAGCTCTTTATCTGGTTCTGTCTCATTTTAGCGATTACTGCACATTGCTGAGGGACTTGCATAATTCTCATACATTTACCCAACATGTAAATTATGTTTATATCATACAATTATGTTGTGTGAGGAATCTGATACTCAGTAACTTAACTGCAAATTTCTGCATTTTCTAGTATAACAGAGATTCTATTTGTAACTAGGTTCCATATCGTAGGTTTCTAATCCTTACAAATTTCCTCTTAGTTTCACTTCTGATTTAAAAAAAAAAAGAAAGAAAGAAAAGAAAAAAAGCATCTTAGAGAAAAAAAGAACTTATTTATTTGAGCTTAACATAGCAGATTAGAGTCCATCTAGTAGGAAAGTGATGGTAGTGAGACTTGCTGGAGAAGTGGCTCGATGTTTCAAATAACAAGTGGTTCGCCCTGAAACTACTTACGCACAATTAAAGAAAAAGAAGACAGGGGCAATGAATTTAAGAGGGAGAGAGAGCAAGAGAGGGAGAAATGAGAGAGAGAGAGAGAGAGAGAACAAGAGAGAGAGAGAAAAAGAGAAAAAAAGAACAAGAAAGAAAGAAAATGGGGAAGTTTAAAGTAAGGAAACGGAAAGGGGAAAATGAAAAAATAATATGTTACACACTCCTACTGCCTCAAAGAAGTAGAGGACATTTCACTCCAATGGTGTTAATCTTTTTAATAATCATTTCTGCTTCTTCAACCTCAATCTAATCAGTAGACACAGATGTTAAGCCAAATATCTTATGAACTTGCTTCTATTTGTGTTCCACATAGACTTCATGTCTCTCTAAACTTCCACAAGCCAGCCCTCAACTGGCCATATTTTTAAATCATTCTTAATCTTCCAAGATCCCTCTTAAACAACTCCATTGTGCCCACACTTTAAAAGTTCAAGACATTTGCAATCTACAATAGTAAATCCTCATTATTTCTACTTGAAACAGTCCAGTTCATAAAATCCTCTGTATTCTCATCAGTCCACACATCAGCATGCCACTCTGTTAATAAAACTTTCCAGGTTCCTATCTGTTGCTGATGTAAAGTACCTTGACAAAAAGCATGTCATGTATGTGAAATGTTTATTTTGGATCTGATATCCTATAAGGGGTTAAACAAATAAAAACAAAATCCAAAGGGAAAGTAAAATTACTAAACTAATAATTTAGGTTTCTCTTGCTTCAGTTTAAAATTTACTAAGTATTGATATTTAACGAGTTTAAGTGCTATTGATATTTAACGAGTTCAAGTGCTCAAACATGGGATCCCAGTTTCACATGTTATATGATTTTAGAAAATTCATAGTCTGCAATGAGTTTTTCCCTGCTTTAAACAAACTAAATTCAATTCTCATTTGTTTTGGAGAATGTATTAATGAATGAAGGTGAAATTATAATTTTTCATATTTTGTAGTGAAATTTGTCACTTTGAAAATTGTTAATTTTTACCAAAATTCAATATTTCTACATTTATAAGGAAATATAAGTATATTTATATGTATCATATATTCTACAGTATATGTTACTATAAATATTTATGAATATTACATGCTTGTTAGTGAATCTTTATATAATTTAATGTATATAGTCATGATTATGTATGATCAAGATTGTAAAAGTTAAATTCAGAATAATATAAATTAAAATATTGAAATTTCATTTAAAACTATAATAAAAATGACTTTGCAATTGTGACTTTTTGTATGTGATAAAATGGTAAAATCTGTAAAGTAACTATTCTCATTATTGTTGTTTATTACCTGTAAAATCAGTAGATTATTACTTTTTAAAATTTACATGAGACATATAGTGCTTGGTGGAAGATTTTCTAAAATATGTAAATATTAAATATATTTCAACTATTATTTTACTCCATTAATAGAAAAATTTTATATCATCCCAAAACTTAAGGTTTCATTCTAAGATAAGTTTGACATGAATAAAAATGTTAAGAAGAGACTTGTCACTCAAAGAATAAAACCACATGGTCATTTCATTAGATGCTGAAAAAGCATTTGACAAAATTCAACTTCATGATAAAAGTCTTGGAAAGGTCAGAAATTCAAAGGACCACATATAAACATAGTAAAAGCAATATACAGTAAACCAGTAGCCAACATCAAACTAAATTGAGAGAAACTAGAAGCAATCCCATTAAAATCAGGGACTAGACAAGGCTGCTCTCTTTCTCTCATTATCTGTTCAATATAGTACTTGAAGTTATAGTTAGAACAATTAGACAACAAAAGGAGGTCAAAGGAATACAATTTGTAAACGAAGAAATAAAAATATCACTATTTGTAGATGATATGATGGTCTACTTAAGAGACCCGAAAAACTCCACCAGAGATCCTCTGCAGCTGATAAACAACTTCAGCAAAGTGGTCAAATACAAAATTAACTCAAGCAAATCAATAGCTTTCCTATACCCAAAGGATAAATAGGCTGAGAAAGAAATTAGGGAAATGACACCCTTCACAACTGTCACAAACAATATAAAGTATCTTGGTGTGACTCTAATCAAACTAGAGAAATATCTGTATGACAAGAAATTCAAGTCTCTGAAGAAAGAAATCGAAGAAGACGTCAGAAGATGGAAAGATGTCCCATGCTCATGGATTGGCAGGATTAATATAGTTAAAATGGCCATCTTCCTGAAAGCAATCTACAGATTCAATAGCAATCACCATCAAAATTCCAACTCAGTTCTTCATAGACTTAGAGCGAGCAATTATCAAATTCATATGGAATAACAAAAAACCCAGGATAGCAAAAACTATTCTCAACAATAAAAAGACTTCTGGGGAAATTGACCTCCCTAACCTCAAGCTGTACTACAAAGCAGTAGTGATAAAAACTGCATAGTATTGGTACAGTGATAGGCAAATAGATCAATGGAATAGAACTGAAGACCCAGAAATGAACCCACACACTTACGGTCACTTGATCTTTGACAAAGGAGCTAAAACCATCCAGTGGAAAAAAGACAGCATTTTCAACATATGGTGCTGGTTCAACTGGGGGTCTACATGTAGAAGATTGTGAATTGATCCATTCCTATCTCCCTGTACAAAGCTCATGTCCAAGTGGACCAAGGACTTTCACATAAAACCAGATACACTGAATCTAATAGAAGAGAAAGTTGGGAAAATCTTGAACGCATGGGCACAGAGGGTAAGTTCCTGAACAGAACAACAATGGCTTATGCTCTAAGATCAAGAATCAACGAATGGGACCTCATAAAATTACAAAGCTTCTCTAAGGCAAAGGACACTGTAAATAGAACAAAACTGCAACTAACAGAATACTTCGTGTCCATTCTCTCTATCCAGTATGTAGTTCTGAGAGATTGAACCTATATTCCTAGGCTTGCATGACAAATGCTTTTACCTGAAGATCCATGTGGCCAGCCCAATGCATCATTGTTTTTTGAATGTGTAATGTCAACATTTTAATCCCAAAGACACACTACTCCAATGCAATCTACATCTTCATGTTATAGATTAATGACTGAGGCAGAATGTTCCATTATATTTAAGATAACACAGCCAAAAGAAATAGTAGTAAATATTTCTCACTTCAGAAACTTATTGTATAATAAAAATTTTAAACTTAGAGCTCATTAAATCCTTCTGTATGAAAAATAGAAACTAATTGAAATCATTTAGCACATGCAACTATTGTAGAAATTTAACTGAGCAGCTAAGAAAGTATATTAAGCTTCAGTAATTTATGCTTATTAAGATATTATCATATTACAAATGCATAAGAGATAGAGATGACATGTGGAGCACTATTAAAACATCCATAAACACTCTCCTCTTTTTCCTTTTCTAAAATATATTTCTTTTCTCATGCATTTTAAATTGAATACAGTTTCCCCTCCCTGTTTTTTTTCCAGATCATCCTCATTTACTCTCATCTGGACCCATTTCCTTTCTGCATCTCATTAGAAAGGAAGAGGTTCCCGAAGGTAACAACTAAACATGATAAAATACAATGTAATAATAGAAAAATATCATATCAAAGTTGGACAAGATAAATGAACAGGATAAGCCATTTATTCAGAAAAATTAAGGAGAGTCATGCAAAAGCACAAGAATCATAGAGCCACTCATTCACACATTCAGGCATACCATGAAAGTACTCAACTGAAAGTTAGAGTAAATATTCAGAGAAATTAATGAAAATCTGCATAGACACAGTGCTTATTTCTTCAGAGTCTATGAATTAATAGAAGCTTTTCTCGGCTGTTTTATAGGGTCTATTTTTCCTCATGTTTTCTGTTTCAGTTTATACCATTCCTTCTGACTCTTCTTTCACAAGGTTCCTTGAGGTGTAAGGGGAGGGATTTGATGCTTACATCCCAAAATAAATACATTTATTACTTCTGAGGTGAAAATAGTTATTAGAGATTAATTGTGTAATATTTATCAATTATTAAACCAAACACATTAATTTATTTAAGCAAATAAATAACAATATTACTGTGTTTTATATTATTTTGAATATTCCACATTAACATTTAAGAAAATTCTATCTTTTAGAAAATTTAAGTACATACATTAGGGATAATTTTTAAAACCCAACATCTTCCTATTGTTTTCTCACTTCATATGATATAAATTTTATGATATATTATGATATATATGGTATAAATTCTGTTTATTATAAAATTGTTAATTATATATAAATATATGATATATAAATATATATGAACAAAATTATATATAATATAGCTACATATTATATATAATTTTATTTACTTGTAATTAAATTCTGAAGAACATAACTAAAATTCATTTGCCAAATTAAGATAGACACAATTTTAAAACATTTTTTACTTCCCATTCCTATGGTTTCAAATCTTTCACTTAAAATCACATCTCTCTCTCTTACATATATTTGTATGAGACTCTATGCACTTTATCCCATCCTGTCACATCAAGTTATTACAGGACTGGGCACAACCTTTCCCACCGAGGCCAGACAAAGCAGCCCATTTAGGGGAATATGATCCACAGGCAAACAACAGAGTCTGGGATAGCCCACACTTTAATTGCACATCTAAACTGCACATCTGCAACATATGTGTGGGGACATGGGAGGGTGGGGTGCTGCTATATTGACTCCATGTATGCTCTTTGGTTGGTGGGTCAATCTCTGAGAGCCTCAAGATTCCAGGTTACTTGACTTTGTTCGTCTTCCATTGAAGGCCCAACGTGAGATCCATCCCATGTGCAAGCATCAATCCCTGAGACTGTTAATCTTACATGTTACCATTAACTGTACTGTCAGAGGCTCCATCTAATAGCTATTTGAAACATATGCAGTGACCCAAAGTCAAATATGAGACGGAGCTCATTCAATCTTATGGAAGAGTTAGAGAAAAGATTGAGGGACACAGTGAGGAATAAACAAATAATTATTATACCTTAGAATTAAATAACAGTCTTTTTCCTTTGCCTCAGATATGCCATACACACACACATATATATATACACTTTATTTACATTTCAAATGTTTCCCTCTTTCCAGATCTCCCCTTTGGAACCACACTATCCCCTCCCTCTTCCCTTGCCTCTATGAGGGTATTCCCCCACTTACCCATACCTGTCTTCCCTCCCTGGCATTCCCCTATACTGGGACACCTAACACTCTCAGAACCAAGGGTCTTTCCTCCCACTGATGGCCAACAAGGCCCTCCTCTGCCACATATGTGGCCAGCAACATCGGTTCCTCCATATGCATTCTTTGGTTTGTGGTCTAGTCTCTGGGAGCATCGGGGCCTGACCAGTTGACACTGTTGCTCCATCGCAATGGGGCTGCAAACTCCCTCAGCGCCTTCAGACCCTTCTCCAACTCCTCCATCTGGGATCCCATGCTCAGTCTAACAGTTGCTGTGAATTGAATCATGTGTGTTTTGAACTTTTGGGCTACTATCCATTTATCAGGGAGAACATACTGTGTTTGTTCTTTTGTAACCTTACTCAGAATATTTTCAAGTTTCATCCATTTGCCTAAGAATTTCATGAAGTCATTGTTTTTAATAGCTAAGTAACATTCAATTGTGTAAATGTACTACATTTTCTGTATCCATTCCTCTGTTGAGGGTCATCTGGGTTGTTTCCAGCTTCTGGCTATTATAAATATGGCTGCTATGAACATAGCCTCTGAGCACCACAAGGTTATTGTGAGAAGCACACTATGGCATATGTAAGCTGGCAATCATATGCACACGCACATCCATCCATCCATCCATCCATCCATCCAAACATACATACATACATATATATATATATATACAGAAACACACACAAAAATATACACACATAGATAAACATACAGACACACATATATACACAAACATGCACAAATGATAAATGGAATATATGTTCTGAAGCACTCTCTCTTTTTCTTTCTCATAAATTTGATGACGAGTATACCATTTTATTTGTAGTCTAACACTTCATTAAATATATTTTAATAAGAATGAGGTTAGGCTACAGAAACATTCACATATGAATTTTCTTTAAGATTTTTCTTTCTAATTTAAATTCTGACATTTTCTGAAACCATGTCTGTTCACATGAGCAAAAAACAGTACTTTCTCTTCCTCTTCGTGCATTGTCACATTCATGCAGTTGTTGGAAGAAGTGGTCTACATCTCATGGTAAGCTGCTTAAGTCAGCTCTGACTCTAACAATGTCTCCCACACAGTATTTCTGCAGCAAATGTGCATTTGCTAGCGAAAAACAGTTTTATGATGTCATTTAGCAATGCTAATTCTTAGTAGTGCTAATTTACCTCTCTATGTAAGAAGGCAGTATTTTTGTAAGCTATTAGCACTAATTTCTTAACACAGCAGAGAAGCCATAACCATTATACATTTTATAGTTATTATTTTTCTACTGGTTTTGTCATATCTGGTTTAATTGAACAGTGAACCTAGGTCTACAGAAACTGGAAGGCACAACCAGAAAGCAATGACTAGCAGAGTCTCTGATACCACATGATGTATTTTCTCTTAAATCTGTTACTGTATCCTTTCAAGTGGTTACCTATACTTCTAAAGATCTAACCTATTTACAGATTTTGACTAAATTAGAAACTCTTTTCACTGCATCAATTCAACTACATTTTTATGAAGCACATTCATTTTCATCTGATGGAAGCTGAGACCTGGGTAACCTTACATCCTAGTGAAAACAATGAGAATCAAATTCTTTCTGTTCAAGAATGAGACCAAAGCACATAGTCTTCTCAGGTAAAAAATAATGAAAAAAAAATGGTAAAACAAAATGAATGACTAAATATTATGACTGAATTAATACATACTTGTGTAGTAACAAAAGTAGATGTGACATATGAATGAAAATATATAAGCTAAAGATCTAGGAAATGGTCGGGGGAATAGGAGTGCTTCTGGATAAGCATGAGGACCTAGGTCTAATCCTCTGTGCACAAGTGAACTGTTAGACTTCACAGTGTGAATGCCTACAATGGGAACACCAAGGGAAGCAGTGACAGTAGGACCATTGTGGCTTTGGGGCTAGTCAGTTCAATTCTAGGTTCTACACAGCAAGAGGACAAGACATTCATAATCCTTCTTTGGCTTATGTGAATACAAGCCATAAATCAGCACACAAAGTTTTGCTTCTATTACACTTATATTCATTCATATAAGTACACACAGAGAGACACACATTAATGAAGTGAACAAGCACATATAAACATAGAATTCAAGCTAGTCTGGATATAAGCATTTATTATTATGAATTCGGATTTGCATGAACATAGGTTTTCTCTATGTATATCTCCTAGGATGAGTTTATCATGCTATCAGGGAAGCATTACTTCTATAGTAAATTTTCAAAAAATTTCCTGTTGGGCATTGGAGTGACAGTTGTCTTTTCTTTTAAATTAAAGTGACAAGGAGTCAAGCAGTGCCAATGTGAATGTTCTGCAGACCTGACCCTGAATATCACATGTGGTACATCTGAATAATTTGCTTCCATAATTCTTAAAAAATTTGAACATTTTCACATAGGTTTCTAAAACATTTACATCAAGAAATATGTACTCTGTGAAACTGTTGTGTTGATGAAGGAGGACTTGAATGTATTTTAGCTAACATATATTCATGTTTTTGTTCATATGCAAAATATGAAAATTTGTCGTGCAAAATAGAAAAAGTTGTCAGTGCTTCCCAAACTACACCAGTATTATCACAATTTCTAATAGTTTAATCAATGAAATTTTTCATTAGTATAATCTAATTAATAAATGTTTCCCTTATTGTTAGAAATCATACCCCTACATTGATAAATATATATGGTACAGTCTATTTTTTTATAGTATGTGTTCCATGAAAATAACTTGACTCCTTGTATTTACAAGTCAACTTTCTAAAGTTTCTGAGCCCCCTTTCTCTCTTTGCTATTATCCTTGCTTCTGGGTGTTAATTCATCATTCTTTTTCTGTCAGCTGTCTGCAGTGTTAGTTCAGACTTTCCAAAATGCCTGAAGGGTACACTGTCAGCTCTAGATACTCAAGTCAACATGGTAATAACAGCTGATTTCTTCCAACACAATGAATACACACGCTCACATAC
This sequence comes from Rhynchomys soricoides, assembly GCA_019843965.1. Lineage (NCBI taxonomy): Eukaryota > Metazoa > Chordata > Mammalia > Rodentia > Muridae > Rhynchomys > Rhynchomys soricoides. The sequence goes on along the minus strand of JADRCH010000004.1, from coordinate 30,368,832 downwards.
ACACATGCACATGCACACACACACACACACACACACACACACACACACACACACAAACTTGCACACAGTGAAACTTGTAGAAATTTTTGGCACATTTCAAAACATAACCTTTTGTTACCATCTTAAGTGTCAGAGGCAGCATAAAATTTCCACCACATTTACTCTTGTAAATTATTTTTAAGCCATAAAAGTTGTGAATGGGTATTTATATAAAAGCTTATTAAATCAACTTATTATAATGAAAAGATTTAATAGCAGTATCGCTCAACATTTTAAGTATAGGTGAATGAGGTTGATTATTATTTTCTAGAATCATGTCACTAGTGAAGACATGCCATCTTACCATACTAATATGTTGTTATTTTGAGTTGAGGTTCAACAGCAAGATTTAATTTCTTTAAGATATGAACACAAAGATGATCGAGACATAGTCACTTACAACTGTGCAAATTGAGGATTAAAATTATCTAGAATATTTCAGTGTCTTCTCCTTTCTGCAAAGTGCCTTTTCTTTGGCTCACATCTTCCATCACTTTTGTCAGAGATGTATGCCAAACTTGATGTATATACCATAGTAAATCATAGTCAAGCATGTGATTGTCTGTCTTGTATGTGTGTGTGATGTGTCTGTGTAAATACTATACTGTATAAAGAAAGCCAGTACCCACTTCCCCTATGACGCCATAACTCTTAATGTTTTCACTGTATTTGTATATATAAAATATTTATATGTGAGTATATTATTATATATAGTATATAATATTGTGGACAAATATAGGTCTCAAGTCATATATATATATATATATATATATATATATATATATATATATTCACAGTTTTGTGTTATATACTAGAACTTTCAGGACACAATCACTTTAGACTTCCAATGTAGAATTTATCTCCCTGATAGACCCACTGTCATCAGAAAACAATATAATAAAAACTTATTCAACAGTGAAAAATAACCATTAATAACCAGTAATCAAAGCAATTGAGCAGAAGTTCAATTCAAGTATTAAAATCCCAGGAACAAATGCCTGGATTAGAAGCAGGGTATAAACTTAGAAAGCACATAAACTTGAATGGTTTCTGAGAAACATAGAAGAGAAGAAATGGGAAAGAAACTTAAAAATTCAGAAAACAGACCTACTAATTTTCTCAAAATCGAGTCAGAGTAAATAATTAAAGAGATGGACTTGTTCTCATAATCTATGTGGAGCTTATGATGATGACCAAAGGGGATACAGCACTGGAGTTTCTTAATTTATTCAGTTAGTGATCTTCTACTGCATGTGTTGTAGGCATGCCTTTTAAAAAGCTCAGATCACTTCTATCTGTAAGTCCCCTTATGTATGTATGTATGTATGTATGTTCATATATATTATGTATTTATGTATGTATATTCAATCTCTCTTTCTAAATAATTTAACAAATTACTAAAGATCTCCTTTAAACAGGTAAGCTTGGATAAGTCTAATTCTGAGACTAAATCCTGGGATCCCAGAATATAGAAGAATGTACCACCTCTACATTCATGTCTGAGCTCCCATCTCACTCCACCCTACACACAAGTAATATTAAATAAAATCTCCTGGCACATGAATAAGTATGCTTTATATGGGTTTAATATTGCATGATCCCTTAGAAACATTTGATAATATTAATATTAATCAGAAAAAACAAGTCTGTTTTGATGAAGAAATTATCATCATAAGTTAAGAAAATAGCAGTTTTTAAAATAAATCTCACCTGTTCAAATGTCTATTTGGTCACAACACACAGAAATAATGTTTAAATTTAGTTTTAAATGTATTCTTCTCAAGGATATAGATTAGATTTCTTAATACTATTGTAATTTTAAAAGTTTCATTCTTCACTTTTACAAAGTGTAGTTCTTATTTTTTTCCCTTATTTTTTTCTTCTTTACGAAAACTTCTGTACTTCTGTACTGTTTCTCTCAAGGTCATATAGCATAGCTTCAGTAATAACAGCATCTGCCATCTTTGATTAATGTAAGTGAATGCCATCTTACAATTTTCATAGTTTCTCTCCTTTGCACCCATTTTGACAAGGAACAATGTTGGGTTCAATGCTGGATGCCCTAGAGGTGCCCTAGAGTTGTTTTAACGGATTCAATTTGCTCAGCTTTTCATGTAAGTACAGTGCTCCTTCTCGTATATTTCTGAGAGGCAGGAGAAACTATTTCTTACATAAAATATTTTTTAAACTTTACTCTTTAAATAAGTCTTCATTATATAGACAATAGATCTTGTACTCTAGTAGTTTTCAAGGCTAATACAGCAAAAATAAAATATTTACCACTCAAGTCTCTTACTGTGCTCCTTCATGAAACATCCATTCTCTCCTGTTCCTCACATGTCTTCTATAGGTCAACAGAAAAAAATAAATAAATAAATAAGGTAGTTTAGTTTCCCTTATACTATAAATTTGGGCACCAGAGTAATTCATTCTCTCACTTCATAGATAAAAGCCAAAACCGTAGAAAAGTTTGATTAATTTTCCGGGAGCCCACAGGCATGAAAAAGCAGAGGAATGTCCTAAACATTGGAGTGGCTCAAAATAAATGAAGAATGAGTTTACTCTTGAACTCTGGCTCTGAGTCTCACCTTTTGTAATTTCCTAACTGTACGATTTTAGTTCATTTGTTTTTATTTCCCTGTCTGTGCCAGCTCATTGCCTATCTCCTAGGCCATCACTCACTTGCAAACACACATATGTAAAGGTTCAATGCTAGGATCTGGTTCAAATGACAGACAGCGTATACTATGTGTCTTTTTAAGCCTGGGTTACCATATTTGAAGCAGATTTAGATCCATTTATTTTTCTGCAAATTTCAAAACATTTATACTTTTATGGTTACATAAAATTATATTGCATAAACATAACACAATTTTATTGGATATTTTCTTTATTCACATTTCAAATGTTATCCCCTTTACTTGCCTTCCCCTTGGAAATTCTCTATCCCATTCCCCCTCCCCCTGCTTCTATGAGAGTGTTCCCCCACCCACCCACCGACTCCCACATAACACACTTCTATTATCCTTCTTTGTTGACTGAGGTACTGGATGATTCCATTAATTTGCTCTTGTGAAAACAGTTAGCACAGACATGTAACTGTCCCTTTCCTTGGGCATAGAGTTCTTTGTATATGTAAACATGTGGATATAGCAGAGTCTTCTATAGCTATGGCAGGTTGTAAAAAGTCTCTAAGTGTTTTCTATAGAGTCTATATCCATGTCTTTCATCATATAGAAAATGTCAGTGTAAGGAGACCAAAAATGTCAATTTTGGGGCTGGAGAGATGACTCGGTGGTTAATAGCACTGGCTGCTTTTCAAGAGGTCAGAAGTTCAATTCCCAACAAACACCATGTAGCTCACAACCATCTGTAATAGGATTGGATGCCCTTTTCTGGTATGTCTGAAGACACCCACAGTGCACACATATTCATAAAATAAATGAATAAATCTTTTAAAAACTTACTTTAGTGCTTAAAATGCAGATCTTTAGTAAGAACTAACTAAATAGAATCCTAATAATATAGTATGGCTTCTAGAATTAACAGGTATTGTTATATATGAAAATATAATTATTAGAAAACAACCTTTTTAGTGATAAAACTATTGCATTATTATTGAATAATTTACTGAAAACTACCAAATAGATGAAAAATTTTACCAACTATATTTTATCCAAAAGGTTAAAACCTAGAATATGGAAAGAACTAGAAAATTAAACACACAGAAACAAACCAGTTGAACTTTGAAAGGACAATGAAGTGAATAGGCAGGTCTTAGAAAAATAAAGGGGAGAACAATCGAAGGACTCTGAGAGGGGGGTTACCAGGAATGGGGAAGCATTTTATTTGGGATATAAATAAATAATAAATAAAGTTAAAAATGTATAACTTCTAATCATACCATTTGTGTATATCCTCAGACTTTTGGATTTGTTTTGATGTTTTGGTCTATGTTTTGAGTTTCATTATTTGTTGAGTTTTGGATATGTGGGGCATGGAGGAGGGGATAGAGAAGAAATTTGTCTAGATAGGGTGACGGAGAGAACCTAAGAAGTAGGAAGGGCAGGGAATAGTAAGATCAAGCTATATTGTATGAACAACAAATTTTAAAGAAAAAATAAAATAAAAAAGAACTACAAGTATATATTTTTAATATATACTTCATAGCCTGTGGGGATTTGAATATGCTTGGCCATGGGATGAGGCAGTATTTGGAGATTTGGCCTTGTTGGTGGAAGTTCATCACTCTGGGGTTGGGCTTTGAGGTCCTATGCCCAAACTCCTCCCAGTGCAGTATAGACACTCCTCCAACTGCCTGAGGAAAATGCTATTTCCTGGTCGCCTAAAAATGAGGAAACAGAACTCCCAGTTCCTCCTCCAGCATTGTTCCTGCCTGTATGTTGCCATGCTTCCCACCATGATGATAATGGACTGAAATTCTGAAACTGTAAGCCCTTTCCGATAAAATGGTTGCTTTTATAACAGTTGCCTAGAAAGCACTAATTTAGGCATCGCAATTAGTGATATGTAAAGATAAGCTACTTAGATCTCATGAAATACATTCTTGAAACAATTAGAAAACTATTAAAGATAAATTTACTACCTTAATTATATATTATAAAAGTTGACTTTGGTGTGGAGTTCTTGTGTTCAGTATGTTACTTGAACATACAATCTAAAGAGATTGTGAAATAGGAAAACGTCAAGGTCATCACATCTGGTACTTGTGCTTATTATTTTAAAAACTCAACTTTTATATGTTTTAAAAATCATAACGAAATTTCTAAATATGTAATATATAAATACATAAATGAATTTTCCTATTTTCCTGCTGATCTTTAACTACATTTAAATATAAAATAGCTGGTTTATACACACTCACAATATATATATATATATATATATAATTTCTTAAAGTTTCTTTAGAGGATTACATTTTAGGCTTAGAAGCACATTCCTGTTAGTTTCAGGAATGGTTTAAGGAAGAAAAGAGTAAAATGCCTAGTTTAAATATTTTTCGCATTGTTTACTAGTTCTCTGTGAATTTTATGCAGTGTAGTTTGATCTTATTTAATGTTCTTGCACTTTCTCCCAGAGTCATATCCTTTCACTACTGACATTACCTTATCTCCTTGATTGATTTTAAACCCAGCAAGAACTATTTGTGCTTCCCATATGCTCTTACACATACCACCATCCACTAGGGAGGGGTAACAGACATAAATGAACACTGACTCTCCCTTTCCCAGTAATTATCAGTGACCATACCTCCTTAATGAAGCTTAGGACTTCAGGCATTTATAAGGGTATTATGCATACTGTCACATCAGCTATGACTTTCAGTGTAAAACTATCCTTCTGGGGCTAGAAAACACTGTTTTAGTGTAGCAATCCACTGCTTCTGACTCATGAATTCTTTCTGGCTATTTTACCCAGTGGAGACAGGAAAGAGAGGTTTGATGTAGACTTCTCAATTACAGGTGAGCATGCCATGATCTTTTGTTTTCTATACCTCGCCCTGTTTTAAGTGCATATTTTAATTATCACTTACTGGAAAAATAGGCTGTTTTGATAAGGACTAAGAGAAACATTAATCTATGGGTATAATGATAAAATCTTCAGTGCCGTGAACTTTTAACAGAGTCATAGGACTAGGTTGTCTCATAGTGTCTATGACCAGACTAGCAACAGATTTTTGCCCCAGATAATAGCACTACAGAGGGGTAAGTGTATTCCAGATAAAACACACTTATGAAGACTTCAGTGGTAAAACTCACACATGAGAAAAAATAGGTGACCTTTATTTGATGGATCTTGGTTGTCTTAATCAGAAAGATAGAGTTCAGCTCTTCATATTTCTGCAGATTTCATAACTTAAATTTTAACAAATTTGTAAATTTTAAATTGTAAATATTCCATATCTCCATTATCACTCATCATTTGATAGTAATTCAGAATGTTTCCATTTTCTTGCTAGTGTAAACAAAGCAACAATGAACATAGAAGAGAAAATACGTCAATAGTGGAGTTCAGATTCCCTTAGTTATATGCCCAAGAATGGTACAGCTGGATCATGTTGAAGATCTATTTCTAGGATTTTTAGGGACATTCACGTCAATTTATATTTCATGACCTCTTTGGATTGTATGTTCGAGTAACATACTAAACATGATAAGTCCACACCAGAGTCAACTATTACAACTTATAATTAATGTAGTAAATTTAACTTTAATAATTTTCTCATTGTTTCAAGAATGTTTTTCAAATTTGTTGCTTCATTTCTTCTACTATTTCAAGCACAATGGTTAAATATATGTTTATTTAAAACATTATTTTCATTTATGGGTATACTCATGTGTGCAAGAGATTATGCTACATGTAAGAAAATTTCAGGAGGCCAGAAGAGAACATTTGTTCTCCCAGAGATGTAATTATAGGTATCTGTATGGTACTCAGTATGAGTACTGGGAACCAAGCTTGAAACTTCCAGAAAAACAGAAGTGCTTAAGTGCTGAGCTATCTTTCCTTCCTCCATATAATAAATATTTTATAATTTTCTATTATAAAAGTATGTTTATCTCATATGTTTTTAATTTTTCTATCTGTAATTTAATATCTCATTGTTAGGAATACTTATGTCATTTAGAAATTAAATGCTGCTGCAACTTTAAAAATATAAAATGAATAGACACTATTTAAATCATAATTATGAGCATCATTAAAGAATTCTAATTACATCTATAGATGAAGAACTGTACCAATATACAATTTCACATCATATTTATTATCATTATGATTATTGATACTGCTATTACTATTTAAATAGCCTCATCCATTTTGTATTGTCTTTCTGCAAGTCTGTAAATGAAAATAAATTACATTATGTTGAAAGTCCTAAGACTATTCTCTATGGATTCCATAATTTCTTGAACAGGAGTCTTCACTTGACATTAAAATTTCATCACTGCTAAACATATGCTTTATTATGTTTTAACTTGGCATTCACCCATTTATTTCAGCCCGTCTTTTAATATGTTTCATTTGAAAAATAAAGGTAATGTCTAATTAATGGAGATTAAAGTAGATTAAATGAACAAGTACAGATAATGGTTTAGCTAAAGTTATTCTATATTAGTCACATGCTAACAAAGAGTATTATTTTTTAGCTTCAGAATATCCTACTTTTCCATTCATTCAATAATTCATTTACTTTTCGTTTTTGATCCAGGGAATTTTAAGTTTGTGATTTGAATATAAAATATCCCTAAAAAGGCTTATGGGAAGTTTTTCCCCCTGTGGATTTCATCCAGTTATTGAGAAATTTCTGGATCCTGAGGGATCTAATTTAAACAAAGAGCTTCTTCTTTTAGAGATTATATTATATAATTCTATAATATAATGGCATTGTTGGGAGTTAGTTTTATTTGAGTACATAACTCACCAGCTGCATGCCCCAGAAAATATTTTTATGCCTTGCTTCCTTGAGTCTTTCTGTTTCCTCTTCTGGTTTTCTATGAAGTGAGCAATTATGCTTCACTATGGCCTTACCACAATGACACTGTAAGAACAGATCCATGAGAGAATGTAATTGACCATGTGCTATAAACTCTGAAACACAGAAATGAAATGAATCGTTCTTATGTTAACCTGTTTATGCCAGGAATTTTGTCATAGTAACACAGCACTGAACAATGCAGCATTTTTAAATCTTCTTTTTCCTTTAATTTTTTTTCTTTCAGTTTTTGAAATTATAATAAGTTTCATCATTTCCCACACCCTTTTTCTTTCCTCCAAAACCTGTTAACAAAATGGCCTTCTTTTGCATTACTTATTGTTACATGTGTATGTAGGTGTGTGTGTGAGGGGTATGTGTGTGTGTATATATATATTCTTGAATAGATAAGTATATCCAGTTCATTCTTTTTTCAAGATTTATTTATTCATGAACTTATATACAAATTTTCTACATATATATTTGCACACCAGAAAATGTATCAGATGGTTGTGAGCTGCTATGTGGGTTCTAGGAATTGAACTCTGTAAGTGCCTTAACCATTGAGCCATATCCCCAGCTCACCACCACCAACCCTTCCTTTTTTTAAAGATTTATTTATTTATTTATCTATTTATTTATTTGGTATACAGTGTTCTGCCTGAATATATCCTTGCAGGCCAGAAGAGAGCACTAGATCTTCATATAGATAGTCATGAGCCACAGGTGGTTGCTGGGAATTGAACTCTGATCTCTGGAAGAGGAGCCAGTGCTCTTAACCTCTAAATCTCTCTCTAGCCGCTGTTCATTCTTTATAATACTAATTGTATGAATGTTTTCAGGGCAGACTATTTGGTACTGGATAAGAGTTGGTGTGTTTTTTCCTAGGGAAGACTATTTCTCCTGCTTTCAGTGCCGGTTAGTTGCCTAATATTCTTTGTGTGGGTTTCAGGTCTCAAGATCTTTCCCTCTTCTACTTTGATGTATGTGTGATTGTCTTTGTTCAGTTTCGTTTCTGTTGTCATGTTGGTGACATTTTTATTGTGTTGTTTCTGATGTTACTAGGAGACAAAATCTCAGAGCAGATTCCCTGTTGTTCTGGCTCTTAAAATATTTCTATCCTTCTTTTGCATAGGCCCTATGCACTTATGAAACAGCTGTATAGCTTGTTGCTCTTGTGGGACTCCCAACAGAGGTTGGAAAAATGGTTGTTTCTGACTCTGTTACCTGCATTTGGGACCCTTTGCCCTAACTGTGCTGCCTTGTCTAGTGTTAATATGAGAAGATGTGCCTAGCCTTACTGAAGAGTGATATGTCAAGGTTTCTTGTTATCCTTTGGAGTCCTCTCTTTTCTAAAGAGAAAGGGAGGAGGAATTGATGGGGTGGGAAAAGTGACTGGGAAGGACTGGGAAGAAAAGAGGAGGCAAATCTGAGATTGAGATGCAAAGTAAATAAATTAATTTATTCTAAAAATACATTAACCTTATATTTTGAGTATAGTTTTTACTTATACAAGATAAATATAACCATATTTATGATAAAAGCATTGATTCTCTTTATTGGTACAATCCATCTATTAATTCTCTTCATTTAAAAAGGACACTAATTTTTATGTATTATGTGTACTTCTGTGTTTCTGTATTCCATGTACATGGAAGATGTCATCAGAGGCCTTATAGGGCATAGGATTTCATGGACCTCAAGTAAAAGCAATTAGCAATTGTGAGCATTCTGACATAGGTGCTGGGAACTGAACTTGAATTTTGTGAAAGACCATCAATCAGCCTTAACCAATCACTCTATCTCCCTAGCCAGTTTTCTTTTCTTTTCTTTTTATCTTTTTATTGATTCTTTGTGATTTTCCATTCAAATACCCCAGTCCTACTCAGGGCCCCATCCCCTTATATTAGGCTGCTGTTCTTGCAACCTGTCTGCCGAAATAAAACATGCACAGACACACACACAAACACACACCGACACAGACACACACAAAGAAACAAAAACCAAACAAAACCAAAAACAAAGCATAAAAAATATCTCATCATGGAAACTTTAGTGTGTCACAGTATATCCTATAGTATACCCCTGTGTCCTCACATCTTCACTTGAAAATGTTCATTGCCAGTTTTAGTTGATGTCTCTGGATTCTGTGACACCATCAATATTGGGTCTTCACTGGATCTTATGTCTGTTATAAAAATATACCTGGCATGCTTATAACGTTCGTGAGAATTGTTAACTTATTTGATAATTAGTACTTTTCTAACACTGTTACATAATTTCTAACATATACAAGTCGGTGTTCAATTTTAAAACAGTTTATTATTCTTGATAAACCTAATAATAAATAACCTCCACAGAGTGATAGTAAGTGAATAAGATGACACATTTACTGTTGATAAAAACACAATCTAAATAGAAAAATAAACTAAAGAAAACTTTTATGATAGGTAACAAACTAACTCTGCCTTCTGGGCACACAAATGTCTGTTTTGTTTGAGAAAAACCCTAATCCTTACAAGGTAGCTCACTGTAGAAACATTTGCAAAGTCAGTAATAAATGTGTAAAAGTAGGTCTATACACTGGCACTTACGTGTCAGCATGGCATGAGGTCTCCATTGGGACATCTTGTATATATTTAGAGGTTGGCTTATCAACATGGGCTGTCTTCAGCATGACTTCTAAGGAAAATGAATACTTTAAGTGTTTTAAGCACTGGTCATTTCTTGTCACTTTTGCTTGTTTTGCCTTTATTAATCTAATTTAAAACCATGAACATCAGATAAAGTATTTATTTTTCTTTATACAACTGACAATATGAGGTATTCTAGTGCTATCAATTTACATTCCTAAAAACTAAGAATTTGGGTTAAAGAATATCACAAATTCAAATACTGGATGTACCGTAGACTGGGATCAACATGATCTTGGTGAGAACTTCTCTGTGATGAAACAGTAAACAAAGAGGAATTTGAATATGGTTCAGTGATAAAATGCTGGCCTAGCATTTATGAGTTCTAGCTCCAATATCCACTGTAGAAAACAAACAAAATGAACATAATTCTGATTTTCATTACATATCAATTTCACTTATAACTCAGCTATTTCATGTAATGGATAGGCAGGACTGAAATAGCAACAGGAATTCACAACAGAAAGAAGCAGGAAAAAGTCAAACCACAAACAAATACAAGTAAAATCTTTTAAACATTATTGTATATTGTGAATTTTCTTCTATTTGTTCTGCCTGGTTTTAAAGGTATTGTGTTCTTATTGTATACTAACATAAAGATAAATGCTCTGTAAATTTAGATCCAGAATAACAAGGCCACTCTATGCTTTTCAACCTTATTGTATATTCCATTTTTCTAAACATGAGGAGAAAAATCTTATAAGGGAAAGCAATACTTGTATTTCATTCCAAATTTCATATAAATAAGTTTTGCAGAAGAATAAACTTATAAATACATAAACAAATAAATTAAGAAGATATGTTTTATGCTTCAGAATACACTATTGTGCCACAGCATTTTTTTTTGTTTCTGTTTTTATTGTAAACTAAGTTTAAATAGCACCACTCATTTAAACATTTTCTAAGATGAATAATTGCATTAAAATATGTGTTCCAGGATTATCCTGGCTTAAAGATAAGAAATAAATTCAATGCTATACTTTTCAGAAAATGGAAGATATACTTTATTCTTTGATTGTCTTTTGAGTACTTCATAGTGAAAGAAAAATATGTGCGGCTATATACGTAAGTAAGCAAAGCTTCAAGTCATTTTATATTAACTTTATTAAAAGCCATTTTGTATTTTCCAGCCAGAGGACTTTGTTGCTTATGATATTTGATCTTGTTTGCTATCTTCATTGGGCACAGACTCTAATGTAATGGGCTGTTTAATAGTCTTTGAGAGTATTTCCTGGAAGGAAGAAGAGGGCAAGGAAGTCCATTGCTAAGAATGTCTGGCAACCTCTTATTCAGGTCCAGTTATGTGGTGGTTCTTTGGAAAGCTGTTGTTTGTTAACAGCCCAAGTCTGCCATGCTAGAAAATGCATCTGCACCTTCGCCACCCCTACTTCCCCTGCTGCCCCTGTTGCCTTCCTCCTCTGACACTGCAACTCAACTTCTTCAGCCTTGCAGTACGGATGGAAAGCTGGAGGATTTGAGGGAGTCTTAGAAATCTAGAGTGCCAGTTAAGATACTGAGGCAGCCAGTCTTAACTGAACAGACATCAGGCTCTTGGCCTCTTTAGTATGCAGAAAATCATTTTTAGACTATCTAGGAATCAGGAAAATGAATGCAATGTATATACCTTTAAGTATAAAGTCCTTCTATTGGTTCTTAGCTACAAGAGTACATTAAGAGAGGTACACCAGCTCACAACCTTCTGCAAGTCAAGTTTCTGGTGATCTGATACCCCTTCGGACCCGCTCAGGCTTGTGCATATATTTGATGTATGTATGTACAGGTGCATACATCTGTGAACATAAAATTAAAATTTAATTCAATGAAAAACAGTAATTGAGGAGGAACATGGGAGGTCCATTCACACACACACACACACACACACACACACACACACACTGAATTAGCCAAAGTGTGAAAGAGTTTCATTATCCAGGATGAATGAGTCAGTCATCCATAAGAATCAATAAATATATGGGTTCAAATTCAAATTTTGCAATATTTATTTAGAGTTTTAACAAACATTTACAGTTTTACAGGCTTTGAAAATGTTCTACGTAAGTAAAGATAAGTGCAATATGTAACTTTTTTTATAATTGCAGAAAAGTTTACATGAAAAATACTTTTTACTTGTTTTTCTAAGTATAATCATTATTTATTTAATTTAAAATAGAACTGCAAAATAGTTTATAAAAATTCTGAGATGAATTTAGTAATGTTTACTGTATATAAAAATGATGTCTGAAATCTAAGGACGTTTGCTATTTTAAAATAATTATGATGTTTTGAATATGCTAGGTCCTGAGAGTAGCACTCTTAGGAGGAGTGGCCTTGTTGAAATGGGTGTGGCCTTTTTGTAAGAAGTATTTCACTGTGGGAATAGGCTATGAGATCTTTCTCCTAGCTGCTGAGGATACCAGTTTCTTCTTGAATACATTCAAATCAAGATGTATAACTCTCAGCTCCTCCAACACCATGTTTGCCTGCATGCTTCCATGAATTCTGCCATGATGATAATGGACTCAACCTCTGAATGTGTAAGCCAGCTCCTATTAAATATTGTCCTTTGAAAGATTTGCCTTGGGCATAGAGTCTCTTCATAGAAATGGAAATGCTATATATTTATTTATTCTTATGAATGATCGACTTATTCATCCTGGATAATGAAACTCTTTCATACTTTGGCTAATTAAGTGCATATGTGAGTGTGTTTGTATGTGTGTGTATGTGTGTGTTTGTTTATGTGTGCATGTGAATGAGTCTCCAATGTTCATTCTCAATCATTCTCTATGTTTTTCATTGAATTGAATTTTAATTTTATACTCATGTATGCATGCATCTGTATATATGTGTATCACATATATGCACAAGCGTGAGGAGCTCAAAGGGGGTATCAAGTCCACTGGAACTGGACTTACAGAAGGTTGTGAGCTGGTATACCACTGTTAATGTACTCTAGTAGATAAGAACCAATAGAAGGACTTTATATTGTATTGTATTCATTTTACTGATTCATGCTACATAGTCCAACAATGATTTTCTGCATACTAGAGAGGCCATGAAATTCTAACCAAGACAACAATTGATACTAGGAGCTGAGGTATTGCTATGATAGGCCTGACCATGTTTTTTTTTTTTGGAGGAATGTGTAAGTTCAGACTTTAGATTTGGAAACTGGTGGAATGCTTAAGTGAAGCTTAATGGGTGATCCTAGCAGGAATATGGAAGACATTGGTGCAGAGGGTGATTTGAACTGTGAGAGCCTAGCTCAGGGAGATTGGGAGAGAAGAACATTACTATGTGACCTAGAAATTGTTTTTGTTGTATTTTGATGAAGACTATGATTGCTTTTTGCCACTGTCTGATGAGTGTGCCTGAGGCTGAGTCTAAGGTGTAGAGAATCAGATTAATTGCATTGACAAAACAAGTCAGAAAAGCCCAGCATAAAGTTTATTCTGTGGGTTATTCTCATGAAGAGTATTTTTATAAAGTGTAGCAAATTTATAAAGAATAAATACAAAATATGTGGTTCAAATAATCAAGTGGTATCAGAAAGTGAAATGGAACTGAATCCTCTGTTCTAGGCGATAAACAGAATAAGGGAGTGGTGATCTTAGGGCAAGACTTCACCCAGCTAAGCTTAATGTTTGTGGATCTGCAGTTGAACAAGGAATAGGTATGTCATGGTTAGAGGTTATTACTTGATTATTGTTTCAATTTGGACTTATTCTGGCATAAATTACAATCCAGAAATGGAGAAGAAAGTGGAATTTTGATTAGGACCTTGAGGAATAGTAGACATGAAAAGCTTAGTCCAGGCATTGTGGTACATACCTTTAATCTCAGGGGAGAAAAGAAAGCAAATCTCTTAGTTCAAGACCACCCCAGGAAAGAAAAAAGTTCTAGGTGAATAAAAGCTTAAGTCCAGGCAGTGTAGTACACGCCTTTAATCCCAGCACTCAGGAGAGAACCATGCAGGTCTCTGAGTTCAAGGCCAATCTACAGAGCAAGTTCTAGGAAAGCTAAGCATAAGCAGTGAAGAAGTTAGATAGAAAGCTTGTGATAATGTCATAGAACTATAGAACCTTGCTTGTTCTAGCTCCAGCAAGCAGCAGATATCTGCACCTTTGGCCCAGTGGCTCTGGTTTTAGAGTCAAGAGGAGGAGACTACTGGACCAATTGATTCTGGGAAGCTGGTGCTAAGAAATTAGTGGCAATTAAGGGACCAGCTTTGATGAGGTGAAATTTTCTGGAAGTGTTACACAAAAGCTGTGTACAAGAGATAACCAAGATTATTCCTCATGCTGCAGTGGTCTTGGTAACTTTTACAGTACTAGTGTTAAAGGAATGGTGGGGTCATAGAGAGCAGCTAAGGTTTTATACTATGAAACAAGGGAATGTTATTGGTAAGGTGCAACCACATTGCAATTGATTGCCCAAGACTGAAGAGGTCATACGAAGAAGTTGAGGATTGTTTTACAGGGAGTCTGTGAGAACCCATTGGTAAAGCCTAGTTGCAGTGGTAGAATCCAAAGAATTGAAAATGCTAGTACCATGATCACCAAGAGCAGTAGCAGCATGCAGCAGTCAATCAGAGCCTAGAGTGCTACAGAGGGCTAAGCTAGAGAAGTGACCCAAGCCATTTGGAGGAGCCCAGAAGATCATGAGTGGATCCCAGATATTGGAAAGGGAAACTTTGAAGTTAAGGTTGATTTGGAGACCCCAAGATGTTAGAGATTCCAAAGCCATGGGATACCTGCCCAGGAAAGCTCCTAACAGGGATTGGAACAAGCCCAAGAGCAAGAAGCTTGTTGCAGTCACCAGAGATGAAAAGAATCGGAGATCTGAAAAGCACTTTGACTTCAAACATGGAGATGTATAGTTTGGAGCTTGCCCAACTGGCGTTTGGTCTTACTTTGGTCCAGTATTTCCTCACTATGACATTTTGGAATCGTAACATATATCCTGTAATGTTGGAGATATAGAAATCTTGGCTTCTCCAGCACCATGTTTGCCTGCATGTTTCCATGTTTCCTGCCAAGATGATAATGAATTCCACCTCTGAAAGTGCATGCTCCAATTAAATTTTGTCCTCTGTAAGAGTTTCCTTGGTCATGGTGTCTTTTCCCAGCAATGAAAACACTAATAAGACACTGAGCTTATTCAAATGCTCTTCTAGGAAGTAGCTATAACAATATTAGCACATGCAAAACTTAGAAGAATGGAAACTAAAAAGGATTTATTCTTAGATATGTGGATATGGAAGTATATTGGCTTGTTTTAAGGCCATGACTAAACAGGCAAAGTTCTGGCCATGCGCAGGAAGACCTGAGCATCAATCGTCAATCCCTGTAAAAATACAGTAACAATGAAAGCAAACAACTGTGCTGGTGCATGTTTGTAAATCCAGCACTGGAGACGCTGAAACAATGCTCTCTGGAACTCTTTAGCCACTAATTCACATCTATTTTTTAAGTTGACATGATAAAAAGACCTTTCTTTCACCAAGGGTTAAAGAAGCCTGTAAAATAATACCCAACACTAGTTGTGTACCTACATATACACACATACAAACACACACATACACACACACGCATGCACACACACACAAGTGACTGTGACCTATACATTCACAAATTCACATATACACAGAAACATGCACATGGTATTCCTCCTGAAACTTGTCAACACAGCTATTAAAACAGTGCTGTGTAATAATTGCTTCATTTGGAGAGGATGGTCTTTTATGTATATTACAATGCAAAAGATTACATTTGAAAGTATAGTTTAGATACTATGTTATTTTATACACACTTGCAGCATGAGAGACCTAACAACTTGCTAATTTAAAATTCAATGGTTGAGTGGCTAAAACACCAGGCTCTTTCACTGCTTGTGTGATTTAGAAGATAGGGTTGAAGATCCCCAACCTATTCAACCCTATTAAAGAGGACAACAGCTCTACAGGAGTTATTTATTAATGCAGAACTATTGTTTCAAGTTAAACTATTTTCTTTTCAGATCTATCTGGAAGTCTGCAATAGGAGAATCATGATTTTGAGGCAACTGCCATAAGTATGGCAAGATTTTTCTCAAGCTACAAAGTAAACATTGAATCCCAAACAATTAAAAATAGAATAATTAGCAAAATACAAAATAAATTGTATAAATAAAAATAAATGATAGAAACTATACAGCATTGATGAAATTTTAATTTTCCAACATATTAGTAAGAACATCATAAGTCAAGGAAGAATTATATGCTTGTTTGAGGTATTGTATTCCATGCACAGGGAGTTTGTATCAATGTAAATTTATTTACTTTCCTTTAATTCTGAATGTATTTAGAAGGTTATAGATTTCCTATACAGAGAAAGTTTCTATTGACATACTCAAGTGACAGAACATAAATTGAAAAACACCAGAAGCATCATTGTGGTAGGATGAGAAGGCTATTCCAGGTATTTGTTTATGTTTTTGTTTTCTTTTTCTTTTTTTTTTTTTCTCCATTTTCAAGGAAATCAAAAGGACTGAGCCTTTCTTTCACTGAAGTAAAGTAAAAATGTAAGGATGAATTCCAATGACTCTGTAATCAACTCAGGATTATCACAAACAGGAGAAATAATCAATACTAGGCCAGATTAGAGTGTAGCCAGTGGAGAACACGTAACCTCTACTACTTTCTGAGTTCTCTGCATCAAGATTGACACTTGAGAGACTAACATGAAAAATTAAAAACAGAGTGGAAGAGAAGGAGTAGGTCTCTGGCCTCAATTGATTTCATTACATCTTTACCATACAAAGAAAGAACATAAATGCCTGGCAGAACTTTAGTGAATGTTTGATATCCTATTCCTAGAGTACAGCTCTTATATTTCGCTTTCTTTGACCACTAATATAACTCTTTTAAAACACTTAGGTCCTCCCCCCTGTAATTTCCCCAAATTTGGGAAGGTTAACTAGATAAGTAAAATGAAGCAAACAAAAAAAGAAAATACAAAAGAATTAGCAAATTTTACTTTTAATTACTTATTAGAGTAAATACATACTAAAATACACATATATCATTCTATAACCATGAATCACACATACATTTTAGCATAATGGTTGTTGCTTTAGGCAATCAAACTCTGGTAAAATCAATGAAGTGAACATCACCAACAATGTTATGCTGAATATTCAGAGTTCAATGTGTACATTTATATTTAGGGATCTGAATGTTTTGGTATTTATCTGAAGATACTTCTGTGGAAAATAGACTCTGTACAACATACAATGGGACAAAAGTTAAGCTCCGTGTTTCTCTCAGTCATGGTTTTCCCTCTGAGTTTTTGATAAAGTTTTCAGAAAATCTCACAAGTTAGTCAGGAAACTAAACATATGTATCTTGTATAAAGTAAATAATTACTTTCGGCCAGTAAATAAATAAATAAAAAGCTTCTGGGAAAAACAAATTTCCTATTTGAAGGAGTCTTTGTTTCCAACAATTTGGAAAATGACTTGGAAAAATGACTCATCAAAGTCTTCTATATGTCACACAAAGAGCTTAACATGTAGATGAAACTAAATGATATGCCAATAAATACTATAAAAATATCTTGTAAACTACATGTAAACATATGTAAACATAATTTTTTTCATAATTTATTTTTTTAGTCACATTTCATCCAAATTACAATACTCCCCCTCCTCTCTTCCAAGGTCTGTCTTTACAAATGGACAATGATCTCTCTGATTAAATTTTAGTGACATTCTTTTATGAGTACAGAGCTATGTCACTACTAGTTATTTTACTACTGTGTTACTTTAACTAAATAATAGAATTTCCTTTTAGGCACCCTGACCTATTTGTACCATAGATAAATATAGCATCAATTTATTTATTTATTTTTTCATTTATTTATTTTTTATAAGACAGCTCTGGTTTTTCTGAACTTACTAGGTAGAGCAGTCTGTCCTCTAACTCAGACATTAACCTGCCTCTTTACTGGGCCTCAGATTGCTCTTTACTTTAGCAGTTTTGGAGATGGGTTTCATCTCATTGAGTGGACCTTAAAGCCAATCCAAAAATGGTTGGTTACTCATAATATTTGTTCCACTATTCCACCAGCAAAGCCTTTCACAAAGATTGTTGTTGTTGGTCAGAGGGTTTGTAGCTGGCAGGTATTGATGGGTCACTTTTCACCTCCAGCAGTGTATACAATACATTCCATCACCATGAAAACTAATAAACATAGGCAAGCCTGGCACCAGCTTAATAGCCACATGTGCAGTGACATAAGTAATTGTATCTACAGAAAGAAAGTCTTATCACTATATTATGAAGAGAAACCAATAAATGTTGGCAAAATTTCTGTTATGACTCAACATGCTTCATTCCATTCCTGATTTTGGAGATTCAATATTTCAAGCTGGGCATTGAAACACACACACACACACACACACACACACACACACACACACACCTTCTACAGTAGATTTCCACACAGCTTCTACAGTAAGTTTCCATATCTCTTTTTTATAGGTCTTCAGTACTAGTTGTTCTTCCCATCTTCCCTCATTTACTCTGCCCTCACATCTCTCTCCTTACTTAAGGCTTCTCTTCTACTTTTTCTCTACCTCTTTACACCACTATTTTCTATTTTTTTTTCTTTACATGATATCAGTCACTTATTAACTACCTATTCTTTGTGGTTATTCTGATCAAAACACACATACTAAGAGGTAAAATCCAACAAATTCATATAAGATAAAATATGCAGAAAGGTTTCCTAAATAAAGGTGAATATTTCTAGCTTTATCTGTTTAATTGCAGGTTTTATAATTTCCTTTATCTTAACCACTGAATCATATTCTCTTGTGTAAATGTATCATATTTTCATTATCCATTCCTCAGTTGATATATACTTAGTCCATATAATCTCCAAAAGTACGTGTAATAAACATGATTCATCTTGGTTTACCTGTGACAGCCTGCAACGACTGGAACCTAGCATAAACATCGTTTGAGAGGCTCCATCCAGGAGCCAATGGGAAGAAGAGACTCAGGTTTAAACAATAGATGGAGATCCAGGAATCTTAGGGAAGAGTTGACAGAAGGATTGAGTGAACCAAAGAGGAAAGAGACTACACAGGACCACCAAACACAGTCAACTAACCTTGACAGAATCATCAACCAAATAGCAATCACAGGCTGTCCCCAGGCCTCTGTACATATGTATCTGATTAGCAGCTTGATCTTCATGAAGGTTCCTCAAACAGTTGTAGCAGGCTCTGTCCTTTTGCCTGTGGATCCCATGCCTTGTCTGGTAAAGAGGATGTGCCTAGTCCTTTAGTGACTTACCAGCATTTAGCTCTACAAATATTTTAAGAAAGTATTTTACCTTCAGCATGGACTTACATGCTGAAACATGAAAGCCCAACCCACATTCCTCCTACATCTATCTCTTCAAGGGCATAAGAAAACTTTACATTATTACCAGAGGTATTTTCACTTTCTACATTCAGGTTTCCTTTCCAATGAATCTTGTCATGAGCTGTAATGCACAATTTTTCTTTACATTCTAACTATAATTCATTATACACTTGTGATTTCATTATCACATATTTTGTCTTGATTAATAAAAAGCTCCTCAAAAGTAGACTATCAATCACTGAACATGTGTACAAAGAAATGACCTTCATGTCTGGATTCTTTATTTAATGTAATTTCTCTCACCTTGAATTAAGTTCTCAAGGTGGCCTGTAGTTTTTGAGCTTTTTGTTTCAAAATTGACTATGGAATTCTGGCTGGAGATAAAAAGATACCATAGATGTACATTTATTCATAAATAGTATGTTTATTTTATATATGTATAAAATCACAAATATACAAAGATGCACAATGAATACATATGCACATGGCTTACACAAAAATCAATAATAAATTAAAAATTTATCTTTTTGCTATTTTTTTATTCTCTTTAGATTCCATGTATGTAGAGACTGAGATGAGAAACAAGTATTATATTAATTATATAGTACTTGAATGCATATGCAGTACTTTTAAAAATGTTTTCAGGTTAATGCCAAATTGTATTATCTAATATGGTTTTTTAACTATTTAAAACAACACTAAAATGAGCCTCATATATGATTAAAGTAAATATTAGAAAGACACCACCTTTTAGTTTTTCTTCTGAAGATAGATGAACCCCTTTATGTTTAGCAACAATTTGAAGTTTAGACTTATTATGATAGATTTCCATATATATTTTCTCTCTTTTGTTTTATTTATTTATCTTTTGATGCATTATTTATATTTCAAATGTTTCCCCCTTTCCAGATCTCCCCTTTGGAACCTCCCTATTCCCTCTTCCTCTCCCAGCTTCTATGGGGGTATTCCCCCACCCATCCACCCACTCTCAACTTCCCTCCTTGGAATTCTCCTATACTTGGACATCTAACACCCTCATGCCCAAGGGCCTCTCCTACCCCTGATGGCTAACAAGATCATCCTCTGCCATATATGTGGCCAGCACCATGGGTCCCTCCATGTGTATTCTTTGGTTGGTGATCCAGTCTCCAGGAGCATCAGAAGGTCAGGCCAGTGGACACTGTTGCTCCCTTCATGGGACTGCCAACTCCCTCAGCTCCTTCAGTCCCTTCTGCAAATCCTCCATGTGGGACCTCACACTCAGCCCAATGGTTGCTTTGAAGAGAATCTAGGATATTACTATGTTTAGGTATGGTCCTTGAATTCCTGAGCTTTCCAAGACTTTTATCATGAAGGCATGTTGAATTTTGTCAAATGCTTTTTAAGAACCTATTGAAATGACCATGTGTTTTTTTTTTTCTTTGAGTTTTTTTATGTAGTGGATTACATTGATGGATTTCCTGGTATTCAACCATCCTTGCATCCCTGTGATGAAGCCTACTTGATCATGGTGAATGATCATTTTGATGTGTTCATGGATTTGGTTTGTGGGAAATTTATTGAGTATTTTTGTATCAATATTTATCAGGGAAATTGGTCTGAGGTTTTCTTTTATTATTGGGTCGTTGTGAGATTTTGGTAGCAGTGTAACTGTGGCCTCAGAATGAATTGGATAGTGTTCCTTCTGTTTCTGTTTTGTGGAATAGATTGAAGAGTTTTGGTATTAGGTCTTCTTTGAAGGTCTGAAAGAATTCTGCACTGAACCCATCTGGTCCTGGGCTTCTTTAGGTTGGGAGACTTTTAATGACTGCTTCTGTTTCTTTGGGATTATGGGACCATTTGCATGTTTTATCTGACCTTGATTAAACTTTTGTATTTGGTATCTGTCTAGAAACTTGTCCATTTCCTCCAGATTTTCCAATTTTGTTGCATATAGGCTTTTGTAGTAGGATCTGATGATTTTTTTTTAATTTCCTCAGAATCTGCTGTTATATCTCCTTTTACATTTCTAATTTTGTGAATTTAGATACTGTCTCTGTGCCCTCTGGTTAGTCTGGCTAAGGGTTTATCTATCTTATTGATTTTCTCAAAGAACCAGGTCCTGGTTTTGTTGATTCTTTATATAGATTTTTCAGTTTCTACTTGGATGATTTTGGCCCTTAATTTGATTATTTCTTGCCTTCTACTCCTCTTGGGTGGGTTAGCTTCTTTTTATTCTAGAACTTTCAGGTGTGCTGTTAAGTTGCCAGTATATGCTTTCTCCAGTTTCTTTTTGGAGGCATTCAGAGCTATGAGTTTTCTCTTAACACTGCTTTCATTGTGTCCCATAGGTTTGGTTATGTTTTATTTTCATTTTCATTAAATTCTAGGAAGTCTGTAATTTCTTTCTTTATTTCTTCCTTGACAAAGGCATCATTGAGTAGAGCATTGTTCAGCTTCCATATGTATTTGGACTTTCTGTTGATGATATTGCAATTGAAGACCAGCCTTATTCCACCGTGGTCTGATAGGAGGCCTAAGATTATTTCAATCTTCTTATGTCTGTTGAGGTTTGTTTTGTGACTAATTATATGATCAGTTTTGGAGAAGATACCATAAGGTGCTGAGAAGAAGTTATATTCTTTTGATTTAGGATGAAATAGTCTGTAACATGTCTGTTAAATCCATTTGGTTCATAATATCTGTTAGTTTCACTGTGTCTCTGTTTAGTTTGTGTTTCCAAGATCTGTCCATTGATGATTGTGGGGTGATGAAGTATCCCACTATTATTGTGTGAGGTGCAATGTGTGCTTTGAGCTTTAGTAAAGTTTCTTTTACGAATGTAGGTGCCCTTGCATTAGGGGCATAGATGTTCAGAATTGAGAGATCTTCTTGGTAGATTTTTCATTTGATGAGTATGAAGTGTCCTTCCTTATCTTTTTTGATGACTTTTGGTTGAAAATCGATTTTATTCAGTATTAGGATGGCTACTCCATCCTGTTTCTTTAGGTCATTTGCCTGGAAAATTATTTTGCAGCCCTTTACTCTGAGTTAGTGTTTGTCCTTAACATGGAGGTGTGTTTCCTGGATGCAGCAAAATGCTGGGTCCTGTTTATGAATCCAGTCTGTCAGTCTATGTCTTTTTATTGGGACATTGAGTCCATTGATGTTAAGAGATATTAAGGAATAGTGATTGTTGCTTCCTATTAGTTTTGATGTTATTTTTATGCATGTGTGGCTATCTTCTTTTGAGTTTGTTGGAAGATGACTTTCTTGCTTTTTATAGGGTGTAGTTAGCCTCCTTGAGTTGGCGTTTTCCATCTATTATTCTTTGTAGGTCTGAGTTTGTGGAAACATACTGTGCAAATTTGGATTTGTTATCAAATATTTTGGTTTCACCTTCTATGATTATTGAGAGTTTTGCTGGGTATAGTTCCTGGGCTGCCATTTGTGCTCTCTGAGAGTGTATGAGATCTGCCCAGGATCTTCTAGCTTTCATAGTCCCTGGTGAGAAGACTGGTGTAATTCTGATAAGTCTGCCTTTATATGTTACTTGACCTTTTTTTCTTACTGCTTTTAATATTCTTTCCTTATTTTGTGTATTAGGTGTTTTGACTATAATGTGACAGGAGGAATTTCTTTTCTGATCCAATCTATTTGGAGTTCTGTAGGCTTCTTATATATTTATGTTCATCTCTTTCTTTAGTTTAGGGAAGTTTTCTTCTATAATTTTGTTGAAGATATTTACTGGTCTTTTAAGTTGGAAATCTTCACTCTCTTCTATACCTATTATCCTCAGGTTCTGTCTTCTCATTGTATCCTGGATATCCTGGATGTTTTGGGTTAGGAGCTTTTTGCATTTTGCATTTTCTTTGACTGTTGTGTCAATGTTTTCTATGGTATTTTCTGTACCTGAGATTCTCTCTCCTGAATCTTGTATTCTGTTAGTAATGCTTACATCTATGACTCCTGATTTGTTTCCTAGTTTTTCTAGCTCCAGTGTTGTCTCCCTTTGTGATTTCTTTATTCTTTCTATTTCTACTTTTAGGTCCTGGATGATATTGTTAATTTCTTTCATCTGTTTGATTGTGTTTTCCCGTAATTCCACCTATTTGAGTATGTTTTCCTGTAATTCTTTAAGGGATTTTTGTGTTTCCTCTTTAAGGGCTTTTAGTTGTTTACCTGTGTTCTTTTGTATTCTTTAAGGGAGTTATTTATTTCCTTCTTAAAATCTTCTATCATCCTCATGAGATGTGATTTTATGTCTGAGTCTTGCTTTTCTGGTGTGTTGGGGTATCCAGGGCTTGCTGTGATTGGAGAGCTGGGTTCTGATGATGTCAAGTAGCCTTGGTTTCTGTTCCTTGTGCTCTTGCCCTTGCCTTTTGTCATCTGGTTATCTCTGTTGTTAGCTGGTCTTACTCTCTCTGAATGTGTCTTGTCTTTCCTGCAAGCCTAGGTGTCAATATTCCTTGACAACTACTTCTCTCTGAGAGGAATTTGGGGTTGGAGAGCTGTGGTGCAGGGTCAGCTCTGGGATACAGACAGCAACCAGAAGGATCTAGTTCCCAGCTGTCCCTCGTTTCCTGTGTCCTGATGGCTCTGCAAGGGTCCCTCTTGGTCCATTGAATTTGAAAAAAAGTGATGGTCCTGCCTGTGCTTGAAGTGTGTAGGCCCTCCCTGGATACCAGCTCTCTCCTGGCACTATTTAAGTATGGAGTCCTATGTCACAGGATCTGCTTCCTTGCCACCAAAAAAAACTAGAATCCCACTTCCTAGTCCCTGTGTCCTGGATATTCCAGGTGGGCCCCTTTGAGCAGACAGGCTTGCCTACTGCCTTCCTGGCAGGCTATCTTTCTCCTAGCACTATTTGGCTATGGAGCCCTGGTGGCCCAGGCAGAGGTCCTCGGCCACAGATGGAAACCGGAAGAGTCCTTCCTCCAGGCTGTTCCTCAGTCTCAGTGTCCTAAGGATTCTGGGTGAGTCTTGCTGAGGAGTATTACTCCTCTTATCCCCTCTCAAGAGCTTTCTACACTCCTTGGAGGCTAGCTTTCTCCTGGTTCGATTTGACTATGGAGCCCTGGTGTCCCAGGCAGAGGTCTTCAGCCACAGATCAGATTTTCATGTTTTAACTAGCAGTTCCAAATCTTAGTTACTGAATTCATCAGTCATATTTTTAACTAACTCGAAGAATCTAGCAAAGTGGGGTAGATATTTCCCACAGTCATTTTGAGTCACTATCAACAGGAGACTTAGCATCCAAGTGACAGAAAGTTATAGATGTCTGTTCATCACTATCATCTCGGTGATGACAGTCATGCTTCCAATTAGATGAGCGAGTCAGACAGAGCAGATCTAACTTTAGTTCAAACACCGGAGCACTTTAAGTTTATTCTCCAAAACTAGTACATAACCTCATTCGGCTTTCAAGTAAGTTGGTAAATAGAGCTCATCTATAGGCTAGGAAGGACAAACAGCAAGTTAAGGGAGAGTAAAAGCTAAGTCTAGGTTTTAACCAGCCTACCTTTCTCATACATCCAGATTTTAAACACTTGACTAATAACATTAATATTTTAATAGTAGTCAGTTATATTTGCCAATATTTTCTTATGAGTAAATTATACGATAAAATATTTCTCTTCTATGCTTATTTACATTATTTTAATTGATGTTTATAATTCCAGCATCTAGTAGCTGATTGAATTTTCTTTACAATGTATGTCTTTCTAAATGTTATCATTATCTTGCAGATATTTTAATATTAGGAATTTGTTTTTTAACACATATTATTATTGTCCCAGAAAAAATTAACATTACTGTGAATTGTCATGAATTTTAATGAACCATTCATGGTGATCCTTAATTAGGTTTGTTCATAGAGTGCTTTTTAGTTAACCACATGTTCTGCTATATCTTTTTCTAATAGTTAAAAAAAAAAAAACTATCCTAAATGCTTTTCTTCTGTTTCATTTATTTTTGTACCTGCTGAATTATTGTCTCTGTGCCACATAGAAAAGACACATCTTACTATGTTCATTCACAGTCACAGGTCATTTTTCTCCAATTTTCTCTAAAGCACTCTAAGTAGTTGACTGGAATACTAAAGTCAACAGTTTTTAAAGTGTCTATTATGTTCCAAGTAGCATGGTATGTGCATCAAGGACTAGGACCCACATGATGAATGTAATTTAGAGAAAGAAATAAACAATTTAAATATACATTTATTCTTTTATACCTCAGCGCAGTTGATTTTTAAATTACATAGTAAAAAAGAATTATGTTCAGAAAGATGAGTAAATATCTCTTATATATTCATGGATTTAGTGGTATAATAATTATGAAAGCAATCACTTAACATGATTTACTTAAAGGTAATAAATATGGTTAAAATATTTTAATATGGATTGAAGGAGAATATATATATGTGTGTGTGTGTGTATGTGTGTTGGTTAAAAATCAGAGCTGTCTGGCAAAGTTATTTTATATTTTATGAAAAGGATGGCCTTTGTATATTTATGTCTGGGAAAATCAGGCTAAGATTAAATATTCAATATATGACATTCAATAAATGAATGATTGTATATGATGATTATCTATTTCCCTACGTTTGCAGTTAAACTGAAGAAAAGACAAGTTCTCAACGTGTCAGATGTAGATGGACTGATAAAGATCAATGTTGGAAGCCCATCCTCAAAACGCCAATTCATAGACTGCATCTCCTGATTTCCATTTGCCATTAGGTCTGTGCTATTTATCAAAAGTCTTGTTTTCAGTTACAAAGCTCTTGTATATAAGAAAGCTACACTTTGTCCCATTTCTAAATCTAATCCCAGGAAGTAATATACTTTCCAAAGACTTAACTGCTTTACATATTTATGAATTTCTCCACAGGCCCCCTAAGGGATTCATTTCTCAATTGTGTCCTAAGACACCACAGTGTATGCTTGGCTTATTTTTCCATCAAGTATTGTTTCACAGCTACATGGTGTTTTCTATTTGTCGTTGTCTAGAGCAAGCTGAGGATGTAGCATTGACCCAGCCTGCTCACTGTGCATGATTCATGCCTGCAAGCCCTGGGATATGTAAGACTTAGCACTGTACGTTTCTCTGTCATATCAGCAAGCTCATCTGCAGAAATACATTCTGACTGAGTAACCCTGAGGTAGACAGTGTTTAATTCTCCATTTCAAAATCTTCCAGGAATGTAAAAATGATTCAGCTGGAAGGCATCTGCCCTGTCAGCACCCTATTATCTTAACGCAGTGTTTACTCAGTTACTGGCTTCAGTTATCCTTACACAGTTTGATAATCATTTTGAAGATAGCCTGGTGTATAACTTAACACTGGCTCACAGTGTGGGCATATTTGGTTTTAACATGATACCTATGGATTTCCATCTCTTTTTCTTCCTTCTATCTCTGTTCTTTTCATTTGAGTTAATATACTTCCAAAAAGGTGACACAGGAGGAAATGATTTTCAAAGATTGATAAGCCATTTGTTAATAATATTTAATGCTTTTTAAATCAGCAATTACCAAAGTATTGAGTATAATGTTCCACTTCCAAATACAGTTAAAATGATATTTTAATGTGTTCATAAATATCTTAAAATATGTCAAACTTAAATTTAAATTATAACAAATCATATAGTTCTTCCAAATAAAAAATATCTTTAGTAAAAATTTAGCATTATGTATGTTCATATATCTCTATAATGTACTGTGTAAAATAAGATGCTGTTAATATTAATAAAAAGAAAATACTTATTGTAAATATAGATTTTTCTAAATAGCCTATTGTGACATTTAAATGCCAACAAAATAAAACACAAATTGTGTGTGATAAAGGAGTGGGAAATAAACAAATAAATGGAGAAAGAGCCAAAAATGCATTGATTATAATACTTTAAAAATATTTACACAAAAGATACAAAAATAACAATGATTTATAAATAATAAATATATATGAACATGCATATATATATATATATATATATATATATATATAAAATCTGCATTCAGTTTCCAATTTCTTTTTCATGGTCATGATTGTAGTGGTCAATTTTAATACAAACACATTTATGGTATTATTTCTAAATTGTTTTCTCATATTACTAAATAAATATTTCTTATGTTTTTGTTATTTGCTTTCTATTGTTTTTTTCAGGACAGTGTTTCTCTGTACAGCAGCTGTGGCTGTCTTAATAATCACTTTGAAGACAACACTAGCTTTGAACTCACAGAGATCTGCCTACTTCTGCCACCGCAGTGTTGGGGTTACAATCATGCTCCACCATACCTGGCTAAATAAATGCCTCTAGAGTTTCACTTACTGCCATTGTCTATAACATGCTATACTTTGAATACTAATATAAATAATATCAAATCATGACCATATTGGTTTTCTTTAGTACCTTTTAAGAAACTTTATTGAAACATCTATTATACCCATGTCTAAAATGTTTAAAATTCCATTGGAATAATGTACTTATGTTTTTTTCTTTTAAAAGTTTCTTTTTAACTACATATTTTGGCAGAGAATTTCATAATGGATTTAGAACTTTTTGAAATTTATGTATTTGTAGGATCAAATCTTTGATTTAATTAGACACTTATGTTGCTATATAACTTTAAGTTTTCTTTCTAGCTTCGTTTTCATTTCAGTGAACCAAATTTTCATAAGTATGACTGCATGCATAGTAATGTATGAATAAGGACAGAGAGTGCATATCATCCTCTGTTATCCTATTTATATGCATATATGCATGGGTTCATGTATATAAATATGTATGTATGAGTGCTTTGATAAATGTTTATATGGATAGGTCATTAATGCTTGTATGTTTAAAAGTATATGTGCATGTATATTTGTGCATGGATGATGTACATATTTGTGGGCTAGTTTGTGTGGTAAGGGTCTTGGGTATTCAGGTATATGTACAGTATATGGTGTATTAATTTGTGTGTGTGTGTGTATGTGTGTGTGCTATGATGCTTGTCATGTATGTGGTATGTGCATGTGTAGATGTTTGGGTGGGAAAGTATAGGTGTTGGTATGATTGGATATGAGGTATAGAATATCTGATGGTCATCTTAGAACTCTACCATTATCTGGTTTCTGAGTCAATAGTTTCTTGGTCAACTTCAGAAGTCAAGGCATCAACAAGACCAGGTTGTTCAGAAATTTCTGATTAATATTCTTTTTCTTAGCTATTTCCTACCTATTTAGGAATAGTTATAGATAATCTTCTATTTCCTTTGACATATACATGTGCCACCCCGATTTTTATCTCTAAATAAGAAAAAGAAAAGAAAAGGTAATAATAACAAGAAAAATCCAATGTGATTTTCCTAGACCACAAGGTTTCAACAAGCATCTCTAGTGCTGAGTGATATGTTCATTTACATTGTGTCATGTTCATCACAGCCTGTGTGAGAGCCTGAATCACTCATTTAGTGAAAAGGCAATTTTTCTCAACTCAATCAGAATTCTAGTGTCTTATTTCTTTATTCCAAACCAGGAGGGAATCTCAATCCCTCCTATATCTGTGGTGTGTACTAGAGCAAAATTTCATGTAAACATAAAAAAAGGCTCAACCCCCAGAGAAGGTCTGTCCTGAAAGAAGGGGCAGCTGGTGGCATTTGGCTGTCTGTCTATCCCTCAGCAGCTTTTCCTTTACCTGATTGGGTTGACCATGTTTCTGTCATCTTATTTGTCTGTCTGTCTGTCTGTTTTTTGTGGTTTTTTTCCAGAGCCTCAGTAAAATTCCCTAACCTTGTAACTATTCTGAAACTCACAGAGAAGCAATGACAATCATGAGGTAAGACATGATGTTGAATATGCTGGCAAGGATGTCAGGTGCTAGGAGGGACTTGGTGAGTAACTTAGTGACTATCAGAGAACTCTCAAAGTGAGAAGATCTGAGGCATACGGTAGACTGAATATAGCCACCACTGAACATTGATAATCCCTAATGCTTGCTTTGTCAGTGTTTTGTATTCTTCCTCCTGACTATGTGACAAATACCTCAAATAGTTTCTAATATAAATACAAACATATTCCTGTCTACAAAAGTGTCAGTCACAATTTCATCAGCCATGCAAATACATGAAAATCTTGAAAAGTAAAAAATAAATTAGTTGCAATAGCCAACATTGTGGACTTACCACTTAACGTGTATTTAAAAACTTGAGAATGATGTGTTTGTGTGTGTGTGTGTGTGTATGTGTGTGTGTGTATATATATATATTATATATATATATATGTGTGTGTGTATATATATATTATGTATATATATATGTGTATATATATATTATATATATATATACACATATATATATATAATATTTAGTTTCAAACAGAGACCAACTGTTTCTTTAAATTGCCAAGTAGTACTTTCAAATAAATAACAGGTAAAAATAATTGTTTTTATAGTAGCTGTGTCCACAGTATGGAATAAAATATATGCTATATATACTTTTTGTTTATTGTAAATTAAATTTAACTAAATTAAATTTGTCTTTTTCTCAAGGGTTAGCTCTCATGTCACTATGAACATAATAAAAGTTGAATAGTACTTTTCATGACATGATTATTTAAAGATATACTCTCCCTTAATTTTTAACTTTACCTTTGCAAAATTTCTGTGAATACTTTAGCTTCACATTTTAATATATGATTATAAAAAATGAAGATAATATCTAACTTCATTGTCTTTACAGGAACATGGTTAGAATAAATGTCACAATGTACATAAAAACCCAGGGTCTATTAGAAGACAAAAATATATTATTGATATTAATATTTATAATAATAATTTTATAGCATTAATTTATAAAAAGTCAGATGATATTTGTATTATACTAATTTTTATTTAAAAATTAAACACCATTTCATTGAAGATTTAACAGGGTTTTCTTTAATTTCATTCAGCTCAGCAGAATAATATAGAGATATTTCTTTTTATTGTTACCAACAAACATTGTTTCCCCTTTTCCATCTGAGTTAGACCTTTTAAATATTACTCTAAAACTAATTTTGTCAATATATTTGAAAATTCTCTGATGTTTCTAAATTATTATAAAGCCACAGTGTCTTGGACCATTATAGTGGGCAAAGCATATTGAATCGTAATATGTGAACATATATATCCATTTACATAGTGAAAATGGAGCTCTTTGTGTATGATACATACATTATGAATTGTATCTTACACAGAAGAGCTTCAATGGTCCTTATATTTAAATACTGTATTAGTATTTTAGCTTCTATAATAAAACTCAAATTACCTCTTCTTAAAATGAAGATTTATATAAAACTAAGACTGTCCATTTGGAACACGAATATGAAGAACAGATATAATGGTAAGTAAACTAAAGATTTACTGGTGATTTCTTTTTAACATCTTTGATGTACAGAAAGAATTTAAGAAGTGTAACAAAATGAAGACAAAGACTGAAC
Organism: Rhynchomys soricoides; assembly: GCA_019843965.1. Taxonomy (NCBI): domain Eukaryota; kingdom Metazoa; phylum Chordata; class Mammalia; order Rodentia; family Muridae; genus Rhynchomys; species Rhynchomys soricoides. Next base: position 30,337,757 of record JADRCH010000004.1, on the reverse strand, counting down.
TATAATAATATGCTACAAAATAAACTACTAAAATAGCTGGCTTAATCAAAGAATATTGCAGCAAGAGATTTAGAAAAGATACTAAAAGTCATTATTTATGTAAGTGGTGAATTTGTCAAAATCCAATTAATATCTTTATCCCCAAATCAGAAATATCAAAAGAGAAACCACTGTGTTTTTTCGACAGTTACTTAGTGTGTATGAGTGTGTGTATGTGTTTTTGTGTGTGTGTGTGTGCGTGTGTGTGTAGTGGGGCTTCATGTGTTCCACAATCAGCAAGTGGAAGTCAGAGGACAAAGTTTAGGATTCAGGTCCTAACGTGGGATCCTTAGATCAAACCTGGATTGTTAGGCAACGTACTCAGTACCTTTACCTACCGAGCTGTCTTCAGTGGTCCTCAGTGCTTCCAGACAACTAGGAAAGAAACCCAGTAGAACCCAAAATTAGCAAAAAAGAAGAATAAGACTAGAAATATTTAGAAAAATCATCTCTACTAGGTAATTTTTCTCCCTTCATTTTTAAATAAAAATATTCATTATCAATTTGTTTTATATTTGAAATTAATAGCTCTTCTAAGGTAAAAACATTTATTCTAGCACCTTATTTAAATGTAATATAGTAAATATGTTATCATGAGAAGCTTATTATTTATGTGCTTACATGTATTTTAGATAAACTATAATTTATTTGCTTTCAATTGTTTTAGTTACTTCATAAAGTCTTAACTAGATTCCAGATTTTACTGTCAAATTATAAATGTATTAACTCAAATATTTTATAAGCAGATATTTCATAGTTGTTTCATGTACAAACATGTAATAGTTTGAAGCTAATGTGTCATATTTGACTTTCTTTTCATGTAACTTTAATCTTATTCTCTTAAGTGAAACATAATCTGATTTTATTTGATTTGTAATACTAAACACATCTTTATAAAAGGTAAAAGAATATCAATGTAATTCAAAAGTACTGTTTTTAACATAAATAAAAGTAATTGCTGTGGAATAATTAGAATAAAATGGGAAATCATCTTTATTCTCCTTATATTCTTCTTTTGTTAATTAGTTCATGAAAGTATGGGGTGAAAAGAAAATTTGCAAAAGTAGTATTTTCAGTGAATAAATTGTAGTTGCATGTACAGAGTGCCTTGGAAGTTTCAGAATAATTTTTAAGAGGAAGTACTTTGTTTAATAATTTCTGAATTCAGCATACATAGATGAAAATAAATGTCCCTTTGAGGTGATAGTTTAACAGTATTTATCTAATCAATTCAATAGTTTTAGCTCATTCATCAAAAGATGGTCTTGCCCATGCTCGCCTCATATAGGCTGCCCAGTATCTGTACAGCTTTGTTCTTAGACTTTGACCACCAACCTCATATAAGGTATAGTTTATTTTTATTGTATAATCTAAATGAATTAATATATTGTCTTCAATTATTCTGTTTCCTCATATTTATTGAATATCCCTTTGTTCCTAACACTGAATAGGACCGTTTATTCACTTGTAGTATATTTTCCTACTCTTACTTAGTAATGGCTAAAATGTATGATTACTAAGTAATAAAATACTAAAACTAACACAACAGTAAATTTAATATTCTTAAATTATATAGAATTTTTTATTTTCATAGATCATAATATTCATTGTCTTTGAATCGGATCTCAGTCCAATAGGGCTGTTAAAACAAATCAGGAACATTTTCATAGATTATAACATTAGCAACTCATTCTTTATAGTTCCAGAATCTAGAACATCCATGGTTAAGAATAAACAAGGCATATTTAGTGTCTGGGTGGATCTTGCTTTCTGGTTCATGGATCAAACCTTATAACTGGCTTCACAGAGGAAAGAATATGAATAATATCAGAACTTACAATAATATTATATTAGTTATTTTTCTGTTTCCATAGAAAAATACCTGAAAAAAAAAAAAACACTTATTGGAGAAATTGTTTTTTGTGGCTGAAGGTTTGAGGCCATGGCACTTGTCATGGAATGGAAGGCAAATTGGCAAGAGTGAATGTTAGAAATGCATACGGATCCTGTTCTCAGAGAATATCACAGTAAGGTAGTCAGAATGCTTGCAAAGTCTCAGTGTACCTGGCCTATTTCCATATTGGGTTCCTAGTTTCTTCATATTTTGTCTTTTTTTTTTTTTTTGAGTCTTTTTTTCTCCAGAGTTTGGCCTATGTTTGATAAATGTATTGCAATAATTTCACCATTATTTTAAACTGCCTAAATGTTTAGTTGACTTTTCCCTTTACAATAAAGAAGCTTTTTAGTTTCATGAAATCTATTTTCCAACATTTAGTCTTATTTTCTGAGTGACTGTAAGCATAATGTTTTCTATGGATTTCTTATATAGTCTGTACAATAGTGAATTATGGTCTCTCCTAAAAAAAAAAAAAAAAAAAAAAAATTGGTTATAGACCTTGTCTTAGTCAGGGTTTCTATTCTTGCACAAACATCATGAGCAAGACGCATGTTGGGGAAGAAAGGGTTTATTGACACTTCCATGCTGCCGTTCATCACAAAAGGAAGTCAGAACTGGAACTCAAGCAGGTCTGGAAGCAGGAGCTGATGCAGAGGCCATGGAGGGATGTTTCTTACTGGCTTGCTTGCTTCTCCTGGTTTGCTCAGCCTGCTTTCTTAAAGAACCAAGACTACCAACCCACAGATGGTACCACTCATGAGGGAACCTCCCCCTTGATCATTAGTTGAGAAAATGCCTTACCGCTGGATCTCATGGAGACATTTTCTCAACTGAAACTCTTTTCTCTGTGGTAACTTCAGCTTGTGTCAAGTTCACACACAAAACTAACAAGTACAGACCTAAACATGGAATTCCCAAAGGGGAAAATAGAGATGGCTAATAAACATTTTAAGAAGTATTCAATATTATTAGCCACCAGAACTTATGATTTTATTTCATCGCTTTCAAATCTACAGAGATGCTATCATCAAGTAACACAAGGGCAACAAATTTTATTGAAAATATGACAGAAGAGGAACAGTTATTTACTGTCGATGTGAGTGTGAAGGGACAAAGCCAGTATTGAAATAAAAGTGGATATTTCATTCCACAAGAAGCTAAAAGTAGACCTACCATATGACTAGGTATACCATTCCTAAATAAATATGTATATTTTAACTGTGATATATGATCAGTATAATATTGCTGTTCTATTTACAGTAGCTAGGACAGGAAATTAGTCTAGATGTTCATAAACTGAAATATAGTCAACAATACTTTTTTAACTGTGTGCATAAAGTATTATGAGTCTCTAACCTGGTCAAAGTATGTCCTCAAGTTGTTGACACTGAAAAGAAATCCCAACAAAGTTAGAGAGAGCCTCACGTAAAATGTATTCCTGAAAAGCAATCTCAGTAATAAAAATGAGCTCATATTCTGGCTTGACATATTGAAAACATATAAAGAAGCAACATTTAGTCAGCTATACTTTTTCATTTTTTATTTGATAGATGCCCAAAACAGGTTGTGACACGGGTTTATCCACTGATGCTCAAATTATATAAGACCTGGCCTTACTTGTAGACCTTTAAAAAGAGTAATATCTGGATTCAAGAACTATAAATGCCCATCATTTAATATTCCATTTATCCCAGAAATATGATATTTAAAGCGAATTTTCCAGCTTTTTTCTGGGAAATCTGGACTGAACTTTACACTAATTGCATCCTCCCATATAAAGACTATTTTGTATTCTTTGTGTTCCTATGAGTGTACCTGTTTGTGTATATGAGTGCTGGTGCCAGTATCTGACAATATTCAAATGGAGGTCAGTGGCCAACTTCTTTGTTGGACATATTTTTCCAACTTCTTGGTGGTAAGCGTTACTTATTTGCTTCTGTATATACCAGACTAGCTGGTTTGTGGTACTCTAGTGAATGTCCTATCTCTCTTTCATGTTTTTGCCTAGGAGAGTTGGGATTACATATATGACCCTCCATGTCCTGCATTACCTTGTTTCTAGATTCTGAACCTAAGAATCTTTAAACTTCCTAGACTGAACACAGTCACACTGTAATTTTTCATGTAGCTTATTAATATCAGCAGATTATTTTCTTTGAAGAGAGATTCTTTCATTATAATTGATTTCTTTCAATTTTATGTCTATTTTACCAGCCTGTGTTGCTTTTGATGTCTCATATCCAAGCATCACTTTAGGATTTACTGAGGAGTCTTCTACCATTACAAGGTTTGCATGATTTCCACCCTATTTTTATAGCTCTTTTCTACTTCAATTTCATAGGATAATTATCAGTAAATAAATACAAGTTGGTCAGAAAAGAGCCTAAGGTTCATGAAAATTTATATCTTTGTCCTGTCATCTTTGCTCCCAAAGTTCATGTAGTTTAATACTTTTAGTACATTCTGCCTTTTAAAGAATCACCTTGTTAATTCCAGAAGAGGAAGACTATGCCATACACTTTTGTAACCTCTACCAAAAAACACAGTGCCAGTTGTTGAGTAATAATATTAATAACATGTTGACATGTTTAAATGGGTGGGAAGAAGTTGGGATGAAAGAGAAACAAAACAATATATATTCTTTAAAGGTGTATTTATTTATATTTTTAATTCTTGCTCTTGATGCTCATCTTCCACAACCTGTATGGCATACTGTGGATTAAATGTATACAAATCTGGTTAAGGTCACTTCTGTAACACAGCAACAATGATTTTACCAGTATAGTCTGAAACAAATTGAGGTCAGTGTGCATTTTCTCATAGCCTTGCACTTAGCTTTCTTCCATGAACTGCAGAAGGTTTCAATTTACTGAAGCACTGAGGTAGGTAAGATCCAATCAAAGTAAAAGGAAAATCAATACATGCTAACCTCGAAGGGCTAAATAGTAGTGACATCAGTCACCAGGAAAACTTGTTTGCAGGTTTGAAATACTATTGTTCTCTAAAGGTATGAGGACAAAACTGTGACTCTGATCTGTTATAAATTATTTTCAGCTAAAATACTGAAAATGACCACAAAAAGATAACCAAGTAATTTACACTCTCTGGGTAGAATGGTGCACAGGAATGAGAGAAAAATCTGATCATACAGTATTGGGAAAATGTGCTGTTAAGGAATTATAGTTATTATAGTCTGAACTTCATAAATGTTTGTGATAACATTTATATAAATAAGTATTTCTTGTTTATCAAAAGTTTTATTGCCCACATCGAAGCATTTCATAAATGTGAAATAAAACAAAGTATAAAAGAGGTTACATCAAGTTATGGCTGAAAAGAGTTGTCATCAAAAGTTGTATTCATGTACATCTGAACTTCCTTATAACCATTTAAACATGTCAACAATTTATTAGCATTACACTCAGTAGTACAAGAATTTTAAGTACATTTGCATCTGTATGAACTAAATTGTTAACATTAGTTCTGTTTTTACATTTTAAATACAATGCTACCTATAAAATATGATAATTCAAGTATTTTAAGATGCTAAGAAAATATTAATAATTAATTATATATTTCTTGACTAAGCTGGGTAGCATAATAGTTCAGGGTGACCTAGAGTTACTCTGTAATATAGCTAAAAAGATTAGGGTGGAGAGGAAAATTTAAGGAAAGAAAGAAGGAGAAAGGAAGGAGAAAAGAGGGATGGGAGATGAGATGGAAGGAAAGGTGAGAGGGAGGAAGGAAGGTTTATAGCTACTGGACTGGTTAAATCACTCAGATAACAATTATAATTATTTCACAGTGTATTTTAATTTCTTTTAACAACAGTAGTATTGCTATTCATTTTATTTCATTGATTCATGCGTCACTAAATTGAATCTACAGGCAGTAGCTTCATTTGGAAACTTCCTGCCACAAAAAAACATCCTAATATATTCACTCCTCAAAAACTCAAATTTTGTGTATGTTAGAGCCTTTTATTTTGTTACTGTGTCTATAAAAATATCAAATAATTCTGTGCATAGTACTTATTTAAAATAATTGCATAGAATATATAAAACTGAATTCATGTCAATATCGTAAACATTATTCTCTTTATTTTCCTTTCTTTTCTTACTTGCCTAGTTTATCATACCATAGACAAGATTGGATTATCCTTTCATTTACATTTTTGCTCTTGGTTCTGCATGTATGTTGCTTCAGTAACGTGCCCAATATTTGAACCAACTCTTTAATGTAGCAGAGATATAACTACTAGATATTCCTCACATTACAGCTAAGCAGACTGGTTTTTTGAGAAATGTCTGATTTTCCCAGAGAAGATTATGATTCATCCAGAAAGGAAATAGGTTTTAAGACAGGGTACCTGAACCAGTAAGGTGAAGATTACTTATCATAGCTGAGGGGCAGACACATGTAAGGACATCGCCTAAGATTAAAAAAGTCTTTGCCACATGAATCATGTTGGGACCAGATGGATACTAACCTCTCTTACTTTTACCCTTTCTTTATCATCTAAGGCCTCATAAAATTTTGATTTAATAACTTGCCTGATCTTATCTCTTCCAGGTGTGATGCATAATAGGGTCAAGCAGTTAGTGTATTAATGTGAAAGCAAAACTCCCTGAGAACTGTCTACTACCATGTTAACCGACTGGAGATCTCAAGGGGATGATAAACAGGGGGATACCATGACATGTGGTCCAATGAATTCTTGCTGCACTTTTTCTCCAGGATACTTTCTCTTCTTTGATAACTGGGATCACTTAGTCTCAGCTTCACTTAAGCCTTTTGCTTTTAGATTGCTTAGATTGAATTTGGAGACTTGTACGTGCTAGGCAAGCACTGTACTGCTGAACAATGATTCCTGTACCATTTAAAGTTTTAAAAATAGATCTATAAGTTGGGCATGGTGGCACATGCCTTTAATTACAGCACTTAAGAGGTAGAAGTAGATTGATCTCCATGAGGCAGAGGTGTACGTGTTCTATGTTATAAATTCCAGGCCAGAAAATGCTTCCTAGTGAGACCTTGTCTCACAATCAAAACAAAACAGATATATCTTGAAGTAGCGAAGAAAATGTTTAGAAGGCACCTATAATTTTTTTTTTCCTACAAGTTAAGCAAAATATTTTTTTTTCATGGAGGCTATAATATTTCCTTAAAAGTGCATTGATGGTAATCTGGAAAACCCTTCTGTGTTATAACAAATTCTGCCTTCTAGCATGAATACAAATTGTACTCCCTGCTATAGTCAAAGCTCAGCACTAGAGAATTGGATATCCTTCTCGGTGTGACATAGCACAGTCAACATTCTATGGTTATGGTAAGCAGTACTAAAGACAGATTCTATTGTTTGCCTGTTTATACTTTTAAGATGCATTTACTCATTGACAATTTCCTACATTCATATCACATATTTGGTTTCTTTTAACCTTATACTTTTTCTCTCCATTAAACATCACAAACCAAGTCTTTATCCCACATTATATCAGTGTGTGGCTGTTATGTGGTAAATTTTAAGCTAATTTTTTTCCTTCTTAGATTTTACAGCTTTGTAAACTATGGCAAGCCACCCCCACCATAGTTTGAAAGATCCCATGAGAAAGAATGGTTATAGGTCAGCGAGATCTACATTGATATCCATGATCTTGAAGGGGAGAAAACATATGTAAAAAAAAAAGAGCCAGAGGCAGAGGAGTATTCAAAGAACTAGCCATCTATAAATACAATTAGCCCTTTTAATTTTAAACATAAATATTTCAAGATAAAAAAAATCCAAAATTTTAAATACCATGAGACACAACAGTAACAAATATACTCATTTGCTGTAAGAACATTTCTAACAGGAAGAGATCTTCTGCAATATTTGGATCCTTTGTTCAAGACACATCACAACTTTCCCATTGCTGTAAATTATGCTAGAACTGCCCCATCGTTAATTTTGAGCCAGTGTATCACAGCTTCTTAATACTCTCTCAAAACCTCACACAATTACAGGCTAGCAGCATATAAACAGCTGGAATAAACAACTAGCTACTGAGGGGAAATATGCTCTTACACAATGTTTGGCTATGTCTTTATAAGTGAAATGCTGAAGTAAAAACAAGAGTGTCCAGTTTTTGTTGGGCAGAAAAAAAGGCAGACCGTAGATATAAGAAAAATGAGTAACAGAGAGACTACTCCATCTCAGAAGAGGAAGGCCTGGATATCGAGTAGAAAGGATGATCATCAGGATCCACTATAGCTTCTGTCTCCAATCTCCAGAACCAATGGACAAGTTTTTTTCCCACATGGAAAATATTGCCTTAGAGAGAAACACAAAACAAAACAAAGCAAAAATCCTCCCCCCAAAAAACCAACTTGTTCTATATGCCTTGACTGCTCTGAAGTTGGAGTCTGGACTTATTCCTGTCACAACTTCTAGAATCCCTGAGATTTCTTTAGAGTAAAGATGTGAGAGGTGGTGTTTTATTCCCAACCTCATTGTGGTTCCTGCTCCATGGCTTCTGCATCCACTGTTCTCCCTATTTTATATATGGCCTGTCCTTGCTAGGACCTAATTATACATGGATCAGTTAGCAAGACTTTATGGTTTGTTTCCTATGGGCTGCATGTGCCTTGGGAGAAAGGATACAAATTTGGATTGCTTTTGGTCTCTGAGAAAAACTGGTAGTGGGATATGAGTGACCATTGTTTAAAATGAGCTAAAGCTCATATGGTAAAGAGGCTCAAGCCAATTATTTTTCATTCTGTTTTTTTGGTTTTTTTTTTTTTTGAAATTATCTAAATCAATTAAGATATTAAAACAAAGTTCCAGGTTTTGGCTAACGACTATCATTGTCAAGTTTATATGGAAACTAAAATTCCATCAAAAAGTAAAAGAAAAACCAAGTCTTAATTTTTTTAAATTGGAACTTACAGTTTAAAGGAGAGTCTTTTGGCATAGATAGAGTTTATGGGTGCAGGATTAAGGTAAAATGGATGTTAGATCTAGACAATCCAGGCATCCCTTGAGTTTTGAATTAACCTAATGTATCTGGAAAATAGGAGGAATTTCTCACACTTAGATTTTACGGGAGCAAATAAATGGGGGATACACACTATAAAATTCCCAAACAGTTGAACACATGGGGCTTACAGAAATTTTCCAGAATTATTGATCATGTGATTCCAAAGATGAGATGAGGAGAGGGCTCCCTTAAGTCCCTAAAAGCTAGACTAAGTGCTTTCAATTTGGAGCTCCTGAATTATCTTTTCCCACCATTTGTCTGCATTGGATATGTGGGTGCGTTAGAAAGTAACTTCTTACATGGAATTCAGACTGTGACAGAACAAAACAGACAGAAGTGAGAAAAGAGACTGAGGATGAAAGAAATGGCTGCCTGAGAAGGAAGGGCAGCATTTCCAGACCTACTGAGTGCCCCAAATTGGGTTTGTAGTGATTACCAATAAAACTCCATAATTGATACTTTCATTGCTCATGGAGACAAAGGTTCCAGTAGACCAGAAGTCTGTCATCAAAACTGATGACCTGGCAGGTGTTTATTAGTATAGTGTGAGTTAGTGGGTACTGTGGTTTCTGGAGGGATACAATATGCAAGTAGAATAGACAGCGGTGCTCTGACAAAAGTGTTGGGCTGCCAGTGGACTTTGGGAGCCCTACTGCAATTTGGTACCCCAAATGGTAGTTTTCAGAGTACAGAATCAATAAACAATAGTCAGAAAAGAGACAAAATGATGATCTCAACAGATGAGAATGTGTTTATTAGTTAACAGAACATGGGGAATATTTCCCATTCGATGGGATGAAGATTCTACACAGGGTAAAAGCTGGCTGGGACCTCCCATAGGAGTGACTGGGGTACCTGCGAATCAGAAAGTTGGTACAGTGGAGAATACAGGAACTTTTTTAAAAAATACTTACTCCAACAACGAAGTCTGCCTCAGCAAACATTTCTCTCTAGTTTGTGGGTGATGGACATTTGTTTACAAAACCAATTGTAATCTCACAGGACTCTCGTTTCTACAACAGAGGCAGCAAATCATCTGTCTTTAGTCTTTCTAAATCATCTGTCTTTAGTCTCTGGGGGTCTGCTGACTGTCCATTGTCTGTTGTGTATGTCATTTATCTGACTACCATCTATTCCTTTAAAAAAAGGCTTTGCTTTGTCTTTATTGAACAGTGTAGAAAACATGATATGGGAGAAGAATGAGGAAATTTAAAAAAAAAAAAATTAAGGAGTTTTACAAAAGAAAAGGTTAGATTACTAACCCTTACTGACCTGAAGTAGAACTCAATACAGAAAATAATTTTTATCAACCTATATCCACATGTTGTTTACAATAGTTATAATGAACAGTTGTTTTCTTCAAGCTTGTTTTATACTTACTGAGTATTTTCAGTAAATCACTACCATAAAAAAATACACACACACACACACACACACACACAGAGAGAGAGAGAGAGAGAGAGAGAGACAGAGACAGAGACAGACAGACAGACAGACAGACATATGCTGCACCCAAGCAGAAAAGATAACATGCTTAAGATTAATGCTTCCCCTTAATTGATGTTGTAAAACTGATTACATGGGAAGCCCAACGCTTTGGTACACTGTATTCTTAAAGTCAAGTTAAAGAACCTAACTAAAATGTAGGAAACTTACTAAACACATATCTTTAAATGATCTCAAGATCTATTATAAACTTAGTCCCATCGTTCAGGTTCTGAAGGCTAGAGTTATTTTCTGGAAAAAAAGCTATTCACATCCTTGTGAGCTTTTTTATATAGTACACGTTCACCTGTCCAGGAATGGCACTGCTTCCAGTAGGCTCAGCCTTTCTACATTAATAAAAAGTGAAGAAAATTGGTCCACATCCATGTGGCCTGCATACATGTTCACAGGTCTGAGTCTAATCTGATAGAGTCCATTTTTCAGTTGAGGTTTCTGCTTTTCTAGACAACTATATGATATCATCAAGATAACAGTTAATGTTAAATCTGACTTCATTCTTTCTCATGGGTACCAATAACAATAGTTAAACAGACATCATTTTAGAGGCCTTTAGGACATTTTTTATCAGCCACTTCTAAATTTGTGTCCCATACCTGAATCAGGAATTAATTTGTTTTTATGGAAAACCAAGTGATTTAACAAATTGAAAGAGCATCATTGTCTAAAACCTCATTTGCAAGGTAGTATTTAAGTGATAAGAATCAAAGCAAATAAAGAAATATATGTATCTGTAATTTAAGAGAGAAACAGAATAAATGTGGGCCTTATTTGCCTTAATCTCTTACTACTTATTTTAAAAGAACACACATACTTTTGATTAAAGAAATGTGTAACGGAATTGTAATGCAGCAACATGTTTTAGGTCTATATGATCCAGCATAATGAAGACACAACATAATGAATACACATTTAATCCCAAACAATGAGGGTAAGTTAGTTTGTAGAAGGAAGTAGCCATGTTTGAAAGTGAAATCTAACTGAGGAACAAAAAAAGTGATAAATAAGATAAAGTTTTGACAGAATGAGTCAGGGATTAGCTATGTCTAACTCTCAAGTGAATAGACAGAAAACAGAGGACTTAAGAGAGCAGCAGAGAGAGAGTAGTTCATGCTGCTCAGTGCAGGTCAGTAGAACCAGTTGAAGCCAGAGAATAAGAACCAGCCAGAAGATTAGAAAATATTGCCAAAATTATTTTGAGGCCAAGCAGAAGAATTCAGAAAGAGCCTGAGAGAAGCCATATTGAATCAGTCAGTTAGAAGAGGGATTTGAACCAGAAAACTGAGTTGAACCAGCTCTGAAAGAGCTAGAAAGAATGAGCCCTTTCAGCAGTAAGTCTTGGAATCTGAAGTATCACAGTCTAAGCTAGTTGATGGACTCTGGAAACTGAATCCTTCAAAGTCAGGACTTGTAGAAGGTTAGATTGTATGGAGGCTAGAAGTTTCCAAGCCTAGGTCTAGAGATGGTTAGTGAGAAATGCTCTGGGATCAGCCCATTTCATGTATTCCTAAAACTTGGGTACAGCTGCCACCTGATCAGTTCATCTGAGGAAATAATAAAAGTGGCATTTACAATTACAGAAAGGGTGAAAATGACAAAAGGAATATGATGCTAAGTTGAATTGGGAACTTGCACCTCATCTTAAGCTGCTAAATTACCTATAATAATACCTTATCCTTTATTTCAGTTGCCAATCTGGCAAATACTTTAGTGGTAAGGGTTTTTTTTTTTTTTTTTCCTTATAAAACTGATGGCAAGAATAGCAAATATTTTGATGGCTCTCTCTCAAATATCTAGTCGCTAAACCTAGTTATCTGGACATTTTCAGAAAATGGATACTCACTAAGAAGTTGTGGCTTAAGCAGGCTTTTTCAAATGTATGTTAAACTAACAGAAAGCTGGCATTTTGACATTTATATAATTCAACTTTTCTATTCAATCTGGTCTTTGGGGCTCCTTTGATCAGATCTCTTAGACTCAGACCTCACTGTGCTGATCCACAAGGTCATAGAATAATATACTTTTCAAATTCCTTCGGAATGTAATTAACTTCCTTTCTGGTTCAAATTTCTTTAGTTAAACCAATTCTTTAAGCATGAACGCTAAAAATGCATTCCTATCTGTCTGTGTGACCCAAGCCCATCACTGTTGTAGAGGTCACTGGTTGTGACAGTAGGCTTGTCATGTTCTAAGACCTTTTGTTTAAGTGTGATGAGTCTTGGTTCAATTGGTTTGAATGTGTCAGTCCGTTTTTGTAAAATATTGATAATTTTGTACAGTAAAATGCAGAAAGTTCATTTTGAGAGTAAATAGTAGAAACTGGCAAAGTGAATCTTTTTATATTTTGTAGTAATATAGAAGTTGTTGCTTTATAGGGGGGTTTGTTCACGGAATTCTTGTGTTAGCATTTTTTTTCCTTCCATTCGATTACATATCAAATGATATCCCACTTCCTGGCTACCCTCAACCAAACCCCCATCCCACATCCACCCTAGCCCTCATCTTTGCCTGTATTAGGGTGTTCTCTCACTCACACAGACTCCCACCCCACTGCTCCAGCATTCCCCTATGCTGGGACATCAAACCTCGCCTGGACCAAAGGCTTCCCCTCCCATTGCTGTCAGGCAAGGCAATCCTCTACTACATATGTATCTGGAGCCATGGATCCCTCCAAGTACACTCCATGGTTGGTGGTCTAGACACTGGGAGAACTGGGTGGTCAGGCCAACCTATGTTGTCCTTCCTGTGGGGTTGCAATTCCCCTCTGCTCCTCCAGTCCTTCTGCCAGCTCCCTCACCAGGTGTCCTAAGCTCAGTCTGATGGTTGGCTCTAAGCAAAAACACAAAAATTCCCATTATATAGAGAATTGTATAGAATAAAATGATAACACTTTACATATAAATTCAAAAGATTAAATAAAAGTTTAGAAGAACTAAGAAAATGAAAATTAAATAAAAATAAATTTCTTAAGGTATCTCCATGTCCTAAGCTATACATTGCCAAAAAACATAACTAACCCTCTTGAGAATAATCTGAGAAATCAATGGAAGTTCCATATAGTACTAACTTTTACTAACTGTCAGAATCTGTAGATTTGATATTAGCATTAAGCAAAATAAGAACACTGTTTTGAAATATTCATAGTGATAGTTTTAAATTCAAAGGAATTTTATTGTATTTTAGTTCATTTTTCAGAAATGATTAACATTTTAAAATAATATTTTAAACATTTGTCATAATATTACTACATTTTAGAATCTATAATTATGAATTCTGTATTATATACAACTTCAATGTATTTACTAATATATTATATGTTAAGTACTAGCAAACAGTAATGGTGAACAGTGCAGACCTTTCCTTCACTGAAATATCCTGCTATAGAGAAAAATATAAACATAATAATTTACTGAATAATCAATCCATTGGTCTCCTTTACTTTTCTCTACAATATCTCATCCTTCAGTCTGTGCTATTGTAGACTAGCTATTACAGTGACCACAGTTTTATCTATTGCCTCCTTAGACATAACAACGACTTGGTGTAACCTAGTTGTTGTGCAGAAATAATATTCTCATGTCCTTATTTTCTCAGCTACACAAACTCATAGCCTCTTATGTATGGAAAACTCAGATGTGAATTGTGTATTGGTGCAGTGAGCAAAAGGACATGACACTTGGCAATTGAGACTGAAGGCTAATGAATAAATAGTGTTCTCTTATACATCCTCCAAACTGTTTCACTTGTGATTTTTGAGATTATTTACAAATAACCTACCCTTATGTAAATCTTTACCAAAAGTTAACATGCAAGGAAAGATATAGATTAAGCTAGTGAGGATAAGGTAGCAGAGTTATATGTACTTTCATTTGCAACTAATTTGGGTGGAAATAAATAAAAGAGAGAGTTGGTTTGTTCTGGGGTTATGGGGACTCATCAACATGAAGCAATAATTATAAATATATTGTGTACCTTTTGTAACCTGATTTGAATAGTTTTAACAAAGAAAAGAACCACAGGATACCCTGACATGAAGTATATCATCATTCTGAATAACCAGTCTCATGTACGAGCAGAATAATATAAGGCTCAGTTAAAAGCCAGCATTATGGTATTTCTTGGAGTTGATCAGCTTTCCTATAGACTAGAAAATAAATATTGATTTGATGGTCAATGTTTGAAGTTCTGATTGAAACATGGTACTAAAAAAGCCACAACATGAATAGAGGCAAAGAACTAAAAAATCTATGATAAGTTCTATAATCATACATGTCCAAATAACAGAGTTATACTCTGATGAAAATGTTGTAAAATACGTGTAAAATGATGTAAAATATCATAGATTGTTTTGACATTGGTTGGCTACAGAATCCATGGGACACCATTATACATCAGTTATCATAGATGAAATAACATAGCATAGCATCTTACATAAATATCTCTATGTATGACTTATACATGCAGCTATTAAGGTCTGTGAATATATATATTGCTATCTGTGTGTTTATGCAAACAGCAAGTATATAATGCTTATACATAACTAAAAGTTATTGAAAGGAAAGAATAAACAAATAAATCCAGGGCTGGAGAATCTGACACTCCCTGCTTGTCTGAAAAAAATACCACTTGCATTTTTATCAACCCACAAACAGACACACATTCTAACAAAATAAAATACAAGTAAACATAATAAAATATTTAGCAAATAATAATCTTCCGAACATGAAGGATAAGGCGCTTATAAAACCAACTAGGAAAAAATACTTAAAAATAAAGCAAAATAAACATTCAAATAAGCAAATACCTACTGGATTTATAGGGAAAGAATTAACATGCTATTTCAAAATCATTGCGTAGTTTTATTGAGCATATTATGGATAGATATTAAGATGAAAATAAAGACTTCATATTCTTTTTTAACAATATTTATTAAACAATTGCTATGGCAGATACTCTTCTCATGCTTCATAATAAATAGAGAAAAAATCAATAGAAGTGTTTTTAATCATAAAATTGAATAGAAAAATATGTAATAATTATTCAGTGAGTATACTAGATGATAGAGCTGTGGCTAAAAATTCTTGGATCTGGATAAATAATTCTTGAAACGAAAATAGTCATGACTGGCATGCTACTAAATTAAAGAAGCAGGATATCATTAGATTGGAATTTTCTCCCTATTAGTGATTTCTTTAATGAAATAAATTTTCAATGATATTTTTTAAAGTGGCAGGAAGCACATAAATCATTAAGGAAATATTTATATTAAAACCTGTATTAGAATATTTGAGCTGAGAATAAAAACATAATAACAAAAATAAAGCAAAGCAAAACAAAACAAAAAGTCCTTGCTGCAGTTGAGGGAGTAGGGTATGGAGAAAAGAAAATTCCAATCATTGGATGAGATAGATATTAACTGATCCATTCACCCAGTCAGTATCAACATATTTTAAACATTTTCAATAAAATATTTCTCTGTCATGTATGTATCTATAAGCTTTACTGTTTATATACCCAAGCTTAAAATATTTTCTAACATATACAATATATTAAAAATGTTGTCAATCACATTTGTAAATTAGTCAATATGGTATGGCAATCATTTATTAAAATATTAAAATTATGTGATGCTTTCAAAATATTATAACTCTCTGACAAAATTTCAGTAAATTTATCCAGCTAACACAAATGAAAATTTATAACTATGTATGTACAATGTGATAGAATAGAGTAGATGTTATTGTTGTTTTGAAAAGGTAAATGAAACAAAATTTGAAGGAGTATTAGATATGGAACCAAAGAGAAGGAAAACAAAGATATTTAGTATATGTAATTGAAGAAAATAACTCATTTCCAAATTCAGAGAGCTTTAGAGTACAGTATTGAAAGCTAAAATTGATAATTCAGTTTTAAGATGCTGAGATAAATTTGTCTGTTAAATATGTAAATGAATGTTATGAATATGTAATAAAGTATATATCAGTCTGTTGTTGACAAGAGTTGAGCAAGGAGCATAAGGGGATAAAAGCCTTGAATGTAGTTGCCTGCTTGGAGAATTATTGCTCTGTAAAGACCTCAGCTAAGGAACTAGAAATGTATGAATGACTGGCCCTCCAATTATAATTTAATTTAATATATGGAGAAAATTTTATAACATAAACTGCTAACATGATAGAGCCAAACATTTGGAGAAATTCGGAAAGGATCATGCACCAGTGATAAACACTCAAATTTGAGAGCCAGTTGCTCAAATTTTATGACTCAACAATAGTAACACAAACATACCTTGACCAGCAACTTATTTCTTTAAAATGTATTCAATGAGAAAAATTTTCTCAGATTTTGGGGGAAAGGTTAGATAAATTTTATTATTTCTTATCATTCTTAAGACGTGGATATTCATAAATATGTCCTAAATTTCAAAGAGAGAATTCAATTATTAGATTTTTCCAATCAATGAAAGGGGGGAAAGTTGTGAAGTGAATTAGATGTTATGTGCCTGAAAAATATGAAAGTTTTGTCCAGGAAGGAAGGTTGTATATGCTAAGTCACAAGAGAGCACCTCTTCTGTAGTTACATTTGTGTACAATAATAACCATCTTGCTGAGAGTTGGACAGTTTCATTGTTTTCACAAAAATGTTCTCTTTAGCTACTCGTTCTCTGATTCTGCATAGACACAGCCATTGGTGCATTTCTCTTCTTTTTCTATGACTGTAATCCTGGACCTACATTGGACACACAGAAATGTATTTGTTTGTTTGTTTGTTTGTTTATGGTGGGGCAAAGAAATTTTAATTTCATTCTGAAAATGAATGTGTTTGAAAATATTGGTCCATTATAAAACATGAGAGATTCACTCATGGCAGCTTCTTCACTATTTCTACCCCTTCAGTCTACCTGGGATCAGTTTAGCATTGTTCTCTGACTCCTTCAATTTTTTTTTATTTTTTTATTTTTTTATTTTTCCTACTTTATTTACATTTCAAATGTTTCCCCATTTCCAGATCTCCCCTTTGGAACCTCCTCATTTCCTCCCCGTCCCCTGTCACTATGGGGGTATTCCTCCACCCACCCACCCACTCACTCTCATCTTCCCTCCTTGACATTCTCCTCTACTGGGAAATCTAACACACTCAGGCCCAAGGGCCTCTCCTCCCCCTGATGGCTATCCGCCTGATTCCTATCTGCCTGTACAAAGTTCAAGTCCAGTGGATCAAGCACCTTCACATAAAACCAGATATACTCAATCTAATAGTAGAGAAAGTGGGGGAAAAGTCTCGAACACATGGGTACAGGGGAAAAGTTCCTGAACAGAACACCAATGGCTTGTGCTCTAAGATTAAGAATCGACAGATGGGACCTCATAAAATTACAAAGCTTCTGTAAGGCAAAGGACACTGTAAATAGGACAAAACAGCAACCTACAGATTGGGAAAAGATCTTTACCAATCTTACATCTGATAGAGGGCTAATATCCAAAGTATACAAAGAACTCAAGAAGCTAGACTCCAGAGATCCAAATAACCCTATCAAAAAATGGGGAAGAGAGCTAAACAGAGAATTCTCAACTGAGGAAACTCGAATGGCCGAGAAGCACCTAAAGAAATGTTCAACATCCTTAGTCATCAGGGAAATGCAAATCAAAACAACCCTGAGATTTCACCTCACACCAGTCAGAATGGCTAAGATCCAAAACTCAGGTAACAGCAGATGCTAATAAGGATGTGGAGAAAGAGGAACACTCCTCCATTGTTGCTGGGATTGCAAGCTGGTACAAACACTCTGGAAATCAATCTGGCTATTTCTTAGAAAACTGGACATAGTATTACCTGAGGACCCAGCTATACCTCTCCTGGGCATATGCCCAAAAAATGCTCCAACATATAACAAGGACACATGTTCAACTCAGATGTTCTGGCTCAAACTTATCACCAAGCTGATTGATTAAGTCTGGGAATTCTCTCAGATTCTCCTGAATCTGCATGGCCTCATACTGACTTTGGCAATA
This sequence comes from Rhynchomys soricoides, assembly GCA_019843965.1. NCBI lineage: Eukaryota > Metazoa > Chordata > Mammalia > Rodentia > Muridae > Rhynchomys > Rhynchomys soricoides. The sequence continues at coordinate 30,319,293 of JADRCH010000004.1, read as the reverse complement.
TGTTATAAATTTCTGGCTTTTTCACATTGTCATGCTCATACTGTCTTCACGTGTGTTCAGGTTGTTCTTGCTCTGCAACCTGTTTCTGTACAGCTGTCCTGATAAAACTGACCTCTCTCCTCTGTTCTCTCTGTACTGCTCTCTTATGTTTCCTCTCTTTTCTCTGTTCTTTAGAGAGTTGGGCAATCCAATTCTGACAAATCTTTCTCTGACCTCTCACTTTGGTTCTCATTAGACATACCTTATGCAAAGTAAGTCTACTTTTATTGTTTGGGATTAAATATGTATACTAAATTGTGTGCCTCATTCAGGCCACAACACCATAAGAAACACATTTTTCTAGTAAACAACTCATTCTTTGGGTTTACAGAGTGATCATATATATTGCAACAGCAATTGTAAAAGTAGTTTTAGTATTTGAAATTTTAACTGTACTGTACATAAAAGGGTAGTGAGATTTAAAGTGGAAAAGGTTATGGAATCTTTCAAATGGCATAGTAAGAAGTCTTGTAATTTTCAGTTAATAGAAGCCGATGAAACAAAATTTGTAGTGATAAACCATATGCTGGTGTATTTTACGTAAAGAATTTATCAGGTATGAACCAGAAGAAAAGAGTCAACTAAGGATAATCGGGATAAAACTTGTCTGTAGAGACAATAACTGTGTATCATATGCCCTGACACCAGGAAAATGAAGAAAAAAAATCAATAAATTAGTGAAAGTAATCTAGAGTTTCAAAAAATAAATCAATGAGATGTAGAAAATTAGAAATACCAATGACTGGAAAGTTTCAACGGTGTTATATTTGGATATGCCCTGATATAAAGGTGAAAATGAAAATTAAATACAAAATAAAATATTAAACTACGCTTGGGAAAGAGAAGGGATAGGACTATGAAGATATTCATTATGTTTTCCAGTATTGGTTGCCAAATGGTGACTAGATATTTAGGTGGAAGTACAGAAGAGACAATTGTACATAAGTGTATGAAGCTAAAATAAAAGTAGAAAAAAATATATCTAGTTTTTCTGAAGAAAAAAAAACCCTGAAAGTTCAATTACAGGTGAGGTTACTATATCAATATAGCTAGTTTTTGCTGTTTTCTTTCCAGTAGATATGATTTTTATTCTTCTAACCATTCTATTTAAAAACAATTTGAAGTTTTGACCAAGACAGCTCAGTCAGTCAACAGTGTCTCAAAGGAGGGAATAGGGATTGAAAAAGAAGAAAAATTAGACAAAATCCTAACATGACTTCAGTCAGTGCTGAAGTGCTCCTTTATTTCTCTCCAGCCTACTTTTATATCATTCTAGGTACATCGAAAAAATATGGTCAGTTCTTAGATCAAAGAAAAAGTAATCAAGCAAAGTAGTAACCTAGAAGATCACACAAGAAAGTATTCAAGCAGAGTAGTAAGCAAAAGGATCACATAAGGTAATAATTAACCAAAGTAGTAAGCAAAGAGATCACCTAAGGCATAATTCAGAAAAGTAGTAAGCAAAGCCCCATGGTCACTGTTTCTAATATTCTTATCTGAGCCTACTTCCTTGTCCAAGCCCATTGACAATGCCAAATTCCTAGACGCAGCACCAGGAGCTCTCAACAGAGTTTGGATTGTATTATTCAGTTTTCTCTACAACTAAAAGTAAAGTAGCCAGGGCTGTAGCTCAGGAGTAGAGTGTTGGCCTCACATTCATAACTTCCTGGGTTTAGTTTCCAGTATTCACATAAAAAAGGAATAAAAATTAGTACATAGTCTGTACAATAAAGAATATAACCTCCTAAAATTGTTTTTGTTTGTTTACAAATTATTTTATCTGTATGATCTTCTGAGTTTTTAAATGACATTTTATTTCCTTATTTCCATAAAAGTATAATGCCAGATTTTGTTTATCTTTATTGTTTCTCTTAGAATAAACCATTTTATAAAGCAAGTAAATTGCCTATAAGAATGTTTAGTTTTTACAGGGAAGCTTGTATTTAGTTATTTAGTACCTGCTAAACTGAAAGTATTTCAGATTTTATTCTTCTGGAGGGAAAAAAAAAGAATGTACTAAGTATTCACATACAAGGTACTCAGGAGTAATTTCTCAGGAAAAATTGAAATATAGGAAACAGAATTGGGTAGATGCTAAATTTGAAAAGCATGATGATATTCTTACATAATCTCAATAAAAGAGAGGGTTCAAACTGACACACATAGTATAAGACCTTTTACCCAGATCGACTTTTCTATTAAGGAAAGCTAACTTCTGGGAAAGAACAATGTTATGACACGCACTCAGCTGTGTGCTATTTATTACCAATACTAATGCTGTGAGTGAGCTATTCATCTGAAGTGAGATTTCCATTTTTCCCTTTCCCACTTTGTGCCCTTTGGATTACATTTATAACAGTAACTTCATTCCATCTGGATCAGCATCTCCAAAACTGGATTTTATGTTATCTAAAAGAATACATAATATATTGTTGGTAGAAAAATATATAGTCACCTCTCTTCAAAGTTCTTTGAACTTAGATCCAACACTTTTTACTAATTCCTTATACCAAACACTGTAGCAGTAGTTTAATATAGATGTATTCAGAAAATTAAAACAGTGGCTGCCTTTTTATATCCTAGCTAATTCCCCAATAATGACATAGATAGACCAAGATTTGTTTAATCAAGCTTTACTACAATACCATGGCAATCTTGATCTATTTCAATCCTCTAAACTAATCTGGCCACTTCTCATCAAGATCTCCATAATATTTTCTTTTAGAGCCTTCCATGCTCCAAGTAAACTCTCATGTTTTCTCCTTTCCTCCCTTTTGGCTGAATCTGCTGCCTCCTCCTGGTCCTCCTTCTCCTCTCCTTCTCCTCTTCCTCCTCCCCTCCACCCCCTCCTCTTTTTTTTCTTCTTCCTCTTCCTCCTCCTTCTATTCTTATTCTTATTCTAATTCTTATTCCTATTCCTATTCCTATTCCTATTCCTATTCCTATTCCTATTCCTATTCCTATTCCTATTCCTATTCCT
>JADRCH010000004.1:30254157-30316264 GCA_019843965.1 Rhynchomys soricoides | reverse complement strand
TTCCTATTCCTATTCCTATTCCTATTCCTATTCCTATTCCTATTCCTCTTGCCTATCCAGCTCAAAAAGGTCCTACCCTATTCTGTCTTTGGCCCAGTCAATGGCTTATCAGCTTTTATCAACAAGGCAGTGAATAGATAGTAAGCATTCTTTATACAAATTTGAGACAGCATTTTCTTGACATAAGCATATGAATATCCAGATCTAAATAAGACATGAGGGCAGAGAAATCAACATTTAAATAACACAAGTATAATGTTTACACAATGCACAAAAGTGTTAGGCCTACACAACATGGCAAATTTATTGGTCTGAGTGATTTTTTTCTTGAATTAAAAGAACCCATCCACAATGACTTGTTTAATATATGGCTTGTTGATGTAGTCATTTAGTGATTTAATTGAATACATGAGGTACCAGAAGAAATCTCTGAGGTTGACTAATGTCAAAAATACTCAGCTACCAACTGTTTTGGCACAAGATTTCATTATTCAGTGGCAGTTAAAGTCTCTTGTTAACCCCCTGATTACTTCATTTGTATGTCACTACAGGCAAAGAATTGAAAAGTTCACCATAGATTAAGGTCAGTTGAAACACATATCCCTGAAGAGTCTAAGCTAACATTCACAAATTATAGAAAGTATGTGACATTCATTAGGTGAGAAACTTCTAGACTATTTAGGTTTTCTGGCTGTAGTGATTAGAGCAGTAATAAATATGTATAGCAGTTATCTTTATAGTAGAATATAGATTAATTTGGGTATGTGCCCAAAAGTAGTGTAGCTGCATAATGTAGTAGATCTATTTCTAGCTTTCTGAGATCATCCTATTACACTATTATGCTGATTTCTATATTCCACAAATTTATATTCCCACCATCAGTCAATAGCTGTTCCTCTATGATCGTATTTATTCTAGTATTGTTTAATCTTTTTTAAATCTTAGTCACACTGGGTGGGATATGATGAAATCTCAAAGTAGCCTTAATTTTTATATATGTGATGTATTGGAATATTGATTATTGAACATTTATAATTGTTTCTCAACCATTTTTATTTTATCTAATGAGAACTCTTTTCTAAGTCCCATGCCCCATGATTTAAACAGATCATTTGTTTTTTTAGTTAATATTATCTTTAATTTTTTTTTACAGTCCAGTTCTTTTCCCATTCTTGCTTGCCTTCCAACTGATCCCCATCCCATTCTTCTTCCCCTGTCCCCAATAGGGTGTCCCCCAACCCCCAGCCCCACATACCCATCCTGTCCTCCCCATTCCCTGCAGTCTTGTCCTGGATGCAATTGAGTCTAGAAGTAGAACTCTTGGCTTCTTCTCCAGTTCTGTGTTTGCCTTGATATTGTCATGCTTCTTGCCATGATAATAATAGACTGAACTTCTGAACCTGTAAGCAAGCTCCAATTAAGTGCTGTGTCTTAAAAGAATTGTCTTGGTCATGGTGTCTCTTCATAGCAATTGAAATCCTACCTAAGGCAGCATATAAAAAATAAATAGAAGTGAAAGTACCCTATTACTGGGTAATGCCCATACTAGACCCCAAAGCCTAACCAATCACAAGTCAGTGCCAGGAATGAGTTACAACTACTGGAGTTGTTGGAGAGTGAGATTTTGTAGAATCTCAAAAATTACCAGCTATTAACAACGTTTTGATTGCCTTCTAGAACATGATTATATATTTTAATATAAAAGAGAAATAATCATCAAATTTAGTTGTGAACCTACAGTAGCAACATGCCTGGAAAAAATCATGTTTTCTAGACAATAGTTGTGTGAGAGTCATGGAAATAACCTGCCAGTTTTGTATTTGTATTTAAGGCAAGCTGCACCATTATGAATCCTGTAACTAATATACCAGGGCACTGTTATTAGGTCCAAAAACCACTGGATAGAAAGGACATACTAGATAACCTACTGAGTAAACATAGTAATAAACTGACAGCTAAATACTTATTTATACCATAGATAAATTATATAAATCTCAACTAACACCAGAGAAACTTCTTTTATGTCAGAGACCACACCAGCTAAGAACAACTGGAAAAAAGTCAAGAATATGTATCTCTACATGGTCCATTTATTTTATATTCCTCCTCCTAAGGTTCACAGATTATTTCAGAAGAGGTTTTTAGATATTCTAACATCCAAAGGTAATGAGTGGCTGTAAGAAAATTGTGTTTTCCAGTTACAACAAAACATTTGCACACATGACTACAGCATACAGTACATCTGGGCAAGATCCATCCAAACAAAATATCAAATAAAGCAAGGGGCTGGTTATGAAATCCCAACTCTTGGTGAGGACTGTCACCACTCTAGAGTAGATGGGACGTGGGAGAATGGACCTGATAAATGAGGCCTACTAAATTCTTACGGAATAGTGAACGTTATTCAGAGTCTCAGACAATTTATACTCTGAGGGTTCAAAAGGTCACATGAGTAAAGTTCTCAAGAGTTCAAACTGTGTACAATTATAAGCAAAAGCTATCCACCACAACTGGGTGGAATGGTAAGAAAATACATTTCAAGAAAAGTTTCAAGTTTTGAAGAATCTGAGGTCAGAAGTCTCTCGTCTCGTTTCTTGGAGTATTCTCACAAGCACGCAGAATTTTCCTCACTGAACTCCATTACTAGACAATATCCTGACAGAGGAGCTATTAACAGTTGACCACTGCTGCAAGAGCTATAGTCATTATTCTTAGAGACGTGTTCTAGTTATGTTGAGCATATTCCATTGTAAGGCCACAGATCCAAGAATGTATGTGCAGATAAACTCTATTAGATAAATAATAATAATAAAAAAAATAGTAGAGAAGACAGAAAGCTAAAGAAGGAATGTGAATCTGAAATGAGTTGGGGGTAAATATGATGTAAATACAATGTACAATATTCTCAAATAACTAATAAAATAAGTGACAAAGTTCATGATGATATATTATAGTATTAGTTAATTTAGTAAAACTATTCCTTTAAAATTAGCAACAACATCTTTAGAGAGTTTGACTTATACAAATTAACATTCTGCATGTGAGGTGGTTAAAACTAGGAAACAAATTGTATCAAAAAGACTGTAATTTCTAAAAAAAAAAATCATATAAACTTCAAATGATAAATCCTGCAATAGGTTCTGGAGAACAATATTCCATCCTCACAGTCCCCGCAGAGATGTCACTCATATGATACATTAAGAATCCATTGAAGCATAGAGTGTAGCTGGTGGGATACATACCTAATATATAAAAAGGCCCAGGTAAAATTCCCAGCACCAGATATTACCTGGAGTTTTCAATGCAAACCATGAATAACAGAATTTGAGTAGCTAAAGGAGCCAAATCGGAATTATATTATCATCATCCAGTTCATAGTAGGTCCGATTAGAGTGTGAGTATTTGGGGATTCTGTTCTCAAGTTAACAACACAAAACAACCTTTCCATTGCTAGATTTTTTTTTCCCTTTTTATCAGAGGAAATGTCATGAGTCATTACTATGCTTGCTGAAATAGTTTGTTATTCCTTAACAATGGTGTACATATATATTTTATATATATATATATATATATATATATATATATATATATATATATATATATATAAAATATTCACTTGTTCAAAAGAAAATGCATTTTTATCTACTCTTGGTATAAACATTAGTAGCAAGTATACAAGTATATAGTTGTTTCCTATTAACAGGAGGTTATACACTATACTTTTAAAGAATGTTGAAAAGTTGAAGAGTTAATAATTTATTTGCTAAATAGTTACTGGTGCAGAGGTATTTGATTTTAGTACTGAGAAGAGTTTTCAACAGTGAAAGTAGCCTAGGCTGAATGAGATAGTACTTCACACTGAAGAAGAGGATGAAAGTTTAGAGTGTTTAATATAGTGGTGAAATGAATGGAAACCCAGAAAAGCAAAAGACATAAGCATTGTCTGTATCCAAGACAAATATATGAGGCTAACATCATGTCAATCTTCTCTAACAAAAGTACATGTACTCTACTAGGACTATTGGGAATAATGCCAGAATTAAGACAAATTTGAAGTAATAAATTAATTCCTTAAATTGATATACCTTTTTATTTTGCAAGGCAATCTGATGAATTAAATAGTTGTTTTGGTTTTTTTTCATACTTTATTTACATACGTTTCATACTTTATTTACAAACGTTTCCCCCCTTCCAGATCTCCCCTTTGGAACCTCCCCATTCCCTCCCTTCTCACTCTGCCACTATGGGGGTATTCTCCCACCCACCCACCCACTCTCATCTTCTCTCCTTGGCTTTCTCCTATACTGGGGGGATCTAACACCCTCAGGCCCAAGGGCCTCTGCTCCCCCTGATGGCTAACAAGACCCTCCTCTGCCGCATCTGTGGCCAGCACCATGGGTCCCTCAATGTGTATTATTTGGTTGGTAATCCAGTCTCAGGGAGTACCGAGGGGTCAGGCCAGTTGTCACTGTCGCTCCCTCCATGGAGCTGCAAACTCCCTCAGCTCCTTCAGTCCCTTGTCCAACTCCTCCCTCCCGGACCTCACACTCAGCCCTATGGTTGCTGTGAAGTGACTATTGGGTATTTCGAACTTTTAGGCTAATAACCACTTATAAGTGAGTACATACCATGTTTATTCTTTTGTGACTGCGTTACCTCGCTCAGGATGATATTTTCAAGTTCCATCCATTTGCCTGCGAATTTCATGAAGTCATTATTTTTAATAGCTGAGTAGTATTCCATTGTGTAAATGTACCACATTTTCTGTATCCATTCCTCTGTTGAGGGACATCTGGGTTGTTTCCAGCTTCTGGCTATTATAAATATGGTTGCTATGAACATAGTGGAACATGAGTCTTTATTACATGTTGGATCATCATAATGAAGATAGCCATCCCTTATCATTATCTGTGAGACATCATTTCCTCTTCCATGTGATACCAGTTTATCTTTAGGTGGCTAGTAGCTACAGACTCAGAAGTTTTCTTTCAACACTCCTCTTGATGAGCTCATGTAATTTTTCTGTCAACTAATTGTCAAGAGGGGTAAATGGTCTGACACCTTACCTTAGGTAACCCCTTACAACTTTCCCTACAGAGAAGCTGCAATGCTTTTACATGGAAGGAAAGTAATACTGTTACATAGAAGTATTTAAGCAGTGTGGGTTTTATGCTCACATAGGTATGCAATTCCCTCCATACTTTACAAGAAACATGGTTAGTAGACAAAGTGACATGTGAAACATCAAGTAACATGACTTTTGACCTTAGAATTATATAAAGATTGAGGAACACAATCTTGAATCCAGACAATTTTTATGTCCTTTGCCTTTCTGGGTTTCCGTGTATTTTTACCATTTTATTAAACAGAACACAATCCCATCCTCTTCTTCAATGTGAAGTATCATCTTATTCAGCCTAGGCTACTTTCTGTATTAAAATCAAATACCTCCACACCAACTTAACAAGACATGAGGGAGATAGATGTAACATTATCTCTCTAAACTACTATTATATGACTATTCCTCAGCATAGTCGAACGTGTTTATTTAATCCAGATTGAGCACTATCTACAGACCAAGGAAGTAATTCCACCATGTCTTGCTTGGTGAAACAATAAATTAACTGAGGTTTCTTAGAGGAATATCTAAAAGGGGTTATTCCAGAAGCTGTGGTCACTCAGAAGCAGTTGTATCACCCAAGGCACACACCCAACCAAAAATCACAATCCTGCTTCCCTGTCCTATTTTCAAGCAGTTGCACTGAGAAGTCCCTCTTCTTTAGTAATTACTTAAAGTTTATTTAGCTGTGGGTGTAAAAAGTAACTTTTATTTGTCAGATATAGTTGTCTTCTCAGAGGCTTACTGCTAAATAAACTCATTCTTTCTAGTTCTTTCTGAACTCTGGCCGGCTGGTTCAACTCAGTGGTTCTGGCTCAAAATCCACTCAAAGCTGACTTACTCAACCTGGCTTCTCTCAGCTTTTTGAATTTCTCTGCTTGACTTTATACTAATTTTATCAATATATTCTAATCTTCTGGGTCATTCTCATTATCTGGCTCATTCTTTCTGCAACTTTTTTCATTCTAGCTTGTTCTCTCTGCCACCTGTCTGTGTACAACTATCTTAGTTTAAAAAAAAAAAAAATCAATCTCTCTTCTCTCCCCTCCTCTCTCTGTACTGTTATCTTAATTTGCCTCTCTTTCCTGTCTGTTCTAATAAGAGATTGACATATTTATTCTCTGACTCATTCTGTCAAATCTTCTGTTGATTTGTCACTTTGTCTGCATCACAATTAGACTTTACTTTAAAATATAGCTGCTTCCCTCTACATACTAATATTATCTTAAATGTGTGTGCAAAAGGTTTGTCTGTATTCCAGCTAAATGACTTAAAGTAGTCTAGTGTATCTGCATTCTAGTCAATCACACAAACCTAGGTCTTTTGATGTAATCCCTTGCCAGAACAATCATGTTAGTGGATTAAAATTCCTCTACATCTTGACCATATCTGTTTATGCTAATAATTGTTAGCAGTTTAGTTATTAGCAGAAAAATTATCAATCTCATAAACTTTACAGTCTAAATGTCTTTATGAAGATCCATTGATGGGCTGATCTTTCATAACTGCAATCCCTGTCATCTGTTCTTCAGTAAATGTCCACTTCACCATCAAGATTTTTCAGTCTTCCAGTCTGATGAATGATCTGTCCTTCCTCAGTTGGTTTGTAGATCTATCCCCATGTGGGGAGGATCAGCTTATTTCATTGTCTGTGTTGCTGACTTTATACATCTCTTCCTTCTTTAAGTTTTGTTTTCCACATGGGAGATGTTCTTACTCAGATCAGATCTTTCTCAATTTTGAATGAACCCAGAGTCTTTCATCGCCTGTGGCTTATACTTACATGTTCATAGGTTCATTCCATTATCAAGGTAGTAGGGCAACATCCAGATAGACATGGGATTAGAGGAGTTTAGAGTTCTACACATTCCTCCAAAGTCAGACAGGAGAAGACTACATTCCAGGCAGCTAGGAGAAGTGTCTCGAAGCCCACTGTCACAGTGACACTTCCTCCAACAGAACACACCTCCTTATAGTGCCACTCCCTGGGCCAAACATATTCAAATCACCACACAATCCATTTGTCCATGGGTGATGATTGAGCTTTTAAAGATCTAAGAACAATTTTACAATCTACATTTTCATTTTCCAAAGCTACAGTTTCAATTAATACCCATCTTGCATCTTGATATAATATTACTCTGTTTATAGTGAACTTTAATCTATATAATAAGTCAGTAAAAGTTTCTCTGAGGCTTTGCATAATCTTTGTGAATGACATAGACTTTTTCTTGTTCTTATACCTTATCAGAGCTCTTAAAGCTATCAGAGTACTTGTATAATAAAATCAGTTGGATCTGTTGTGTTAAGCCAGCAAATTGCTCCTCACTCAATTGGTATTCCTCAATATTAACACCTTCAGACCTCACTGCAATTTTACATAATTGCAGCTTCTCACCACTATGGCAGCCATTGTAATTGAGAACCAGCTTCCAGCACAGCTGCTAAACCTTACTAGCCTTTGGGGATAATCCTGTTTTGGGTAGCCTAGGTATTTAACATCTGTCTCACAAAGGATTAGTGCATTCCATAAGTTATTGTTAATACTTTAAAATATTTAAGATTTTGTACTTTAATAGGATTCCAGCTGTTATTTAATAGGATTCATTTGTGAATAGTCACCATTTTCTAAACACTTTTCTCAATAAATCAGAAAGCCAGTAGGTGTGGTCACCTTGCCTCAATATCATTAAGAGGTGGTGTTATAAGTCCAATGGGTTTGATCCTCAGTTTTATTAAGAATCACAGATTCACAATTAAAACTGTCTGTTCTCTTACATCCTATAATCTTGTCTCTTATGATAGTAAAATATCATAGCTTTTCTTGTACAGCAATTTTTAAACCAATTTTTTTAAGGAAAAAAATATAATTATTGCAATTGAAATAAGTGTTTATTCCCATTGTCATAAATACAGTAAGTACTGTTGTTTGTGCCCTGGACTACTCACTGCCCAACCCCACCTGCCCTTGAGGGTTGGAAGTGAGGTGTCATGGAGTCAAAGACACAGACTCAGGGAGCAGCAGAGAAAAGCTACAGCAAGTTTATCTGAACCCTGCTGCAAGCTCCTTTAATACCCTCCACCCATGCCCCATTGGTCCCAAGAAACATCTCTTCTAAACAGCAGTTCATGATTGGCTGGCATTGTCTGTGCCAGTAATCCTTGGTCTCTTAGGCAGTCCTCTATTATGTCCTCCTACAAAAGATTCTTTTGAGACTGCTTGGCCACCAGCATTTACATAGAGGTGGCCCCACCATTCCTGCTTCATAGTACAATGATGGCTTTTTCAAGTAAAGTTTCTATGCCCCCAACTTCTACCCTTGGTCTTAAGGAATGTGAATGGAATTTGCTATTTTTAATGCAGGAAGTATCTGTCTATACAATTAAAGTCGTCTTTTGGCGTGGCTTACTGTGATTTGTCAATGTAGAAATAGGGGACCTCTATGAAACAGACCTAGGTCAAGACTGCCAAGACGGTACCTATTGTCTTGCATGCATTGAGCTATCTATCGATACAGAAATAACTCTTTGCTAATCTCCCAGTGTTAAGAAAGTGCCACCATGTTATTTTGCAAACTTTACTTTTGACTTTTTTCCTGCACTTTCTTAGGAATAGATACAAAAGTCAAATACTAAACTAAAACTGAGAGACGTCGAATAGAAGTTTCCAGAAAAGAAAGAGCTTGAACAGGAAGAGCTTAAAAACACATGAAATGTAGTGTGTGCTTGTTTTGGCTTCAAATTCTAGTACCATTGCAAAAACTGAAAAATAATTAAAGAGAGAAGTAATAGTAATAATAATAAAAGCTGCAGAAAAGGTGAAATGAAAACATGGAGGAAAGAAAGGAGAAAGAGAAGCAAAGAAGGAAGGTAGACATGAAACCAAGTTAGAGGAAAATAATAAATAAGACCTGAAGAATAGAATGAAGGAAAGACAGACTATTCTAGCTTTTAGTATTTAGGATTTTTTTTCAAAAATATGTTACATATTAAGACAAAAGTATACAGCTTTATCAAAATATTCCAATTTTTCTATCACTAGAAGACAATATTATTTTCCAAGTTTTCTATAAGAAATAATTTATACCATAGTGTGAATTTCTTACTCATTCTCCTATATTTCATCTTTTTGTGAGTGTAAAGGGGAAGAGATCAAAGAATAGAGAAATAAATTGGGGTGGGAATCACCTAACCTTCTAGTGTGAAATTCGGCTTATTTTTTTTTTAAGTATTTAGCACAGGATGTTCAGTGTTGTTATGGACACACTGGCACCATAATTAATGGCTGTGGAGCTTTGGGTCCTGCAGTAAAGAATTCTATTATTGCCATATTCCTTAGATGGCTGTCCCATTTGGCAAATATTCTGCATGAATGCTATGGTGCTTCCATCTGTCACAGCTCAATGCTACATCTAAGACAGACATTTTAAAAGGGCAGTTGTTCTATTTTCTAGTGGACTAAAATGTAATAAGAAAGAAAATAGTGCCATGGGTGTTTACATTAAATAACAGCAGAAACATATCTACTGAGTAATTTGACAAGTCAAGTACTCTAAATATGCTTCCATTTAACTAACACAAAATCTATTAATCTATTCATTAATTGGTTGGGGAAATCAGTCCAGCAAAGTAAACATTTCAACAAAAAATATGAAAGTTATTTAAAATTTAATTTTATAGTTACCATATTATTTTAAATGCATAGGAACTAGTGCTATTTTTAGAGTTAAAAAATAATTGAAAGTGTACATTTTATTTACCATATATATGTGATATATAATATATATAATACATATATGTATATTAAATCTGTTTTGAATCTTGAATAATTTTTATTAAATATTTCATTTAACTCATGACTTACCAGTGTCTAATAAAACAGAATGCCATTTTAATTCTCATGTTAACTCATTTTAGTGATTGTTCCTACCCTAAATGAAAAATATGTATAATAATTTCCAACAAGTTTGATGTTCTGTGTGTAGAGGAATTTTAATCCAGAAATATGTCTATTCTGGCGAGAAATTGCACCAATGATCTTTTAAGTCTGTGTGACCCAGCTCTATTGTAGATACCAGACATCTTTAATGCCTATGTCTGGAATACAAACACACCCTTAGTACACAACTTTAATCCCAATCAATAAAGCTGGTTAGTTTGTAAAAGGAAGTAGCCATGGTTGAAAGTGAGGTCTAAATGAGGGGATGAATCAGAGAAAGATCTAACAAAATGAGTCAAAGATCTGACAAAATGAGTCAAAGATAGATTATGACCAACTCTTACAAGAACAGTCATAAAAAGAAAGTCTACTTAAGAGTAATACAGGGAAAGGCAGATAGTGTAGTTCAGTGGAATTCAGTTCAGTTCCGTTCAGTGTAGCTCAGATAAATTAAGGTGATTTCTCTTGTGAAGTTTGTAAATTCCCTTTCATCAGTGCTGTGGAGATGAATTTATTCATGAGTTTGTGCAGTTCAGTATAGTTTAGCAGAGGCATTTGAAGCCAGAGTATAAGATGGAGCCAGAAGATTAGAACAAACCACCAAATCTAGTGTGAGGCCAAGCAGAACATTTTAAGGAAAAGCGAGAGTAGCCAGTCTGAATGGTCATCTTGGAGAAGAGCTTTTTCTAGAACACCTGAATTGTGAACCAGCAAGCCAGATTTCAGAAGGAGCTTGAAAGGGTGAGCTTATTCAGCAGTAAGCCTCCAAGACAACAATTACATCTGACAAATAAATGTTACATTTACATCCATGAGAATTGTCTCTACACATATTTTGTCTCACAGTATAAATCACCAGTTTGACAATACACAAAAATATATATGCATCAATCATAGGTCACCATATCTCAGACTATACATTGTTTATACAGTTCTGACATTTGGATCTATAGTGTTTCACTTCTTTTAAATAATATTGATTAACCATTGCCAAAAGATCATAATACATACCTCCAAACATCAAACCTTATTGCAAAAGGTATTGGTTACTCTCTACAACATGAGGTAAGATCCTATTTATGAGACTGTGCCTGTGTCATTGAATATGGTGAAGTCAAGCTGGTTCCTAACTAGAAGCTCCATTCATACTGACTAGTTTTTAATGGTACTGAAAGATACTTTCCATGATACCCGAGTAAAGTGATAATCATTAATATCACCAGATATAAATTCTGTGATCTACAACAGCCACATGCCTGCAAGACATAGAGGTGCATTGGTGGCACAATCCTATGGATTTAAGGAACAATCAGTGAGATAGAACTCATACCTGTCACTGCTAAATTGGCCACAAACCTAAGACCAGATAGAGAAAAGGCCTAAGAAAAAATCAAATACTATTTTTTTGCTAAAAGAATATAGCAATAAAATGACCCTAAGTGGTCAATGTACCATAGACTAGTACTTTATTCATCTTTTCTCAGAGGAGTATCATCTTGATGGGGGATAACAAAGAAATCTATAATTTGTCAATGTGCAAACAATGTAAGACTTTGGAATACCTAGAAAAAGTGGAATGTCTTCATCAAACCTCTCTCTCATCAAAACTCAGATCTATGCAGAAGAGGAAGTTGAAAGATTTTAAGAGCAAGAAGACATGAGTTGTTCCAGGGAAACAATGTCTTCTAGTCACTTAAGGATATATGCACATACAAAGTCACAGAGACTATAGCAGAATGCAGAGCCTGCAAAGATTAAAGGCAGACAGGGTTCCAGTACTGAGTGAAGTGGACATTGGCTCCTAGTCACAATCAAGAAACTCTTCTAGAGTCTCACTGGGTATTTTAGTGACAACTCATGACAGGCATGATATCCAGTAGTCGGTCAAACTAAAATGAATCCAATGGTAACTTTGCAGATTTTTTGGGTCACATTTTGCTTTGTTTGGACAGGTTGTTGTTGTTGTTGTTGTTGTTGTTGTTGTATTGTTTTAAAGTTCTTTTGCTTGTACATTTTGTTTTCTCTTTTGGGGGAATTTGTGTGTATGTATTTCTTTTCACTGTATTGTTTAGTTTTGGTTTTGATTGGTTATTTTTGAGGGGTGGAAGTACATAAGGTTAGATAGGTAAGAATGTAAGGAACATGTAGAAGGAATATGTTGAAAGTAAAAATGTAATCAAAATATATTGGATGAAGGAATTCACTACAGAAGATCTTATTTGTGTGTATCAGGGATGGCTACATTGAAATTTTGTGAGACTCAGCTCTTTCCTCACTTGCGAGCTCTTTGGATCAAATTCAATTAGGCCTAAGTGCAGGCATGTTTAATCAGTGAGTGATCTACCTGGACTATCTTATTAAAAAATATAATTTTGATCTCTCTAATAAATTTATTTTTCATTCAAACCCATGAGATATATTCCTGCATATTTTATCTCTCTTTTTGATTTTCAAGAGCCCATATATTAATTAAATCTTTATTAATGCATTTATCATTATTTTAGGCTTTTCAATAGAAAGCCACTTTTATTGTTTATGTTTTACTGTTCCCCTGAGACTATAGCCATGAAAAAATTTTCATAGCACTTGCTGTAATCATGTAAACTCATTATGTATATATTATACAAAATTCTATTCATACTGTCTTTAAAGAATAAATGACTCATTTCTAAGAATTTGAATGTCACATTTATAAAAGTCTTACATAATAGTTAATCCTAAACTAAGGAGCAAGACTTATTAGTACATTTTTATTTTCTTATAATAATGAATTTTAAGGGAAATAAATAAAAATTTTTAAGTTGTAATTTTGAATTTTTACATGATATATTTTCTAAAGTATGGCATTGGTTTATTAATATACAAACGTATAGTTATTATAGCTCCTGTACCTTGTTCATGTCTGCATCCAGTTGTGAAAATGTTTTCAAAAACTCTCATTTAATGATCATAAAAGTGAATGCATCACTTTAAACTCATTTCTAACCAGTGATATTTTTTTCCTGCAAAAATGTTTCTGCCTGGAAGTCCACAGTGAGCTGCCTTCTTGTTGTTATATGAAATGTTTTATCAGTGAACTCCTGCAAATGAAGTGCAAAATTGATAAACGATGCAAGCCCTGGATTTGCAGGAAATAAGTGCTCAACCACAAAGCTTAGAACAGGGTTTTGTAGGAAAATTGAGTCCATGTTCCATTTTACCCAAAGCTCTTTAGCAAGACTTTATTTTATTACTATGCAATTCAGTAAGCATGAGTAGTTTCTCCATCAATTCTTTTATCCAGTGGCAACATAAACACTTACACTCTCTGAAACAAAGGAGCTGGAGTACACCAGTTATTCCGTTCAAGCAGCTATTTTTAAGGTTGTGTCAGCATTTCCATTATATATCCAGTTTCCTGAAGTTTATAACTCGCAGTAAAAACTAACCCTTGGGTTGAATCTTTACTTACAGAGGTATTTTTCAGAGCAACTTATGGAGACATAGCTGCAAGACACCCCATTTCTGCTATTAGAAGCCAAATCATGAATTCCTTTTTGGCACATTGAACAGATTTATCCTGTAAGTTTTCTACCTGCAGAAAATTATTTTTTTATTTGAATGGGAGAAGTATTTTAGGTTGAGTTCCATAAACCTATAAAATGTGATACTTGTCTGATGAAGGTATGAATTTCCAATAGCTTGGCTGTGCCAGTAGCAAACATTTGGTTATTTTTTACCCTATAAATCTGACCTTACAAAGATAAGCTAGGTAATTAAAATCAGTTCATTTTTCTTTAGATTATTTCAAATACTTCCTTCTTAATCTCACATTTAGAATTAGAAAATGATTTAATGATTACAAAAAATAATTAAATAAGCATAAATTCTACGTGCATTATGCATATAAGTCCTATTTGTATACCATAGTTGTTAGGCAACAATCTTAATATAACCCATAATTATAATATGTAACAATTTTAACATTTATCACAACCTTAGAAGTCACATCATAAAAGAATTTATTTTAGAATTTAAAAGTATATGGTTTACTTGAATAAGAAAATATGTCATAGCATTATGATTATTTATTTATTTACTGATATAATTTACCTCCTCTTATTCATTTCTAATTCACTTTGATGCTATTATTCAGTACATAAAATACTTAAATTCAATAATGGTTTGTTCATGTTCCAAAATACTGAAAGTTAAAATCAATCAAATCAGTTGTATTTGAGCAATGACAGACTGCAACAATAAACTATAGATCAAATCTCTGCTATCATGAACTTCAACAGTAACAGTTCATAAAACATAGTATAGTTCACAGACAATTCATACAAAATATTACATCAAGAAAGTAACAATGTGGGCTGGAGAGATGACTCAGTGGTTAGGAGCAGTGCCTGCTATTCCAGAGGTCCCGAGTTCAATTCCCAGCAACCATATGGTGGCTTGCACCTATCTGTAAGAGGGAACTGATGCCCTCTTCTGGTGTGTCTGAAAACAGCTACAGTATACTCATATAAATCAAAATAAAAAATGTATAAAAAATAAATAAAATGTAACAATGTAACAAAGTTTACTTAGCTACTGCTCAACAATAATAGATAAATACATTAATATTATATTTTATATTATCTACAAAGTATATTTTTGTGTGATTAGTATTTAAGAAATTGGATAATTTTATCTAATTGTACTTTGTTTCTGTCAAAATATAATTACCAGCTTATGATGTAAACAATTTAAGTCCAAATTGTATTTAGTAGTTAATGATTTTAACAATTTAAATGCTTCTATTGTGCTTTTAAAGATTTTGTCTAAAATTTATTTTCATAGAATATACATTCATGATTTTCTTTCTTCTCCCAACTCTTCCCCATAGCACCCACATTCCTCCCCACTGGATGACGTGTTTTACTTTTTGTGCCTTAAAACAAAACCAACAAAAACAATTATCATCAAAAGAGTTAAAATACAGATAAAAAAATCAATATAACAGAAAATATGAAAACCAAATAAAAAAACAGACAAAACCACACATGGAGTCGTGTTGGACAAATACCCGTGGGCTTGATGCTTACTCTACACTGTGCGATTCCTTGGAAAAATGGATTTTTCTATTCATGATTTCTATTCATCAAACATGCCTAATAATAACTGTAGTACATTTGGTAATTTACTTTTCTTTCTCTGCTGTTTTAGAATGTGTAATGATTTGTTGACACATAAAGTGAAATTATCTTATTGTCAGTGTGGTGGTATGTCCCACATACATATTTCCATAAATATTGGAAAGTATTTGCATATTTTTATGCTTTTCGTTAACAGGTGGCAAAAAAGATATTTTATGTGGGAAGGAAAACAAATGGTTGCATTATTAATACTATTTATGCTTTGAAAGCCAGTGGCTGTGAACCACATGCTTTTGCAGACCAAACGCTGAAATTCATTTCCACACTTATCTAAGTTTACTTGGACTGTCAGTGCTCTCTTCCATATCATCTTTATCCATTTCCATCCTATTTACTGTGCAAAGTTCACCTGAAAATCCCATCAAGGACAAAAATACATGATTGTCACATGAAATTCAATTTTACTATTGTGCCAATATCAGTCTACAATGGGTGAAAACTCCATTGTAAGAGCAACAGCAGCAAAAACAAACAAAAAAATTAAAAATGAATTTAACAAACTTGTACAATCTATACTCTTAAACTTATTAAAATTTGTTAAAAAAAACAGTATTTAAGTAATAGAAGCACATTCAATAAAACTGAGTACTTTTAGTAGATTTTTACTGAGTCATGATGAATGAAATTCATAATTTGTAGTAAAGTAGATTGGGTAGGAGAGCATCATGTTAAGTGAAATAAACGTGACACAGAAAGATATGTATCATGTTTCCTCTGACTATGAAACTAAAATAAAGCAAAATAATGACTGGACAGTGAAAGGGAAGCTATTGTGAACTAGGGAGAAGCTCACAAAGAACAAGTGGAAAAGGAGGTTCAGCAAAGAGGAATAAAGAAAAGCAGACGGATCTACGAATCATCTTATTATATAAGTATATCGTAAAATGTCATGGTGGGACTCTTTAGTTGTTAGCAACAAATTTTATATATATCATTAAATATATTATTTAAAGTTTATATATTTGGATAATTAAACTCTTATAAAATTACATAAACTAGACATGCAGGCATGCTTTATAATCAAAACATAAATTTGTTTAAACATAAACCAATTCTTTAACAAAACCCTCCAGGTATCAGCATCTTTACCTCCATTCCTCTCCTTCTGCTTTATAAGATATCTCATAAGAATTCTTTATATCACCTCCTTCTTGTTTCTACTTGTTTTCCTTTTTATTTTGCATGTTGTGATCTAAGAGTATGCTATAAATTAATCAGTTTTCCAAAACAAATTTTAAAATAGATTCCCAATATTAATGAATAAGATAAATAGAGCTATATATATTTTTGGATGAGTATTAGTAGTTTAGCATGTCTAGGACCCTAATTTCAGGAGGCCCATCTTGGAATTTGGTTGAAATAGACATTTATACCATTAGACGTACAAAACTGTCCTGTCCCTGTACGCTTATGACAGGGCCCAATGCAGTCAGTACAAATGACTTTTCATGAATGCCATTTTTTAAAGGGGGTGTGTGTTTAAAGCAAAGTAGCTAGGTTTATTGGCACATGACAAGAAGTATGAAACAACATGAAGCAGAAGAACAACAGTACTGTAGATTGAGACTCTTGTAAGAAAAGTAATGAAAATTTAAAGACTAGGAAGAATATTCACTATTTCATAAACTCATAACTATCCTAGTAAGAGTATATCAATGAATAGCATCCCAGAGTAATATATCAATAACTATTTTTCCACATTAAGGAAAATATGATAAGAAAGAAAACACTTAAAATTTATGGCCAGCCATTGAACATAATTTTTTTCCATGAAATAGGCTCCACGTTACAAGCAACCCTTTCCCTAATAATTATATAGGTTAAAATTAAGTAGAATTTAACTTCCCAATTTTTGTTGTAGACTCACGCAAGTCGTGTGGCCTGATAGAAACAAATTGTTGAATGTGTGACAATCATAGATTACTCACTGCTTGCTAGGCATCTTGCCTTTTACAAGATGGCTCATGAATCTTTTGTTTTCTTGTTCTCATTTTCATCAGCTGTTCTGTCTGAGGTGAATGATTCTGAACCTTTGTCCTATCCTGAAAATGTATAACTAGAACGTACACATCCTCAAGCCCAGTGATACAAACAGATCTCATTAATGTCAATAAGTAGTTCATTAACATCATCATATTTGATGTGTGGAGGCATCTGGCATAGGTCATCATTGTTTCTGTTCTTCATGTAGGTACATGTTCTTTTGAATTTCTTCCACACTAAGTCCTCTTCCTTGGCTTAGTCACTGTCTGTCTCCTCATTCTTTCCACTTAAACTTCTCTTACTTGTGAACTTTCATCTTGGGTTTTGGCCAATATTGTTTTAAAACTTAGGAAGATACTTGTGGTCAAAACTTAAATTATTTCCCCTTGCTAGATAAAAATCTTACAAGTCTTAATTTTAAACTGTTCCCATATGTGAAGCAAACATCTCTCTAAGTATACTCACAAGTCTAGACAGAAATGAATAGTTCAAATAAATATATATAGAATGAAACTCCTCATTCTCCAACCCAAACAAGTGCTTTTCCACCCCAGTATTTATAATTTCAGCACAATATATACAGAATAATGAAAATAATCAAGTGTGTATATCATAGATGTGTATGCATATACATGTATATTACATGTATATATTTTAGGACAGTATACTAGCAAATTGTATGTGTGAGCAAGAAATGTAAATATATGATTTATGTATATTTGGGACCTTGAATGTATAGAAATATATGCTGTTAGACAGAATATATTACATAGTCAGTAGTTCAATAATTCTTTTCAATGTTTTGTCCAGTTTCACCTTCTTTATGAACATTGTTTGTCTTCTATTCTCTGTGTCTTGCTTATGAGCCATAAGCTAATGAAATTCACAGGTCCAGGTTGTAAAAACAAACAATGACCCAGAAATTTAAATTTATTTATGACTTTCTTCTAGAAGACTCTGTTAGGGGGTGCACTGATCATCCTTTTCTTGGTTGTCTAGAAGACTGTAAAACTGTTGACCCTCTTTGCCAGTCTAACTTAATAGATACTGTACTCCCATGTCTAATAGTTCACATTAACCTCCTTGAATAATGGATTAGATGATTCTGTTAGTGCTGTGTGCTCTATAGTACCACTGCATGTACAGTCTCATGAAGGATAATGAGTTCTTACTATGATAGTCTCATGAAAGATAATGAGTTATTACTATAATCTAAACACCTCCACTAAGGCATTCTGGTAAAGAGGCTACAGTCATCACCTTCACTGGAAGACTATAGTCAGTGGTGATAAACTCTTCCTATAAATTACCCTTTATAATATTCATCATTCCAAAAATCTAAGTAGTATTTATATCATACTAAATATATCTATAACTTGAGATGAAGATCTCTAATAGATGTGAAAATCTATTAATATAATACACAAGGTAAATAAACTAAAAATGTAAACTAATAATCACCTCATTATATGCTGAAAGGTCCTTTGACAAAATCCAACAGTGAAATCAAGAAAATCCAATAAGTCATTAGGTCTTACTTCAAAAACCTATACTTCAAAACATTGGAAATTCTTAATGAAATGAATGATTTCTTGATAGATAACACTTACCAAAGTTAAACCAAACCAGATACACTATCTAAATAGACCTATAACCCCTATGGAAATAGAAATAGTCATTAAAATTACCCCCCCAAAGACATTTAGAGCCAGTTGGTTTTAGTGCAGAATTCTACCAGATGCCAAAGAAGATTGAATACCAATAATCCTCAAATTATTCCACAAAGCAGGATGAAAACAGAAGGTACATCCTGATACCTAAACCACATAAGACTCAGCAAAGAAAGAGAATTTTAGACCAATTTCCATTATGAACTTAGTTGAAAAAATAATAAAATACTCTAAAACCTAATCCAAAAACATTAAAAACATCATACACTGTGATCAGGAAGACTTCATCCCAGAGATGCAGGAATAGTTTAACATATGAAAATCCATTAATGTAATGCACTGTATACCCAAATTGAAAAATAAAACCATGAATAGTCTCATTACATGAAGGAAAAGCCTTTAAATAGTTCAACATCCCTTCATGATAAAATTTTTACAGAGATCAGGGATACAAACAAGTCCAAACCTAAACATATTAAAAGAAATATACAGCAAGTCTATAACCAACATCAAATTAGATGGAGAGAAACTTAAAGCAATTCCACTAAAATCTGTGGTAAGACAATGCGGCCCACTAGATCTATATATATATATTCAATATAGTACATGAAGTTTTAGCTGCAGCAATAACTCAAGTAAAGAACAAGGAGAAACAAATCAGAAAAGATGAAGTCAAAGTATCCCTGTTTGCAGATAAGATCTTATACATAAGTGATTCCAAAAATTCTGTCTTGAAACAGTAAGCTATTCAAACCACTCCAGGGGCAAGAAAGATTTCCATGCCACCGATCCCTTGGTAAATTTTGTAAACTTTTTATAGTTTGTGAACTTGTAAACCCTCAAGGCAGAAAAAGGCCAGGCCCCTGCCTGAGTAGCTACAGCAGACAGACCCCTCCTGAGACCTCCCTGTCATAATGGAGTTTTCAGACTCTGTGTCACAAAGGTTATCTTCAGACCCTCAGTAGGATCCTACCTAGTTTATGCTAATTTTGAATGAAAAGACTGAAGAAAAGTCACAAATTCCTGGTAGGAAATCTCCTCAATCCCTGATATTCCCACGGAAGCCAACCAATCTTTGAGCATAAAACCCCACCCATCTGTGAACATGAAAACCCACCAATCCCTGAGCTTCCCCAAAATTAGGATTTAAAATCCCACCAATCTTCATCCTGGAAATCTCTGTCCTAGAAAGCTTCACCCCAACAGGAAACCCTATATAGACTAAATTGAAGGAATGACCTGACACTACTAAAGGTATTCTGTTATATTTGCACACAGGAGACTAGGGTAACTGCTACCTGAGCAGCTTCACACAACAGTTGATGGAAACACAAGCAGAAAGCCACAAGCAAACAAAAGTCAGAGTATAGAGAGTCCAGTGAAAGAGGGGGAGAAAGGATTGATGGAGCCAGAGAAATCAAGGACAACCCAAGAAAATGTACAGAAGTAAATACCATATGGGACCACAGAGACTAAACTCCCAACCAGCAAGCATGCATGGGAAGGACTTGGGCCCTCTGTATATGTGTAATAATTTCACAATTTAGTCGTCATATGAGACTGCCAACAGCAGGAACAAGGATTGTATCTGACTCTATTACCTGTCTTTAGATTCCTTTTCTATAACTGTGCTCCCTTGGTTGTCCTCAGTAAGAGATGTGCCTAGTCTTACTCCAACTTGATAAGGTAAAGCTTGTTGATAAACCGAGGAGGCTGCCTTTTCTGAGATCTATTTAAAAAAAACAAAACTATTTTACTGTTTTCTACATCACCTACATTATTTTTATGTGAGCTCAAATCAATGAGAATATTCATTATAAATCATCAAATTACAGATTTAATCATTGAAATGTTTTAAATTTAAATTCGTTTCTAAAGATTTCATTAAAATGCCAAAATATTATTATTACTAGGATAAGAAATTGTTTTTGCAGTATTTAAATTATTAAAACAAATCTCAGCCCACAAGTATTCATTATTTCATTATGATTAATACCTTCAATGTCCTTTCTTTTAATGTAAAGAAAACATTCCTTGCTCTTACTTACCCTATTCACCAAACTAATTGGCCAACTTTTCTCTAACTCTATTTTTCTTTAAGATATAAAGCCTTTGGTAACCATTTATGTACTCAAAGTTCATGAGACCATTTAGGAATATATATATATATATATATATATATTCCATACATGTCTGTGTATACATATATATATGATATAATATTTAAAATTCCATTATATATATATATATATATATATATATATATATATATATAATCATAAAATTTTAGATGGCTCCCCATTGACTACAGGGATTGATCTAGTATATGGTACTTTTCCATTTTATTAATCTACTGAGAAATATTCATACAGTTTTTCACAACTGCAGTACCAGTTAACGTCTTTGCCAATGCTATATATAGGAGGGTTGCATATTTTCTACTTTTTATTCTCACAATTTCTGTCAGTGTTTCATTATCGCTGTTTTATTCCTGTTGCCCTGTGTATGGTTGATCCTTAGTATTTTTTGTTGATATATATATTGGTCATTTAAATAAATTCTTTGAGAATTTTCTATCTTACTTGATTTGCATGAAGTGATACAAAATATATACACTTTGGTGCTGCAGTATTTGATGTTCTCAGAGGGATATAGGACAAAAGAAAGTTTGAACTTCTCAGAAGTTTATTTGATAATTGTTTCTTTTCTCAAGACATGGCATTTTGTTTGATGCCCTCAAGTTTGCCTATTTTGCTATTACTTACTTTATTTGGAGAGCATATTCTTAAACCTCCTTAATTTGACAATATCCTAAAATATTTCCCATTGTTTTTCCCCATGGAACAATACAGTTAAAATATTATCATCCTTGTTTATGCTTTTAACCTATGAGATATCTGGATCTAGTTTGTTTTCTACTGTAGATGCCTGCTTTTCCCAGAACAATTATTTTGATACCGTTGATCTTAACACACTGTTAAAAATCAATGGAATACAGATGACTGAAGTGGCTTCTAAGTTCTTAAGTTCTATCCTCTGTGTCTTTTTAAAATTCAATACCATTCTATTTTTCATTCTGCCATTTTGACTTGAGGTACTCTAATGCATCTAATTAATTATTGTCATTGAATGTAAAACATAGTTTATTCAGGATTTAATGTATGCATCTGAAATCATGTTTTTTCACAATATCATTTATTTTTTTCATATTTCACAATGTTTATTTTCTAAGCTGAGGTCAGTAACTTGCACATTACTGAGGTTTGCTATGATAGAATGTCAGGTGATAGTGAGGTCTGTGGCTGATAAAACTTTGCCTGTTATTTTCTGCTTCATATCCCTTCTCTTTCAGTCATCATTCAAATGTTTGCAGAAATTTATGTATAGTTTCATCTTACTAAAAATGAAAGAATTATGTTATTTTTGATTCTTTTGATTGTTAAATTGAATAATGTTATAAGACATGAACTGAAATTTTACTGTATTTTTTGAAAATGGATATAGAAGTTAATTGTGACTATTTGGCACATAGATGATTTTACACCCAAAGTTCACAATAACATATATATTTAGCTGACTTGTAATTTAGCTCTGTTTACATTAGGATACACTTTCTCTTGGAAGGTGAAACTACATTTTCGTGTCTGAAACACATTTACAAGGCCTATATTTTTCTCACAGTATCATTTTACCTTTGTACTTATTTTCAGTAAATTCTTTTTTACTTCAAAATTTTCACTGCTGGTAATTTCTGTCCTTATAAATATTTGACATATTCCTTATGACTAAAGATACAGCAATCATGCTTTATGCATTTTTTGAACTGAAAACATAGCAAAGATAGCTCATGTTTTTTAACAAGGAATTTCTATTACTAATGGAAATATGTATTTATTTGACAGGAAATTAATATACTTGAAATGCCTCCATTTTTCAGAGAAAATGGTAATTTTTATGGGTGTCTATCTATAATCACTTTGTCCTTCAATGAAGGAAAGTCAGCTTTAGTTGTCTTCTCTAAAGAATTATATTCATGTAAATAAATGTGCATGTATATTGTGTGTATATGCATTTAATGTAGAAAAAAGCATACATATGCCCATGCGTTCTTATTACATATGAGACATAAACTTTGAGAACCCAAACTTTGAGAACCCATTGCTTTTATGTTTGTGATTATAATGTAATTATGTCATTTCCCCCATTCTTTTCCTCTTTGCAATCCTTCAAGTATGAGCCTCCTTCCTCTTTATAGGGATTCTTTTTCATGGAAATCCTAGGGTGTGTCAACTGTATACAAAGAACTTCATACAACTGAAGAATGTTTAGAGCCAGAGAAACAGTCTTCTCCAGGGAAAGCGCACACTAACTTTTTATATCCAAATGCTCAGCCACCCCTGGCTTTGCATGAAATAACTGAGAATATTTATCAGAGTTTTACAAATATTTTATGAAACTTTATTGGACTGATAAATATATTTTATAAACATGTTGTAATATTGCAGATGGTCATTCCATCAAATAAGCTTCAGAAAACAAAATGCTTCATTAAAAAGTATATAACAGAAATAATTCTATCAGAATGTAAACTAATATAATCATTTGGGACCCACTTTACTAAGATGGAGATTCTATGCAAATACTTACAAGAATAGACTCTGTTTTCAGTTGTAATAATGAAGAGTTGAAGAAATGACAAGGTAGACAGCTTGTCATAGAAGTAGCTGCTTCAGTCTGTACAAGAGACATGGAAATGAATGAGCGGTCTGTCTGGTTCCTACCTGCTCAGAGAGGGATGACTGCTGCAGAGATCATGGCCTAAGGCGTGTCTACACATATGCCAGTTAATTGGAAAGTGAATATGTGAATTTTCCTAAGTTAACAGGGAATAACAAACGAGAATATTGTCATTGAACCTGCACATTTGCTATATAAGCTACTTTACTGATCATTTGATTTAATTGATTCTTTTCATAAAAATTCTCCTTTGATAGAATCTGAGTGTTAATTTGACTAGCTAATAAATATATTAATTTATAATTAAATCACTACTTTTGGTTGCTTTTATTCATTAAATCATATTTAAGGTAGGGGGAGACAAAAATCCTGATCAACATGGTATTTCCATAGTACATATACAAAAACATTCAAGAGTTTATAGAAATATGAGTAGTTCATTAAATATAAACTTATTACAGTATTGTTCATTGTGATTTTTGAGTTCCCCTTAGGCTTTTCACAGTGCTTCTATTTGCTTGTGATGACATGTTTTCTGTGTATTTAATATTAATGAGTTAGAACTCATCACTCATATATGCCAAGGTAGGTTAAACATAAGATTTGCCTGTGCAACCTTTTGGTTAAAATGGACACTTTAAAGACAGTCACAAAAATGAGATGAACAAATTGAAATCTATATATATGGAAGATGCAACAAACAGAGAATGCACTCAGAAATAAACCTCATAACATTTCTCTGGATAATAGATAATGACTGAGACTTATAGGGGTGATCATGCAGTCTTTCCAGACTTATAAGCTGCCCTGTTTGTATTGTTGTGTATAGGTTAAATACTCACTTGAACACAGTAATGTTCAAATTAATATTCATCTATATTTGAAACTATTCCATTTTAATAAAAAAGAAAATATAACATGATAAAATAAATTATAAACATATAAATGAAATGTATAACTAATACAGCAGAGTCGTACAAAATGAACATGCAGAGGAAATGTGACCCCCAAAAGGCAGCAAGAACAAGGACCTACTTGTTCACTCATGGAGGAATCCCATAAAATGAAAATATGAAACTGAAAACCATAATATATACACCAAGTATCTGGTACAAACACCTGCAGCCTTCATCCATGCTGCCGTAGTCTGTACAAGTTCATATGAGCTTTGATCCAATTGATTTGAAGGTGCTTGTTTTCGTTCCTCTTACCCTCCTGCTCTCACACGCTTCTTCTTTTGCAGGGTTCCCTGAGGTCTGAGGGGAAGGACTAAATGGAGGCCTCCTACTCTGTACTGAATCTTCTATGAACTCTCTCTCTACATATTATCGGACTGGGTTTTCTGTGTTTGTTCCGATTCACTGTAAGAGGAAGCTTCTATGAAGGCTTAAAAAAGGCCATGATCTATGAGTATAGCAGAATGTCAGTAGCCATATTATTATTACATTTTTGTTTGTTTGTTCATTTTGTTTTGTTTTAAAACAGTATTATTTCGTTTTACCATTGGCTCCTTGGAATTCTTGTCTCAAGTTCTTTGTCAACAAGGAGTGTAGGGTAAGTAAGAGAAGTCTATCTCACGGAATAATCCTTAATTACCTTAATAAACAATTAGATATTAATTGGTTATTCTCAGAAAAATATGTGAGAAAAGATAGCACCTCACTTCATCAAGTATAAACATCACATAATATAATACCAATATAATTTTTATAATTATCTGTATTTTTGTCTTTCCTGCTATCCATCCTATCACAGGGTTTTGAGTTTTCTGGAAACCATCAGTCTATAAAATTTGTTTTTGAATATTATAACTATTACAATAAAATTGCAACTTAGAATTTTCTGTATTAAAATGCTAAAAGAATCATATATTAATTTTCTGAAATTATTAAGGAACATTTGTTCTTCGAAAAATAAACTTGCTGCCTGTATACTTTTAACTTGCACAAAATTTATTTAACTTTATTATATGAGAATACAAATTTCTGTAAAGTCTTTAGTGTGTATGTGTGTGTGTGTGTGTGTGTGTGTGTGTGAAGCAGAGTTGTACTGTATATTGAACTGAGGCTCCCAAGCATACAAGGACATTTCCCTACCTCAGACTTTTTCACCCAAATCACAGAGATCCTTTGACTCATATAGATATGGTTTATGAGATAATTGAGTAAGAATATTTCCAGAATAAATGATGATGGTATTTTATTTATTCATTGTATTCCTTTATTGTATTCCTCCACAAATGTACTTGATAATCTTATTTGATTGCATAAAATTGGGTTATTTAATTTTAAAAGCATATTTTCCCTCTTCTTTCTTCATGTTTTCAGACCAAAATTCTATTATTAGACTCACCTTGAAAGAGGCAGAAAACAAAGAACATCTTCCCTTAGTATAGGTACACATTCATCAATTTAGATGGCAATTACATTGGAAATCAATAAACAGAGAACACAGGAATTTCAAAAGCTTGTCAGCCAAATGGCTGTGAAGCCAGGGAGCTTAGAAAAATCACACAGTATGTGATGGCTGGCTTGAGTGAGTGAACTATATTATGATCAATGCCAAATATAAGTTGCATATGATATTATCTAACTTTTTTTCTGTTTTGTATTGCTGTTTTCCTTTACACCTCTAAAATTTTTCATCAAGTAATATGACGTCCTTACCAATGTCTATAGAAACAAAAATTGCATTATAGGTACCTTTTGTAGAGTACCTCCAGTGCCCATTTTAAAAAGGTATTAATATATCCATCATAATAATTAATCTTCAGTATTACTAAACAACAAGAAGACTGATGGTAAAAAAAATAATGGCCACAGAATTCTCCATTTTGTGCTAAAGACAACATTAGAAATGAATTCAACTCTATATTCTAAACATTTTACAGTTTATTATTTTATGTGTTTATAGTAAGTGATCATTTTGAATTAGTTAATAAAAATACTAGATAGGTGAATATAACTTTTTATTTAAGAAAGCATGAGGTAATATGCCTAGATTTAAGGATACAAGATTGTGTGTATAAAAAT
Source organism: Rhynchomys soricoides (assembly GCA_019843965.1). Taxonomy (NCBI): domain Eukaryota; kingdom Metazoa; phylum Chordata; class Mammalia; order Rodentia; family Muridae; genus Rhynchomys; species Rhynchomys soricoides. The sequence continues at coordinate 30,289,604 of JADRCH010000004.1, read as the reverse complement.
ATACACAGAATTTTATTTAAACTAGTAAATGATATTTTTAAAATCATTTCTTCTCTTCTTTTGTAATAGCAATATAATTACATGAAGAAATAATATAATTGTAATATTGTTCCATCACATAATTTTTTCCTTCATATTTATCTCTTCAAACCCTTCTATGTTCCTTGATGGATCTCTTTCAAATCTTTGGCCACTTTTATTCATTTATCTATGTATATACATCTGTATTCCTAAATATAACTATCTCAGTCTTTGTAGTGTCACTTATATATATTTTTTCTATTATTATATTTACAATTGTATTTTCCCAGTATATCTGAAGAATGCTTTAACAGTGTTAATATTAATGGTCTTTTATTATGCATAGTTTAATTTTATACATCCATAAAGATCCTTGTAAAAAGATAAATAATAATAGTATGTCCGTTACATGGACAAGTACTAATGTGAGAATAATGAGTTTTTTAAAACTTTAACTCCCTGGCAGAGAAAAATATTTTCAAAGTTAGTAGAAACTAAAAATGCAGACATTTGTGACCTTGAACCTCTTGTATTTCTTTGCCACAACTTCATGTGAAAAAAATAATATGGAAACATTTCAATTGTTAGGAAATATATTTGTAAAAACATTGAATTATTTTAGGAATTCAATGAATTCTTTATATCTCCATGTTAATCGACATCTTTGAATTTCAAAGAAAGCTGAGAAATATAAATTGAGGAACAAGAGTGGCAAAAATATACATGAGATTTTCCTTTCTCCTCCTTTCATTTGTAATATTCCCATGGAGACAGTAGAGAAGAACTGAGTATATCTGTCTCTAGAACACAATAGATCACATGGATGCTTGTACCCCATGTATGCAACTCATGTTTGAGGAGTCCAGAAGATTGTATCAGGTCACTTAAACCTGAAACAGGTGAAGAAAAGATTGACCAGAGTGGTCAAGGTCACTAGAGGAACATGGCCCTCAGAATCAACTAAGCAGGGCTTATATGGGCTCACAGAAACTGAAGTGGCAATCACTAGCTTGCATGGGTCGGAACTAGGTCCTCTGAATATGTGCTCATAGTGTTTGTGGGACTCTAACAAAAGGAGTGGGGAGGAGAGGTCCCTGACTCTTCTATTCCTACTGCATTACCTCGTGCAGCTTTGATATGATGCCTAGTCTTAGTGCATCTTTTTATGATGTGTTTGGTTGATATCACTGGATGCTTTCTCCTTTCTAAAGGGAAACAAAGGGACAACAAAGACAAGTTGGGGAAGACAAGAAATAGGGGATGTTGTTCGGAAGAGTGTAGGGAGGGGAGGCTGTGTTTGGGACATATTATATGAGAGAAGAATGAATTAAAAAATAAACTGAAGCTATCGACAGTTATTAGGTGCTATGTGGGTGCCTAGACTCAAACCTGTGTCATCTTGAAGAGAACTAAGTACACTTGATCACTGAGCCATCTCCACAGCAGAAGAGAGCTAATTTTAATAAGTGTGGATAAATTAGCATACTAAATTACATCAGTATTATTTTATTTAAAATGAAATTATAGGAAACTTTATTAATTACAATCACTAAAGTCTGTTGACTGCCTGTGGTCATGTAGGTAGATAAACCATTGAGTTTCATCTGTTGTGAACAAAAGTGGCAAAAAATTAAGACCATAAGACATAGTCAAATTCAAAGTTTGTTATGTAATGTTAAAATTTAAATATCAATTAAAGAAGACCTCTTGAGTGAGGCAAGAGTGGGTGGGTAGGCAGAGGGAGCACCCTCTTAGAAGCAACGGGAATAGGATGGTGGGTTTGCAGAGGGGAGACCAGGAAGGGGACAACATTTGAAATATAAATAAATAAAATAACCAATTAATAACAAAAGACTTATTGATTTTTTTGATAAATTGGTGATAATCTTTAAAGATTTCACTTGGTATAACAGGCCTTTCTTATGCTTAGAATATGGACACACTTATTTTAAATGAGAAATGTAAGTTAAGTTTTTGTTAAGACATATCACTTTTTCTGATTTTTACAAATAATGTGTCATATTATTGAGGCTATAGCTTATTTTATAAAAGGGAAATAACAATTTTGAGCTTGTAAATTTTACTGCTCAGAGAAGACTGTAACTGTTTTGGAGAAGGCAAAAATAGGTGACAAAGGCCTACAAAATCACAAGTGTACTTTTGTAGCAAAACTCATGTCTACCTAGGAACACTAAAACACAATATCAATAAATGCACACATAAATGGTAGACATAGTACATTGAAATTATTACTAATATTATTTAAAGAACCAAGCTTATACCATCAGCAGAAAAAAATAGCTAACAAAATGATTATGTAGAACAGAATCATGCATGCTCATCTTATAGCCTGTCTAGAATATACTCTAATTTTAATATTATTTAGGCACTAGTTCATAGCTTTCTTTGGTTAGATTGTCAATATCAATTTAGAGGTTCATTAAATAATTTCTTCAAAGAAAAGATAATTTCAAAACTGACATATCATTTGGGTTCAAATAAGTATTAATCTCACTGACTCCAGTAAAACTATATGCTTATTGTCTGGTTAGATCTACATTAAAATTATGATCAACATATAAATGAAGTACAAATAAGTGGAACTATTTGCTTATATCATTAAAGCTAGTTGAATTTTCAATCTGAACATGCCATTGATTTATATCCCAGAGTTTTACTTCTTTTCTTCCACAACCCATGTGGGAGCTTGTGCAAAATTCAGTGCATGATCTCTAGGTGGGAATTAGGGGGCTTTAAGGTAGCTAGCTAGCTCTCCTTCAGATCTAGCTCCCTAGCTCTGAATCTAACAGTTAAGGCTCCTACAAAACTGCTACATGAACTGTGCTTACTCCCACCACCAGCTCTTCTCTGCTACATGAATTGTACTATCTGAAGCAATGAGCATTATTATTCCTTATTTCCATCCATTCACCAAAAATTCTGTGATAGCCATAAGAAGTACGACCTTTAATAAATACAGAATAGTAATACTGGCTTTTTTATTTCTGATTTGGATTCAAAGTTTACAACACTTTCTTCGGGGATTCATCACTTCTCCCACACTATGTCTAATACAAGGTTTCTTAGGGGAGTTATTGGGTAAATAACTTCTACTTAATGTCTTGCTATACTATATAAACTATTAACTATATATACTATATATATATGTACTATACATAATACTATATAAACAATTAACACTTATTAATGTCCAAATGACAAAAAACATGTGTAAAAAGGGAATTAGGCTATATTTATTTAAATAGAGAATCTATCAGAAGGAAAAAAGAAAGAAAGGACAGAAGGAATGATGAATGAAAGAAGGAAGGAAGAAAGGAAGGAGGGAAATATGAAAGATGAAAACAAGGAAGAAAGAAAAATAAAAGAACTAACTTTTCAAGGAGCTTTTCTTTCATAGTGAGTATGACTGCCAGTGATGAGCAGGGTTAGTGGTAGGTAAGAGCTTGCAAGCCTTCTAAGGCATTTGTAAAATAATTTTCTATCAATATTTACTTATGGTTAATTATAAAATTATCATAAATCTAAATCTTTATTTAGATCTAAAACCTCTTCTTTTCTTGTATTATTATGAAAGATCAAGCCATATGCTATAGATGAAGAAAGATATGAGTGAAAGTGCTTGTCCTTCCCAAGGAATAACACAATTGGTTGGTTAGTGCCAATCGGTCAGCCCTGAAACACATACACAGGTAGCATTATATGAACTTTGCATGGTATATTTACAAATATAAATGTCTAAAAATATATGTATGCAATGATAATTGGTGGGGAATGTGGCCTGTATTTGAAGGAGAACGAAGAAAGCAACATGGGTTGGTTTGGGTAGGAAACAGAAGGGAGAAATGAAGTAATTAAATTATAATCTCAAAAATAAAATGAATGCTTTCATAATAATAAAAAGCATGTTCTAGAATGTTCATTATTTTTAGCATGTGATTTGTGCCATGGGCAATTCAAAGTACCTTTTCGCACTCATTTCCAAAAGCTGCTTAACAGAAGATATTTTGTCCTAGGTAAAAGACACTAGCATGTGATGTCATGATTACACTGCTCATCTTAAATGTTAATGTAGGGTTTTAACAATAAAGCTTTCTAATTTTAATATACCTGTGTCAATATGTGTTTATTAAATTAAAAAGTATCATGGAATGTGCATTTTATTTCATCTGAACCGTCCTATCATATTTGACTGTCAGCAATGAGATGCCAGTTCCATTTGCTTTGGGAGTCATTGACTTTTCTTGGTAAATTTACCAGGATCTATCATATTTGACTGTCAGCAATGAGACGCCAGTTCCATTTGCTTTGGGAGTCATTGACTTTTCTTGGTAAATTCACCAGGATCCATTCTGAATATTGTTTTTGAAAATTGGCTCTCTCTCATTAGAGAAGGATAAATGAATTCAAAGTGATGTTGTTTTATCTTTTTTTTAGTCTCTTCTTTTTATTTTTTATTGGATATTTTCTTTATTTACATTACAAATGTTATGCCCCTTTCTGGCTTCCTCCCCTTTTGGAAACCCACTACCCATCCCCTCTCCCCCTGCTTCTATGAGGATGTTCCTCCATCCACTCACCCACTCCTACCTCCTCCCCTGGCATTCCCCTACACTGGGGCATCTATCAAGCCTTCACAATAACAAGGACTTCTCCTCCCATTGATGCTTGACAAGACCGTCCTTTGCTACATATGCAGCTGGAGCCATGAGTCCCTCCATGTGTACTCCTTTGTTGGTGGTTTAAAGCCTGGGACCTCTGGGGGGGTCTGGTTGGTTGATATTGTTGTTCTTCATATTACAAACCCCTTCAGCTCCTTCAGTCCTATCTCTAAGTCCTCCACTGGGGACCCCACACTCAGTCCAGTCGTTGGCTCCAAGCACCTGCATCTGTATTTGTAAGACTCTGGCAGAGCCTCTCAGGAGACAGCTATATCAGGCTCCTTTCAGCACAAAATTCTTGTTCATCTTTTTTAAATAATCCACCTTTAAGTCTAGGTTGTGTGATAGTTATGACTAAGAGTTTGTAGAGAAAAGTATGAGAACATCAATTTACTATTCCATTGGCTAGCTTTCCTGCAAATGACTTTGTGTGCAAGACAGAATAATTTTTGTGACAAAAATATGAGTTGCAAATTTTATTCCTATTAGCAGAAATAATCATGTATCATAGAAATATTTTTGCTGAAATAAAAAATACAATCCACAGACACAAAGAAACTGGGTAATAAGGAGGACCCAAGGGAGGATGCATGAATTTCACTCAGAGTAAGAAATAAAATGATCATCAGAGGTGGGTGTAAAAAGGAAACTGTGTAGGAGAGGTGGAGAAGAGGGGTTTGAGAATGGGCATCAGGTGTGGGTGGAGGGAGTAAGGAGCAGGTTGGGGGTGAGAGCAGAAATCAGTGGAAGAAGCATCTCTGGGACTAGCTGGACAACTGAGATTGGGCTTCTAGAAGTCTTTGGTGGTGACCCTAGCTGATATTTCTACAAGCAGGAAAGTCATCCACCAGCCTTAGCCTCTCCTAAATGACTTCTGACAGCAATGGGTGTACCTCAGAGAGGCAGAGTCCCAGAGGCTTTGTCTCCCGATTGCTTCTTACTGCTGCTGTGCCTTCTCTTGATGGCAGTACCCTAGCATAACTGTCTCCTGAGAGGCTTTATCATGCAGCTAATGTAAACTGATGCAGAGACTCAGCCAAACATCAGGCAGAACACCAGCAGGAGTGGTGACGGACATCACAAGAAGACCTACATAGTCAACCAACCTGGTACCGTGGGAGCTCAGAGACTGAACTACCAAACAAAGAGTATCCGGGGCATGGCCAGCCCCCACCTTCACATCCCCACTTGTGAATTATTGTCTTCATGTTAGTCCCCTAACAATTGGAGCAGGAGTTATCTCTGACTCTGCTGCCTGCTATTGGATCCCATTCGGGTATCTGGACTGCCTGGTTGGGCCTCAAAAGGAAAAGAGGTTCATAGTCCTACAGGGAACAGATGTGTCAGGATAGGGTGATATCCAAGGAGGGATTTCTCTTCTCTGAGGAGTAGGGAAAAGGGGACTAGGGGAAGGATTTGTAAGAGTGAGGAGAGGAGGGATGGGCTGTGATTGGGATGCAGTATGAATAAAAAAGAAATAAAATATGGAAAGATAAAATCAGGGACCTGATTTTTCCAACTACTTGTAGAGAAAAATGACACTATGATATCAGCTTGTTTTTCAAGTCGATGAGTTAAATATTTTTAGGCTTAATAATATAGAAGCATAGAGAAAATGACATAAATATTAACCAAATGGTCTCCATTGAGGAGATACGCCACCTCCTTACTTTCTGAGAAGGGCTGGACAAAAGAAAGTTTTGGAGCTATACTTGGAACTACATAGGTCATATAATTAGCATACTGGTTTTACAGGAGGGAAGCATAAAGGACTATTGGAAATATTGATAGCTGAGAAACTGGATAGAAGCATCTACTAACTTCTTGTGTTAATTGATGAGAAAATAAAACCTCTGCATGGCAGAGTTCTGTCTGTTGACTAGGAGAACACATAGCTATACCAAATTGTTTAAGAATATATAATGCAAATTCAACATAAAAAAATTCAAGGTTAGTATACTGTCTGGTAATACAGTGATTAAAAAGATCTATTCTAGTATGCAAAATAAATACATGACATATTTTACATGACTAATTTTGTATTCACAGAGTTAGAAAACTGTATCTGAGAACATATAACTGTTTGAGAGCCTGAAACACAGTGGATACACATGGGAATGTGTTGGAAAAGTGTGAGTGAGGAAATAAAACTGTCCATAATTACAAAATTTCTAGCCACTATCGGAATTAGTCATGCTACGTTCTCTAAGAGAAAGGATGATTTGTATAGATGATTTTGAGCAGAAGCACTGAAATTATAAACTCAACAACGATTGGACATAAAGATTTGACAAGTCAGCTGTGGTAATATTTGTTAAATATATTTTTTACAAATGAGAAATTAACTGATTTTTAGTTAAAGCAGCATGCCAATGCATGATTTGTAACTTGAGAATCATTGTAAATATAAATAAAAGAAACAGTGATTGGAAAGTTCTTCTAAAATTATTGCTAAAATCAGCTGAAAGTCAGTTAAGGAGGGTTGGTGGCAGTAGATCTGTTCACATTTTTCAAAGAATTACAGTCAGAGGGAGAGAAAATTGAAGAAACATTAGCCATTTCTATGATTTACACATCTTGTGTGTGTGTGTGTGTGTGTGTCTGTGTGTGTGTGTCTGTGTCTGTGTGTGTGTTAAACAACTAAATGCATACCAGAATCATTTCTCAAGCTGAGGTGTGGAATAAGGAAAGAAATCTCAATGTTCTAAGAGTTTTTCTGTTCCTTATGATTAAATGTGTCTAATTCTTTTTTCATATGCATCAATTCCTCTTTAAGAAAGACAGTGGTAACAATCGATTATATATGTATATATAATTAAATATAAAATGAAATTTATTAAAAAATATTATGAAAGTATTTTTATATAGGTATGAAAATCTGTTATGCCTGATTCACTGATAATTTTAAGCAAATGAGCTATATTGAAGTCCTTGTTCACTTTTCACTAAATTACTTGACAATGAAATGAAAAAAATATATTAATATTATAACATTTAAAAGAAAAAACATTAACATCACTTATATTCTTACTAGCTTTTACATGTTTTTAGAAAGCCATGCTTAAAAGCATCATTTTTAAATTAATTATTAACATGGAATATGGAATGCATATATATATTTGTTTCTATGCAAATGGGTATACATTCATAGGTATATGACAAAATAATAGGTACCCAAAACCAACTAAAAATGTAGCAGAAAAGAATCTTTCTGAGATATGTTAATAGAATGTCCATTACTGTTTTAAAAGGAACAGAAACTGAGGATGTGCTCTACAAGAATGATTTCTATACTTAGCTCTGCTTACAATAGAAGTGAAATATAGAGGTGATATAAAACCCATCAAATGTTTCTCTAGGATCTGAAATAAACGACTTAGGAAATCCATCAATCTACCTGCTACAGGTATAAGAATATAAATAGATAGATAGATAGATAGATAGATAGATAATAGGAAGTGCTGTCAATTGTCCTCTGCTATGGAAATCACATTAGTTTCTTTCCAGATATTTTTGTCTCTCAGTACTTGCAGTAATTTTCTTCAGGGTATCCTGTTGATAGTAAAATCCATAGGTGTTGTATTCCCATAATATTTACAAGGAAACTTGATACATCTTTCTACATATCTTGAGTCAAATCTAGGATTCATATGTTGACCTTATTGTATAGTAGCAGGAAATTATTTATGAAATAATTTCAAGGCATAATATGTAAACGATTTTATGAAAAATATGCCTGAGTCCATTGTGTTTGCATACATATTCCTGTTTCCAATCATGACAAACAGGTGGCAGATGTATAAGGATTGCAAGTTTGAGATAAACCGCGTACATGGAGAGTTCTAGCTTATCTAAGTTTATGTATTGAAACTGTATCCTCCAGAATAAAAAAACATAGAAATATTTTTTTTTCTAAAGTTGTAGATTTAGATACTAGTTGTCTGTCTAGAAAAGAGTATGCATCTTCTGTAAAGAATCAGGAAACTCTAGAATAACTTCATCATACAAACTGGAAATTCTGCAAGTATTTTAATCCAATGTATAATGCAGGAAATGGGCATTTTTCTTGCCTTTGCACAGAAGCCAAAAAGGAAGTAAATTTGAATAAGCAAGTTAAAAAATGTATTGAAATTATATGCATTCAAATGAAAATGAATGAAGCAGATGCAAAATATCTAACTTCATACTTTCCAAACTATGAAATACAACACTGATTTTTTTAAAGAATCATCTCATTTAAAATTAAGTATATGATATTCAGCTTTGTAGTCATGATTTTTTTTTTTGAAATTTTACCGGAAAGATTGATTTAGTTGAATAATAAAAGCTGTAGATGAAAGTTTGTTGTTCAGTTATAACTTACATGTGCCAAGTTTCCATGGTATGGGGGGAGGGGAAGAGGAGCAACTTCTTCCTGCCTCAGATTAAAGTTGTTGCTATAAAAAAATTTTCAGGCAATGTCCACATTTTAGCTACATAACCAAAGTATTTATGTTAATGGTATAAATAATCTAGCCATTCTGACTAAAACAATTAATGAGGAAATCAATTTAAGTTCTACCATTTAGATGGGTATTTCAATTATACTGCTTGAGTTTGTATTTTTTTATTTATTTTTTCATTATTTATTTTTTTTTTTTATCTTTTTTTTTATTTGTTTATTTTTTACACTCCACATTGTATTGCCCTCCCGGTCCACTCTCTGAATGTCCAACATCCCATACCTCCTCCCCACTCCCCTACCTCTACTACGGTGGGATGTCCCCACCACCTACCCTGTACCCCACCAGACCTCTCAACTCCCTGGGGCCTCCAGTCTCTTGATGGATAGGTGCATCTCCTATTAATAAACCCCGACACAGTAGTCCTTTGCTGTATATGTGTTAGGGGCCACATATCAGCTGGTGTATGCTGCCAGTCTGGTGGTCTAGTGTTTGATAGTTCTCAGGGGTCCAGGTTAATTGAGATTGCTGGTCTTCCTATAGGGTCACCCTCCTCCTCAGCTTCTTCCATCTTTTCCCTAATTCAACCACAGGGATTAGCAGGTTCTGTCCATTGATTTATTGCAAATATCTGCATCTGACTCTTTCAGCTACTTGTTGGGTCTTTTGGCAGGCATTCATGACAGGTCCCCTTTGTCAGTGCTCCATAGCCTCATTCATACTGTCAGGCCTTGGAACCTCCCCCTGAGCTGGACCTGTCTCTGGAACATCTTTTCCTCAGATACCTCCTCATCTCTATCCCTGCAGTTCTTTCAGATGGGAACAATTATGGGTCAGAGTTTTGACTGTGGGATGGCAATTCCATCCCTCACTTGATGTCCCGTTTTTCTGCTGGAGGTGGGCTCTACAAGTTTTTTTCCCCACTGTAGGACATTTCCTCTATGCTCCCTCCCTTTGATTCCTGGGGGTCTCTAACCTCCCAGGTCTCTCATATGTTTTGGAGGGTTCCCACAACCTCTTACCTCCTGAGGTTGCCTGTTTCCATTCTTTCTGCTGGCCTTTAGGGCTTCAGTTCTTTTCCCCCACCTGATACCACATCATGTTACCCTCTTCAATCCCCACTGTCCATTTTCCCTCCCAGGTCCCTCAGTCCATCCCCAAACTTGATTGCTTTCTTCTCGCTCCCATGTGGGACTGAGCAGCCCTCACTTGGGCCTTGCAGCTTGTTGAACTTTTTCTGTTCTTTGGACTGTATCTTGGGTATTCTGTACTTTTTTTTTCTGTTTTCTTTTTCTTTTCTTCTTTTTTGCTAATATCCATTTATTAGTGAGTACATTCGATGCATGTCCTTTGGTGTCTGAGTTTCCTCACTCAAAATGATATTTTATAGTTCCATCCATTTGTCTGGAAAACTCATGTTATCCTACTTTTTAATAGCTGAGTAGTATTCCATTGTTTAAATGAACCACATTTTCTGTATCCATGCTTCTGTTGTGGGACATCTGGGTTGTTTCCAGCCTCTGGCTATCATAAACAAGACCACTATGAACATAGTGGATCATGTGATCCTGTGGCATGGTGGGGCTTCTTTCGGGTATATGTCCAAGAGTGGTATTCTTGGGTCTTCAGATAGATCTATTTCCAATTTTCTGAGGAACATCCAGATTGTTTTCCAGAATAGTTGTACCAGTTTGCAATCCCACCAGTAATGGAAGAGTTTTCATCTTTCTCCACATTCTTGCCAACATGTGCTGTCACCTGAGGTTTTGATCTTACCCATTCTGATTGGTGTAAGATGGAATCTCAGGGTAGTTTTGATTTTCATTTCTCTGATCACTAACAACTTTAAACATTTCTTTTGGTGTTTCTCAGCCATTTGAGATCCTCTGTTTAGTTCTACACCCTATTTTTGATTGGGTTGTTTGGCTTTTTGATGGTTACCTTAATATTTGTAACTGAAATCTTAACTTAAGTTTCTAGATCTATAATCATGAAGGATGTAAGTATGATGAAGAGAGAAATTAAAAAGAAATGAATGCTATGGAGAAAAAGAAAGAAAATTATTTTTAGAAGTAAAAAAGTAAATATGTCAGTGGGATCTACTAATCTGCATCATCTGCCTGTTGCTAGAAACTGGGATATCAGTATAGGTTTTTTCAGTAACAAAATAAGTTTTGTTTTGATCATTGTGTTGAGATGCAAGCAAAGCATACTTTTGAATATAATTAAAATACTAGTGAAGGCAAGGTTTCCTGAGATAGAGTCCTCATTTGGAAAATGAGGAATCCGTATTTTAAGGTTGAAGAAATAATATAACAGTGTATGTGTAATAATTCTGCTATTATTAAATAAATAACAAATTATAAGCACTTATGTAGACAACTATGGTATCTGTAAAAATATGTAAAATGAAAAATCAATCAAGATCTGTTCTAACATAAATAAGACTGTCCAGGACAAGTGTAACTTGCTCATAAAAGAACACACATATCTACAAGGGATTGGCAAATAAAATTTGAAGTTTACTGAAACAAGACATCTTTTACAGAATAGACCGGGCAATGGGAGAATTTGGACTGGCTGGGTAAGACAGAAGGAGCATGGCATTTCCATCATCTTCTCCTGAAATGGCTTCAGTTTTGTTACCTTACATAGAGATTTATTTTTTCCTGTCTCTGCCTCAATCTCATCTTTGTAGGTTTTTTTCCCTCTCCTTAATTTTGGAGTCAACATGCAGACAACTCAGTCTATTTCCCATATTAGGTAAAATAATCTGAATGACTAAAAACCTTACAACATCATCATTTCTTAGGAAACTATTGAAATTTTGTAGCCATTTTTACATATTTCTGTTTTTTATCACTTTGAAATTAGTATGCATAATTAAAAGTTACAGGTTCATTTGATTTTATTACCACTCTTTTTAATAATAAAAAGTCTGTGCCATCTGCCTATATCATTTATCATTTGTCTATCAACTATAATGTCTACATAATCATGTATCTGTTATCTATCTGTGTACCTGTCATCTGCATATATAATCAATACACATATTCACTGTGTTTTGTATTCGTATATGATATTTTATGTGCATGTGTTTTTTATGTATGAATTCGAATAATTTTACATGTGTCAGTTCACTTATGTGTCAGTGAATGTACGCATGCATATGGAAGGAAGGCTGATGGTAATTACCAGAATCATCCTCATTCATTCTTCAATGCCATTTACTGAAGTTGGGTCTCATCAAAACTCAGAGCTCTTTTGAAAATGACTAGTTTGATTCACAGTTTGCTCTGTAGGTTCCTCCTTCCACATCTGAGGCTGGAATTGCAAGCAAGCTTCCAAATACATCCTTCATTTTACCTGCGACCTCAGGATGTCAAATCTGGTCCTCAGGCTTATACAGTTCAGCCATTTATCACAAACATTTTTATTAACATACTTATTCATTTATAAGACATATTGGAATATTAGATATGTTTTATAATCTAAATATTATTTTATTTAATTAGAATTTTTATATTGAATTATTGAATTGTACTATTCAGAAAAATATCAAAGTTTGATATTGTTTAAATCAAAGGTATTTAACATATTTTCATATTCAAAATTTTGAATCTTGCATTTTGCTAAATTTTTTAAAACCTTATTATGATATATATTTATCCAATGAGACTTAACAAGACTGAGATTGAAAAACGATATATATGTTATCATATTAACTAACCCTTTTCCATGTATATGGAGTTTATATTAAGTTTGAAATGTCAACAGATGATAAAGTATGCTTGTTATAGATACATTAAACTGAATAAACAGAAAGACACACTATGAATCAAAAACTTCAATAATTGATGAACAGAAAATAAATTAATCATTTGGGCATGAAATTACATTAACATATTCCAGACTCACTCATGAACTTTATACTATTTTCTAATAACTCATTATATCATTAACTTTAAGTTTATCTTAAAAATTTTAAGAGTATGGGTAAGCACTCATGAAGGCATGGGTAAGTGTGTATTACTCTAATTTTGAGTAGTAGACAAACAATAAAAGTATTAATGGATAAAAACAGCTTTTGATATAGCAATCTATTTTCTAGATGAAAAATATGAACTGCAACTCTATATTTGACCTGAGTGGATATCAACATCCTTCCTCAAATGTTGATTGAAGCCTGAGTTCTTACTTGAGGGCCTGATTACAGTGCAAGAAAAACTCAATAAAAATTGAAACACTCTGCTTGTTATAGGCACTTTTCTTTAATAAGAATTGATTTTGATGTATTGGTAAAGGTTGTAGTTTGTAGGTAAGAAATTGTTACCACATCTATACCACACAAATTGCTACATATTTTTAACTGAATAGATTTGATATAGTTTACTAAAACGATTTAATAAAATCTATAAAATTGGTAGAAGTAGTGATTTCTGATCAGTGTTAAACATGACATATTCAAGATAATTTCAAACACGGTAGAGATAATTTTTTTTTTTTACTCAGACAAAGAATTTTAGTGTGTGCTATTTAAATGTTTTTGATAGATTACTGGAGAATCTGCTTATTTAAAAAAAAATTGTGATTTTTTTTTATTTGAGACTCTAATTTCATTCAACTTGATAATCTCTAGCTCTGTCTATTTTCATGCAAACAACATATTTGTTTTCTCTTTGTAGCTATCTTAAAGTACATTGTCTAGGTATGACACTATTTCTGTATCTGAGCATCTGCAGATGAGCACCAAGACTTACTCTGTATCTTTAATATTTTGAAAAGTGCTGAAATAAGCATCTTCATGTCCTGATCTCAACAGTATGCTTAATACAATTTGTTTGTGCACATTCACACAAGCTAGATATATTTAGGATTTAGAGAAGCTTCCTTATTTTTTTAAACAGTGTGTGAACAAATAGACATGCCCACCAGCCAAATCTCCTGGTTCTTTTCTTCCTCCATCCTTGCCAGTACCTGTTCTTTCTTTCTTTCTTTTTTAATTGAATATTTTCTTTATTTACATTTCAAAAGTTATCACCTTTCCTGGATTTCCCCCCACAAAAACCCCTTATCCTATTCTCCATCCCCTACTGACCCACTCACTCCCACCCCACCACCCTGGCATTCCTCTACACTGGGGCATCCATCAAGCCTTCACAGAACCAAGAGCTTCTCTTCTCATTGATGCCCCACAAGGCCATCCTGTGCTACATATGGTGCTGGAGCCATGGGTGCCTCCGTGTGTACTCCTTGGTTGGTGGTTTAGTCCTTGCGAGTTCTCGGGTGGTTATTTGGTTGATATTGTCGTTGTTCCTATGGGTTGCAAACCCCTTCAGCTCCTTCAGTCCTTTCTCTAACTCCTCCATTGGGGTCCCCATGCTCAGTCCAATGGTTGGCTGTGAGGATCTGCATCTGTATTTGTCAGGCTCTGGCACAGCCTCTCAGGAGACAGCTATATCAGGCTTCTGTCAACAAGCACTCCTTGACATGCACAATAGTATCTGAATTTGGTGTCTGTATATGGGATGGATCCCAACATGGGGCAATCTCTGGATGGCCTTTCCTTTAGTCGCTGCTCCACACTTTGTCTCCATATTTAGTCCCATGACTATTTTGTTCCCCCTACTAAGAATGATTGAAGCATCCACACTTCGGTTTTCCTTCTTCCCGAGCTTCATGTGGTCTGACAATTGTATCTTGGTGTAGTGGCTATTCCTGATTGTCAGCTTGACCATATCTGGGATGAACTACAATCCAGAATTAGACAGCTCACCTGTGATCCAGATATTGTGGCTTGAAGACACAAGTTTCTGACATGGATCTTGGCATGGAGATCTTGAGTCATAGTGGCCATGAAAATCTTAGGCCCATACAAAGTACTAGAGGTCTTTAATCCTAGGAGACTAAGGCAAGGAGATCTCTAATCAAGGTCATCCTTGGACAAAGCAAGTCTCAGATCCAGGTGTGGTGGTACACACCTTTAATCTGGGCCACACCTTCTGCTAGAGACCTACATAAGGACATTGAAAGAAGGAAGATTGGCTTGTGGGACTGATAAACTGCTAGATCCTTAGGCTTTCATTCACACCTGCTGCTGACCATTGTCCAATGGTGAGTTGGATTACAGAATGTAAATCATCAACCAATTCCCTTACTATATAGAGACTACCCATAAGTTCTGTGACTCTAGAGAACCCTGACTTATACACCTGGGTTTTCTGAACTTTTGGACTAATATTTATTTATTAGTGAGTACATACCATGTGTGTTCTTTTGTGATTGCGTTACCTCACTCAGGAGAATATTTTCTAGTTGTTTCTTAAGACAACAATTATTTCCTTACTTGTGCAATATCAGTTTACATTTTTAATTTCCTGAAATGAAAATTTTCAGTTCCTCATGTTATTTCCTGATGATTATATGACTTTTCAGGAAGTCCTCGTTAAGGCCTCAACCTGCAAATGCTAACTATTGTTTTCTCTGAAAATCTCAGTGGTCAGGTTTTGCATAAAAAATTTGTACATTTGGAGTTTGGTTTTTGTAAAGGATGAGAGATAGGGATCTAGTCTTGTTCTTCTAATGCCAATATACAGTCCATCCAGTAAAGTCCATTGAAGATGTTATCTTTTCTTAAGGACATTTTTTGGCATCTCTCTTTGTAGAAAAGTGACTGCTATTTTACAAGTTTGCATCTGAGTCTTTATTCTACTCCCTTAATCTTGATGTCTGCTTTGTCTTCTCTTATTGTTACCATGGCTCTGTAACAAAACCTAGAATCAGAGGTGATAATACTTCTCTTATTGTTCTTTATGCTCCAAATTATTGTGGCATATTAATTTTAGGAATTTAGAGGTATTTCTTTGAAGATGATTGTGAGGTTTTCTCTTTTTACTTTGGTTTTTAAATGAAAATACAATAAGATCAAATTCCCCCTTCCTTTTCTCCCTCCAGCTGCTACCAGCTTTTCTACCACAAACTTCTCCAACGTCCTCCTCACTCTGAAGTTGATAGCTTCTTTTGCTTTAATTATCATTGTATGTGAATGTATTTATATACGTGACAAACATAAAGGCAACCTCCTGGCTCTATTTTTGTTTTTAGCATATACATTGTACCTGGTTTCAATGCAGGCTGAGCACTGTACTTGACAACCTTTAAAAGGGCTCATCTCTGGGAGAAGTTAATTTTCCTCACAGTAATCATTAATTGCCTCTAATTTGTTTTTAGTGGACAAATTCTGTAAAATTATCTCACTTCAATGATGGTATGTCCATTGATGATGCCCTTGTTCTAATGTGATTTACCCAGCTATTTCTAGGATGGATGGTTTCACTACTGCCTTCACGTGTCCATTTATGAAAACCTTTTCCTGCTCTTCTTTATCTACCTATATCTAGGATAGATACTTTTACAGCTGATATTCTTTCTATTTCCTCTTCTGAGATGTTCCCTGAGCCATGGTACAAGAGCTACAGTGAGGTTAGTTCAAGTTGCTCCTAAAACAATACAGAAAATCAATGTAGCCCTTGACTGTCCTTCAGAGATTGATTGTTGGTCCCTATTGCTGACATTACCACACATTTAAGATACAGGATTCTGATGATTCAAGCTGAGTCTACCTGAAACATCTTTCCTGAAGTCTAGTTCACATGGTCCCAGAAAATGCTATGGAACCTGCCAAGGGAGGGGCACAATTGGACAGTCCTACAAACTACAACAACTATCAACCACAACAATTACTGGCATGTTTTAGGAATTTTTATGGTGGCTGAAATGAATGTATGAGGTGCTATTACATATAATATATAATATATATTTATATAATATATAATTATATATATAAAATATTAAATAAACCCATATAGATATATGGGTTTATTTGGGTTTACATTTCAGAGAAATAAGAATCTATCTTGGGAGGGATCCCTGGCAACAGGTAAGGATGGCAGCTCGAACAGAGAGTCAGAGATTCCTTAACCACAAGCAAGAAGCAGAGAACAACTAAGGTTGACTCAAATTTTCACATCCTCAAAGCCTGCTGCCAGGAACATGCTTTTTCAACCAAGGCCACCTTCATAACCCCCCAAAGCACCACCAACTGTGGACTGAATGTTCAACTATCTGATCCTATGAGGGACATTTTCTTTTCTTTTTTATTCTCTCTCTTCTTTTCATTCTTTAATCCTTTTTTTTACAGTCCAGTCTTCATCTTCCTCCTTGTCTGCCTCCCAACTGCTCCCCATCACATACCTCCTTTTCATCTCCAAGAGGATGTCTCCAACCCCACTCCTACCTCACCATATCAACTCACTCCCTGGAGCCTCAATTCTCTCTAGGGTTAGGTGCATCTTCTCTCACTTAGGTCAAACCTGACAGTCCTCTGCTATATATGTGTTGGGGGCCTCATATCAGCTGCTGTTTGCTGTCTGGTTGGTGGCTCAGTGTCTAATAGATCTCAGGGGTCCAAGTCAGTTGAGAATGCTGGTCTTTCCAAAGGGGCCACCTTAGTTTTTTTTTTTTTTAATTAATTAGGCAAACAATAAATGTGGGGAATGCTTAACATTTCCTGTTGAATTTTTTAGCTTGTCTTTGGTGATTATAAAGCACACTTTTAAAATTTTCCTGTGTAGAATCATTTCTAGGTTAATTTATTTTTATTTTCAAACCATGGTAAACAGTAACTTCTTAATGATTTCTTTCATAAACACTGAACACTGGTATATAGGTATATAGGAAAGTTACTGGTTTTTTATCATTAACTTTATTCCTTGCTACATTTCCCAAAATGCATTTCAGTTCGAACAGGCTTCAAGTGGTGTCTAGAGGTTCTGTTAAGGATTATACCAGATACACCTAGGTCTATTTGATAGCTTCCTTTCTAGTTTACACACATTTTGTTTCTTTTTCTTATTTTATGGACCTAGGTAAGAGTTTGAGCATTGATTGCAAAGTACAAGAGTGGAGAGACAGTGTAGTTTTCTTTCATGCTTGGCTTTACAAGAAGGATCTGGTCTATTTGAGTATATGAAGCTCCTAAGACAAGTTTCCAGCCGAGAACAAACAGGGAAGTGCACTGCACTGTTTCAGTGCTTATGTTGTAAACAAGACTTATTTCTCTTTTTCCTCCTCAAGTCTGTTTAGAGTCACATCTATCAAGCTGTGGGAACTCTTTGGAGGTTGTAAAAATAGACCTAACAGTAGTACTGAAGCTGTATCTGGAGTTTTGTACACAAGAAAGTTCTGATATGCTTTGCTGAGGAAAGCTTTTTTTAATCACCTTCTTTCAGGCCTGAGTTATGGTACAATTAGCTAATTCTTTAATACTAATGCTCCCATGATATAAAATAAGTTAAATGTCTTTAAATATTAGCACCTAAACATATTAGTTTGTTCATGAAATAATGTGATAGATATTCCCTGGAACTTCATCTCAGTTCTTTACTCAGAGAAATGATTCATTGTGTGATAATTCAGATTTCATGGAGTTTATATGAAAATCAAGAGACTCTGTAAACATGTTCAATTTCCTCTCATTACGAACAACCCCTAAGAGTATTATAGATGTGTTTTCTTTAGCGGTGAGTTTGCCAATCTCTGACATTCTTTAAAGTATGGGAATAGAAAGGTATACAGGCCTAATTATTGGATAATATACACAGAGATTATAAGCTATTTTTAAATATATCACATATTTTAAATGAAAACTTGAAAACAGTAAAGAATATACACATTAAGATATGCTTTATATCTTTCTATATATAGGTATGAAAACAAATATATACATATATACATATTTAGAAAGAGAAAGAGTCCTTAAAATTAAATTTTATTTGTATTGTACATCTCCACTAGGAAATATGCATAACATTGTATCTCATGTAATGATTATAATTTAGTCTAGTTTTCCTGTAATATTAATTTTGTTTTTTGTGATTGAATTTGACTTCAAGTTATTAAGTATATAATTGTTCCCAATTTTTATTAAAAAAATCATTTTTTGACTGTTACATAATATTACATAGTAGTACATAATATTAACTTTAGTATTTGAAGGATGTTTAAAATATCTTTATTTCTGCAATGAACAATCTCAGTACCAGATTTGTACATGCTTATCAATGCCAGTAGAGTCATCACCAGGAATATTACAAAAGATTATTCTAAATTTAATCAATTTATTTTGGTTTTACAGTTATATATGTCATAAATATAGACAACAGAAGTTGGGAATTGATCTAACTAATGTTTTATAGCTTCTGTTTGAAAGTTACAATATAAACCGTAAAGACATTTTGATGAGATTTTGTAATCTCATTTGTAGGGTAAGCATCAGAAACACAAAAATGTATTTTCTTTTTGGAAAGGAAAAAGAAATACACAAAAGTAATTTACATCAAAGAGAACATTCTTTAAACAAGCCACATAAAACTTTGGTTATGTTTTTGTCTGGTATAAACTTAATATATTTATCCAAATTTCAAATAGTAAATTTAAGGAGAGCGATAGTTTGAACGTATGTCCAAACAGATCCATACAGTTCCAGTCCTTGGAAATCTAGGATCACTCAGAAAGCCTGAGAAGAAAGAGAAAAGTATGAGACTATAGAACAACACTCACAGGTTCTAGAAAACAGTAAATATCTCTCAAAGCAAATGAAGAAATATGAATAAAATAAAGAATTCATTGGATTGAAGGATTTGAGTTTATAATAATTAATGAATGATCTTTAATTAGTACACATTGGTAATTTTTTAAAGATGCATTTAATTGAGATTTTTTTATGGATAAAGTTAACATCAATATGGTAAAAAATAAAGTCTGAGAGATAAAAAGAGTCAATATCAAAGGAAATAAATGGTTGATTAAAAAGTAATATATTAAACAAGTTTTTAAAATGTAATAAACTTTGTATTTGTACTAATATATATGACTTCACTGCTGACTCAGTTCAATGCCAGGTTTGCTCATGTTATAGGAAGATTCACATATGTCTATAGAGTTTGCATATATTCACATTAGAGCAGACACAGCAAAAAATACAAAATACAAAAATAAAAAAGCAGACACAGACAAAAGGATATTTGTGCTCTCTGCTGCTATTAGTTCTCTGAGTAATTCAAATATTTGTTCTATCAATTGATCTATTCCTAAAAAGATTGAACAATTTTAGATTCATTAGAGTCTGCTAATATAATAACTCAGTGGATAAAATCAGAAATAGTCCACAAAACATTTTGCTTTCTTATCTAATACCTAATCACTAAATTTAGAGTGTTACTTGTTACTTACATTCATACTTACAGTAAAGTGTGTTAAGTAGTGTATGACAATCAAAATAATTTATCCTTTTTTTCCACATGTCAAATTACAATATTAGGCAGGCCATATTGAAAGTGGGGTTTTTAATCTCGATTGTCACTTTTTATCAACTTGTATAGTCACCTTTCATTTTTCTATGTCTACATCCACATCAATAGTGTCATTGAAATATTTTGTGTTCTTTATGACAGGCGGAAGTTTAATGCTATAACAAGAACACAATGGCAAAATAACTTCTTTCTTTCTTTTTGTGTTCTTTCTGTTTGTGGCTCATTTATCACCATTCCAATTAAGGTGTTATGATAACCAATCCAAACTATCTCTATACTTTCCAATCCTTATACAAAACCACAAGGATATTTGATGGGGCATAGAAATAGATACTGAGCTTGTAATGACAGGAGGTAAATTCTAAGCACATGCAATTGAGAGGAAACAATCATCCACTGATGCTTAATAACAAACAAGTGTTAGCCTTATGAATGAGAAAATTCATCTAAGCTGTTTCAAATTTTATAATATCTCTAGCTTTGTACTCTTATTTCCATCTATTATCCAGTAATTTCAATAATTAGTTTCTAAGTATTTAGCAATTCATCACAATGTTCTATGTGTTCTCTTCTAAATTTACTCATTAGGAGTTTGATTTTGCTTAATTTATTCGGTAACATTTCATTAAAATAAATTAAATTATTTTGTCATCATTAAAATAAAATAAGAAATATTGTGAGATTTGTAAAAGAACATTTTTAATTTCTTGAACACTTTCATTTGTTAATAATTTTACCATTTCATTAATGCTATTATTTTACAAGGATGTATCTTTTTACTGTTCTATAATTCCACATCAAACATTCATATAAACACCATTTATTGTTATATCTTTAAAGCTATTAAGTCATAAACCCCAAACAGTTTCATCACTCAAAAGAAAGTAATAACACAGTTTGTTTTATCCTTCTATTAAAGTAATCTCCCTTGTTTAATGTAACTATATGACTATTATATGTTTTATACAATACAATTACAATACAGAAAATAATAATGGCATTTTTCTATATACCAAAAATAAGCATAGCAAGAAAAAGTCAGGGAAATAATAACATTCACAATTGCCTCCAATATCTAGGAAAAAAAATAACCAAAATTGTGAAAAACATAAGTAGTGAAAATGTCAAGACAGTGAAAGAAGAAACTGGAGAAGATACAGGAAGTTGCACAGATTTCCCATATTCCTGGAGTCATAGCACTAGTATAGCAAAGGATATCATTCTGCCACAATTGCTGTCTCTACCTTCAGTACAATCTCCATTATAATTATACTGGAAAGTTATCACAGAAGTTTTAAAAACAGTATTCAAATATATATAGAATAGAAAATAAATGTTTCACAGTAGCCAAAGCAATTTTGAGCAATGAAAACAGTTCTGGTGGTTTAGATATACTTGGTTTAAAATTAAACTGCAAAGATACAGTAATAAAAGCATTATGGCACTGGCATAAAAGGAGATATATTGATGAATGAGGTCCCAGAAAGAAACCTTCACACACACATAGCCACCATATTTATGGAGAAGCCGAAATTTGACACTGAATAAATGATGTTTGTTTTTTTTTTTTTCTTATCTCCTGGCAGTTTTATTTATTTATTTTTTAATTTTGATATTTTATTTATTTACATTTCAAATGTTATCACTTTTCCCAGTTTCCCCTCTGGAAAACCCCTATCTGACCTATCTCATCCCACCTTACTCTGCTTCTATCGGGGTGCTCCTCCACCCACCTACCCACTCCTGCCTCACTGCCTTAGCATTCCCCTACACAGGGACATCAAGCCTTCACAGGACCAAGGGCCTCCCCTCCCATTGATACCACATAAAGCCTCTCCTTAAGTCCTTCTCTTAACTCCTTCATTGAGGTCCCTGTTCTCAGTCCAAAAGTTGACTGAGAGCATCTGCATTTGTATTAGTCAGGATCTGGCAAAGCCTCTCGTGAGACAGCTGTATCAGGCTCCTATCAGCAAGCACTTCTTAGAATCCTCAATAATGACTGAGTTTGGTTTCTGAATGTGGGATGGATCCTCAGGTGGGACAGTCTCTGGATGGCCTTTCCTTCAGTCTGTGCTCTACTCTTTGTCCCTGTATTTCCTTTAAAGAGGAGTAATTCTGGGTTAAAATTTTGGAGATAGGTGGGCTGCCCCATCCCTCTACAGGGGGCAGCATGCCTAAGCTCTGGATATGGTCTCCAGATGTTCTCCCTCCACTTTGTGGCATATTTCAGCTAATGTCATCACTGTGGGGTCCTGGGAGTCTCTTACTTTCCTGGCTTCTGAGACTTTCTGGTTGCTACCCCCAGTACATATCCCCCATTGCTACAAATCTCTGTTCAATTTTTTGATTCAGTGTACATCTCCTCCATCTCCGCCCATACCAGATTCTTCCCCTCTTTATCCCCACCTTCTTCTCTGTCTCCCAAGTCCGTCCTACCCTCTACTTCCCTTGATTATTTTGTTTCCCTTTCTAAGCAGGACTGAAGCATCCACTCTTTGGTCTTCCTTCCTCTTGAGCTTCATGTGGTCTGTGAGTTGTATCATGGGTATTCCACGCTATTTGCCTAATATCCACTTATCAGTGACTACATATCATGTGTGTTCTTTTGTAACTGAGTTACCTCATTCACGATAATTAAGTGATGCTTTCATCAGTGTTGGATAGCTACATATATTTTATTTTAGATTTGTACAAAACTCAAGTCCAAATACTGCTAAGATTTCTATATAAGACATAATATGCACATTCTGTTCAAAGAAAAGGAAAAAAATTCAACTCATAGGCACAGGAAATGACTTTCTGAAAAGAATTCTGTTAGCACAGACATTAAGGCCAATAACTGAGAAATAGGACTGTATGGATCTAAAGCCTTATGTAAAGAAAAAACATTCAGAGAAGGATAAGAAAGGCCAGAGAATGTAAGAAGACCCTCCTTATTAGCTCTGTATAGAACAGGGGTTTAATATCTAAAATCTATAAAGAATTAAGTAAAAACAACAATCTAAACAAACAAAATCTAAAGTACAACAGAAATTAAGCACCAAGGAGAAAATAAAGTTAAAATTTGGGATTTGGAAGTAAACCGAGAATTCTGAAAACAAGAAACAAAAAATAACTTAGAAATTTCCAATATCCTATGACTCTGAGAAATGAAAATTAAAACTGCTTTGAGATTTCATATTACCCAAGCTGACCCAGAACTCATTGTACAAGGTGGAACAAGCCAATCATAGAAAGAAAAAATATATATGAGGGACTAGAGACACAGTTAAGGGGTTAAGGCCACCCTATCTACTGCTCTTCCAGAGAACCTGGGCTTAATTCCTAGAACTCATCTTAGTAAAGTTCACAACTCCATGTAATACCAGGTTTTAGGAAATGACCTGACAACCACTTCTGGGCTTTACAACCACCTGTAATCACATGCACAAATACAGAGATAACATATAAGTAAAAAAAAAATTAAAAGTGATCCTTGATTCTTGTAAAATAAAATTTCTAAATTAGTCACACTTAACTATCAGAAAGAAAAAACACTACTTGCTTAGAAAGAACCATTAGGAAGTAAATGTACATAGGTATAAGGCATATCCGTATATGGGTATAAAATGTGGATAGAAATGCTCAGGTCAGATTGAATGAAAGGTCATCCAGAGACTGCCCATCCTCGGGATCCATCCCATATACCTTCACCAAACCCAGACACTATTGTGGATGCCAAGAAATGTTTGCTGATGGAAGCTTTATATGGCTGTCTCCTGAGAGGCTCTACCAGAGCTTGACAAGTACAGAAGCAGATGATCCCAGACAACCATTGGACTGAGCACAGGGTCCCCAGTGGAGAAGTTGGAGAAAGGACTGAAAGAGCTAAAGGGGTTTGCCACCCCATAGAAAGAACAACAATATCAACTAACCAGAATCCCCCCCCCCAAGAGCTCCAAGAGACTAAACCACCAACCAAAGAGCACACATGGAGGGACCCATGGCTCCAGCTGCATATGTAGAAGAGGACGATTGGAAGAGAGGCCCTTGGTCCTGTGAAGGCTCAATGCCCCAGTGTAAGAGAATGCCAGGGCCAGGGTGAGGTGGGAGTGTGTGGGCGGGTGGTGGAACACCCTCATAGAAGCAGAGTGAGGGGGATGGAATAAGGAGTTTCAGGAGGGAATTGGGAAAGGGGATAACATTTGAAATATAAATAAATAAAATATACAATAAAAAACTACATAAGCATTTAATAAAGGCCCTAACCAGTTAACACTCAGAAAAGAAAGAAAGAATGAAAGAAAGAAAGAAGGAAGGAAGGAAAGAAAGAAAGAAAACAAAGGGAAAAAAGCAAGGGAAAAACTTTCATGCATTATCTGCTTGCTTGGTGATAAATTCATTAATTTAATTTTCATAGAGAATTAAGATATAAGAATTTTATACAATTTGTCTACAGTATAAATCATGAAAAACATATTGAAATACTATTTATGTTGAAATTTACCAAGAATTTATAAACATTTGAAAGAGACATGTTATCAAAATGGTAGCACTAATTATATCCCTTAAGGTTTTAAATTTTAAAAGACTATTCATTGTTTTGTGCCTATAAGTATAACAAGTGTGTATGTATTCATATCTTTTTTAGAACATGCATATTGCATAGTATCAATCACATTAGCTCCAAAACTCAATATTTAAATATAAATCTAATGAAACATCTCTGAGATATTTTTAGGAAACAATACTATTTTATAAATCAAATGGAAGAAATGTTAATGAATAAAGAGATAGTCCATGTTTTTGAATAGAAATGTTCAGATCAGCTTTGTCCATTTTTTGGAATTTGCAATTCCAAAAAAATTGTTTTGTGGTGACTGAAAAATAAATTATAATGGTTTTGAAATACAAAAAGATTCAATGTATCAAAAGATTAATGCAAAATTCAGAGACTGACCCTACTCTCCAAACAAACTCTATGTTTACTGCAGTACTGGGAACGTATTCACAAATATGGAATGGAACTAGTGAGAGTAGAAACTGACTCACATGAGTAAGCTCCATTGAGCTTTGATAAAAGAGCAAAGGCAATCATGCAAAACAAAGATAGATTAGTTTAACAAATGGTGATGGAAACATAGACATTGATATTTGAAACAAATATGCCATATTTCCTTCTACAATTTTGACTCACAACATGTGTAAGTTAAAATGTAAAATAATGGCTCTTAAATTTCCAAGCATCTGACACACAAATCAATAATGCTGTCTTTTGTAAGTTTCAAGCATAAAACATATGAATGAAAAATAAGTATAAATGAAACTTCCTGAAGATAACAGTAGAATATCAGAATATCTTTAGACTGTTAATGATTATTTGTCATATAACACAAAAATGTAAATTTTATATAATACTTATGGCCTTATTTAAAAATAAAATATTATCTTTTAAAAATATTCTCAAGGAATATACTTAAAAGGCAAAAAATAAGAGTAAATACCCATTAAACACACTATTGATAAAAATATTGTCATTTAATTTGTAAAAATTCTAATGTTCTTTAGAAAGAAAATATGCTAAGTTTTATATGAGCAAAAGACAATATCAACTAACCCAGACCTCTCAGATCTCCCAGAACCTAAGCAACCAACCAAAGAGTGTACATAGTCCATGGCCCCTGGCCCCTATGTAGCAGTGGACTGCCTTGTCCTGCTTCAGTGGGAGAGGATATGCCTAATCCTGTAGAGACTTGATGCTTCAAGGTAGGGTAATGTGTGTGGGAGAAGCTGTGAGGGTGAGGGTGGGAGGTTGTAATGTGAGGGAGTTGGTGGGTGGTGGGAGCACCCTATAGAGTTAAAGGGGAGGCATGGCACTGTGTGGTAGAGAACTCTTGAGTGGGGGAACAGGAAGAGGGCAACATTGGAATGTTAATAAATAAAACAAGTTTTTAGAAAAGGCACAGAATAAATGAACAACAACATCTATTTATAGGTCTCCTCTATATTATTTGAAAATATATATTTACAGAGCAATCCAGTAAAGGGAAGGAAAAAATAAATCTTCTATGTTCTTTTTATGGTAGAAAAATTCAAACAATTATCAATTTGTCATATATCAACTGTTATTATTTTTAAAAAGTCTTCTTTGGAATGCTTTGCACTTGTTGGAAAACATAAAGTAAATAACATATTCATAGGTAGGGGTTAATATAGGTGCCCCCAGATTTTGCAAATTAAGATGAGTAGTTCTTACAATATGACATTTTGTAGCAGCTAGTCCTTGTCACCCAGCTAAGTCAGGCTCAATGTGTTGAAACTTACAAGTTCCATATCATATATCTTTTCTCCTGTCTGCAGCTTTGTTTCCTACCTGAGAATTAAAATTCCTTTGTGGTATCATAGCTACAGCTGCTCGCAGAAGCAATATGAATGATAAAGTATCAGCATCTATCTCCAGAGAGACTAGAGATTCTGCTCTCTGAATTTCCTCTTTATGAATTCATTGTGTGAAGGTTGATTAGTGTTACTACTAAAA
Source organism: Rhynchomys soricoides (assembly GCA_019843965.1). Lineage (NCBI taxonomy): Eukaryota > Metazoa > Chordata > Mammalia > Rodentia > Muridae > Rhynchomys > Rhynchomys soricoides. The sequence continues at coordinate 30,262,573 of JADRCH010000004.1, read as the reverse complement.
GTGTAGAAGCTTATTTTACCTCAAAATTTTCTCTCACAGTTGCCCAGAATATTGTAACCCCCACATCTACCCCTACCTTGACCAAAGAAATCACAGTTTTATCAACAACAGAGATAGTGATTGGCAGCCAAACTATCTCTATATACCATTGAAGTTTCTAGAACATAATCATTTTGATGCAAAGAACCAGCCATCTCTTATTTAAGAATGCCGTTTATAACTTCATACGTGCATCCATTCAAAGTATTCTCTTCTTTTTGGTTTACTTTATATAGCAGGATTGTTATATAATTTATAACCCAAACTATCTTATGATTCATATCCCTTGCCTCTTATATCTTAGTGCTTTGGTTAGAGTCATATGTAATAATACCGGCTTGGATCTGTTCTTAATATTTCTCAGTGACTATTTTATTTGTGGAATCATATTGGAGGAAATTCATCATTACTTCATACTATTATTTTTTAATATTTCTAAAATTGTTCAACAGCATATTTAAAGTGACTTCACTCAGAAATTTCTTTAATGACTTCCACTTGTTCAGAATTGTGTGCAAACATGATATTTGAGAACCTTTTTGAGACTTTTCACTTTGGTTCCATAACTCTTACAGCCTTTCTTCTCTCACCACCTTCATAGTAGCTGAACAAATGAATCTAAAGTCTCCAGACATCCTGCTATGAGAATATTTTAATGCAGTATAGCCTGTGGAGAGAACATACTGTCCTGCATGTTACCCAGAATTGTTAATGGCCTTTTTAAAGCTCAAGATTCTAATGACCTTCCACAGGTGTGTGAGTGATAAAGGAGACTCTTATAATGTTAATGGCTAAGAAATCATAACAGTTGGATGAAAATTGTTACCATGACTTCCTAAGCTTTATTTACAAGACTAGTAAAATAAATTATATTTATCAAAGTGATTCTACCTTTATAAGAGTAAACCTTTATTCAGAACCCCTATCTTAAACAAAATGGAGTGTGAAGGGGATCATACACCTGAGCATTACAGTGGAAATTATGAGGAATTTAGATGGAAATTTATTATAAAGTCTTTGTGAATTAGGATTGACAAGAATTCTTAGACAAATAGCAGAAATCAATAACCATGAAATGAACACATATAATAGCCTTCATAAATATCAATATATTCTCATCAAGATAAACTGATAAGAAAATGAATAAGCAATCTACACACCTGGAGAAAACTTTATCAAAACAAATATCTATAATATCTATTTTTAATTCATTAAGAAGTGAAACAACCCAATAAAATAGGTGAAAGATTTGAAAAGTCATTTCAGAAAAGAAGATGAATGAATGGTAATTAACCTAAGAAAAACAGACTCACAATCACACATAAGCTGTGATGGAAAATTCGATTAAAAATCCAATATTATCAGGGCATATGTACTGGTAAAAATAGATGAAGTATATGAAAATGATCAAATCTGCACAGAAGATGAGGCCTAAGAACTATCAAACAAAGGTCATGAATGAATTAAACAATACATTATTTTGTTCTACTGCCTGGATTATTAAAATCATCAATACTAAGATGTATAATTTCAATTTATGCGTAGAGTAAGCTAAATTTAACTGTTTTTTCCAGTGAGATATAGATGAGACTGTTTGGACATGTTTTATTACTGAAAACTTAAGATAGTGAACGTAGTAGAAGCACAAATGTGTATCAACATAAATGTATGAAACAGTAACATATTTACACATTGAGTTCTATTAAACAATAAAAATGGAAATGTTTATTAAAATCAACAGACATTTATCAAAGTTTCTTTGCTTCCTAAGGAAGTATCAGAGAGTGGCCATTTTGTGATATAACATTACTTTTACGTTTATACTAAATGCCTTACCATACTATCTCCTTGAGATATATACTATATACTATATAATATATAATACATTATCTACATACATATTAAAAGAGCAGTGGTGAGTATTTATAGAACAGCTTTGTGAGACATTCTAAAATGTTGTAAAATTATATACTTCTTCATGGTATATATTTGAGTCTATAGATGTTTTCACTTGTCAGGCACAGGGATATCCACTTAAGTGCATTCTCCTACGAACACATAGAGATGGGAGCCGCAGGCAAAGGCCTGTTCAGATTTAAGCCAGGCAGGTTTGCAGCTCTGAGCCAGGGAAGTGGAAATGAGTTTCCATTGCTAACCAAAAAGCTACTTCCAGGTGACAACTGATAGACAGGAAAATTAAATTAAATTAAATTAAATTAAATTAAATTAAATTTTCACTTTGTTATCTGACTGGTCTATTGCTTAAATATGGTCTTTAATTTTGTGTTCTTATGTTTGATTGTGTGTGGTGTGTTTTTCTTTAAATTTGTTTTGTTTTGCTTTATTTTTTTCTCTTTTGTTTTATTCTTTATTCTTGTTTGAATGTTGTTTTTTACTTGTCTGTTTGCTTTCGAAAGAGAAAGAGAAAAATGTGGTAAAATTGAATATGTTGATCTGGCAGGAGATAGGGCACAGGAAATGTAATAAGAATGTAGTATATGAAAAAAAAACTTGCAATAAAAAGGATTTGTGCATTGCTCCACACAGAAATTTAAAAACAAGCGAAAAAATCTATAAACAAAACTTCAATCTTACATGGTTCCCTGACAAACAGAAGGGTTTCTACTAACACAGTCAAACCTTACAGTAGAGCAATTCCACCTAGAGCATTTAACCTGCTCTATTCATTGCTATATGATGTCACACATCAGTGACAGCCATCTCTCTGCTTCCTGCATTGTTTAATTTTCATTTTAGTTTGGAATCTAGAAGTATAATTATTTCCAGTTCAATGTTAAACCATAACTACATAGTACTTGTCCAGCTGATTTACAGTGTTCATAAATTTTTTGGTGGGGAATCTCATCTACTTTATTGCCAGTTTTAGGTGTCAGTCAATTAGGAATCCTTCATGAGAAAATAAGGTGCCTAGGATTTGCCTTTGCAATCCTCACAGGACTAAGGAGAGGCAAGATGAAGCCATGAGGAAGGCCTTTGGGAAAATGGAGTCCAGCAGATCTGCACTTAATGTGCACACCCCAAGCATATTTTGTCACATGCCTATTTTCCATGTTACTCAGCTAACCTCTCAGCTTCTTGAAAAGAACAATGCAGCTTGGAACACCCTCCAACCTGAGCTCTGTGCAGCATGCTCTTGTGGGGTTTGGTGATGCATCTGTCTCTGAGTCATGTCTGCTCTTTAAGGAACCTCTCACCCATACTTCTCTAAATAATCCCAATAAAACTTATTGGCTCACGAAGTTGGACTTTGTTGGTGTGCATCCTTTGATATGTTGTGGGCTTTCTACATGGGGTTTCTAGGGAAAGATTTGTCACACATGCCGGTGGACATATTTTATCTTTTTTTTTTTTTTATTTTTAATAGAAAGTTTAGTGGACAAGGGAAAGGTAGGTTAGGGCATGTGGTAAAAAATTTGTAAGTTGAGACCATGGAAAGCTAAAAGAGATGGTTCAGCCATTAAAGGCTAGGCTCTCAACCCAAACTAAATAATTGGAAAAGAGAAAAAGTTAATGGAATTTCTAATCTAGTAGCTTAAATAACATGGAGCTTTATTTGTTCTTTTCATAATTTAGTGACAATTGTTTGTTTTAAGATGAGACCCATAAGGCTCTGATTTATTATTTATAATTTTGAAACTATGAGTTATTATTTTACTATATGAAATCTCTAATAAGTTTTAAAATGGTAACTACGGAATATACAATTTCAGATGATTGATGTGTGAGAATATGTTGATAGTAGATTTTTCAGAAATTTATGATTTTGTCAAAGAATTTCTTGTTTTTATTTGATATAATTAAAAATGAAAATCACATGAAATAATTTAATACCAAATAAGGAAGCTAGTGAATAGATAATAAATTCACTGTACTAAATGATTATTAGTATTGGATACCCAAGGTGTATGCTCTTCTCTTGGGAGAACTATTTCTTCCACTCTAAGTGTTCCTTAGTTGTCTGTCATCCTCTGTGTAAGGCGGAGGTCTTCGAGAGAAGATACATGTAAGTAAATTACACAGTTAGACATTTTAACTTTGAGGTAATCTCAAACTTACAGAAATTTTGCCAGTACAAATAATTGTATTTTCCTGAATTAACTGTGAAATCTAACCTTATAATGATGTAAGATCTTGGCTGTTTCTGTTACTATCATTTTATTTAACCATCATGGGCTCTAGCCTTTTAAATCCAAAGCCCTATTAAATGTTTACAATAACAGAAAAAGGTAAATTATACAGAAATATAGACATAAATATAGCAAACACATTATATTTGTGTGTTTATGAGTACACACACATGCACAAACACACACCAATACATGATATTCATGTATGTGTCTGATCGATAACAAGAATAAAAAAGTATCCATGAATCTGAAAAAGTGCAAGGAGTGATATATAGGCTGGTTTAGAAGAAAAAAACAGAGATGTAAATGATGTAACTAAATTATAATCTCATATACATATATAGTTTAATATTATAGAATAGCATAAATAAATAACAACATGCACATATATATATATGCATATGTATTTTCTGCTTCATATAGACTTTATTCTGTGTTATATTTTTGAAAACCTAAAGCAGATATTGTTCTTTTCTTTTGATGATTTAAAGCATACTCTTGGAAATTTTGTCCAAATGGCCTTGAGTATTTTTATCAGTGAAACTCTATAAAATATTTTTCAATACAGAAAATTGTGTAATACACATTTTAGTTTTCATTCTCAGTAGTTGTAGTGTTGCCATTAATAATGGAGCTCAAAGTTGGCTCGTGTTTACTTTCACAAGGGAGTGTTCATTAATTCTATGCCCAGTTACTGGACAGAAACTTTTTAAATGATTTCTGGTGATACCATATTAGTAGTTAATGTTAACTAGGCCAGTTGTATGTGTAAAGATTTCTAGCTTAAGTTACTATTACTTCCAAGTCTATGTGTTCTTTCATAACTCTAAGCCTTAAAAGGACATTAATTTTTGTAGGCATATTAAAGGCTTTGTTCAATATGAAGCTGAACAATATAACAGGTATATTATTCTCCATGGAAATTTGATTCAAAACAGTTATGGTTTTATAGGTTGAAGACAAGGTAGTGATTATCTTTCATTGAGAGAAATGTGAAGAACTCATGCAGATAATGTAATGACTAAGTTAAAAATTTCTTTAGATTTTATTAACATTTTTTTACCACAAATCTTGAATTTCTACACATATCTGAATTTGGAATTCAAACTATTTTCAAAGCTTTTTAAAATTTGTATTGGGGTCATATCTTTATGAACTGTAAATCTAATGTTTAGTTTTACTTCTTAAATACAATTTGATAAAATCCAATTTTCTATGTCACATATGTATGCCTAGCAGTATAGTAGATTCATATATGTTCCAATGAAGTGTCATTGAGTACATTGAGCACATGTCAGAATAGGTCTCATAATCATGTATAGTTGACCAATACAAAATTTTGTATGTTTTTATGTTTACAGTTCTGTATTTTTGGTTGGTTATTTTATTCATTTACTTATTTATTTACTTACTTACTTAATTATTTTGATAGAAATCATGAAGTTTGGTGACTATTGTAGAAAGGGCATAGGAGAACACTTGCATGAGAAGAAAGTATATGATTGAAATATATTCTGTAAAAATTTTTAAATAATTTAAAATGTAATAAATGCTAAATTATGGGATTATTTTGTTTTGAATACCATGGTAAGTGGTCGTTCTTGTTGTTTGTTTGTATTTTTGTATTGGGATTTTGTTTTTGTTTCAATTCTTTTAAACATGGTCTAACTTTGTGACCTTAGGTCACCTGGAACTTGCAATTGAGGGCAGGCTTGCCTATAACCCTCCGAACTGTCCTCCCTCTCTTCAGAATGCTGGGATTAAAGGTGTGTGCCATCACATTATATTGCAAGGCTAACATCATCCTGCAAGAAAACATTTTTGAAAATTCTATCTAAGTGATTAGTGTGTGTTCAGGACTTTGGCCCATTTTGTCTTGTTCCTTCCCTTTGAAGGCAAGTGAGAGCAGACACCAACTTATTTACCTGCTTTAGGATATCTAATATGATCAAGAGTTATAAGCTCTTTTCGTGGCTATGCATGATTTCTACCCTCTCTGTAGAACTGTATTTTCTGATACCTGGTAAATGACTTCCAATATACATGTATATGTGTAGGTGTATGTATTTGGGGTACATGTATGTGTTGACCTTTCCTTTATTTTCCCAATAGATCAGAATATTTATTTTGTAAGAATAAAAACTTGTATGAATAACTGTTCTTATACTATTCAACTTATTGACTGTTGCCCAATATAGTAAAAACATGGAGATATAAAATACCTATACCTGGATCTGTTGAATGAATAATATCATGGATGAATATATTGTTGCCTTGATTTGTTTATAATTTTGTATACTGTATATTCTGATGTTTAAAGGAAAGAATGTATAGTCACTACTTTTATAGATCTGTCACTGAAACTTGATCATATAGAAAAGCACTTGTCAATTTATATCGAGGGAAAATAGAATAAATAAATGATAATGCTGCTGCAAATAAAATAGAAAATGTGGTCTTTAATTTTGATTACTCTTAGTGATAGAACATGTTATTTATTTTCTTTAATAAAAAAATTCTGTCTTTTACAATGTTAAAATTTTAAAATTTTAGGAAAAAGAATATCATCCTAAACAATTGATATTTTATAATATACTGTTTGAGTGGATTTTAAATTGTATAGAGAAAACAGAAATTATATAGGACCACTGTTATTCATATATTTATATTTAATATTTAGACACATGGACAAGTGAAATTCAGTAGCTTATCTTGTAAATGATGGTAATAATTTTAATTTTAAATTAAATATTAATGAGAAATTGAGAACATAAGAGTTTTTCTTTCATGCAATTACATAGTGTTCTTAATTTAAAATTGAAGACTTGAAAGTACAAATGTCAATGGATTTATATCCTTTAATGACAATAACGTAAGTAATCAAATGTACTAAAATTAGATTTCTACAACCCTTATATCACAGTATATGCATATAGACATATGATAAATACATAAATGATTAGATAGATAAGCATAATTATAAATTTTGAGCTATTAACTTATATGACAATTTCATAAATTTGCTTCTTTGATTCCCATACAAATGTGAATCATATGATTACTATAAACTTAAACATAAGTATTTTATATATGATTCCACATTAAAAATTAATTTGTTCTCCTTCTTGTACTTCTCCAAATATATGTTCACTATTTCTACATGACTAAATGTTAAGGTGGTTAGAATCTGCATCAGAAAATGAGCTGCTTGGACTGGAGTACATTCATTGTTAGAGTACTCCCATTGCATCTCGAAGATCCAAAATCTATTTCCAGCACTGAAAAAATGAAAGGAGAAAGTAATTCTGTATTTGTTTAATAAATTGCATGATTTTTCAACATAAGTGAAAACTGAATGAAATTAAGTATAATTTATATATGGCTTCAAAAAATGAATAGATTCATAAATTTTCAAAACAAAGGACACTGTAAATAGGACCAAATGGCAACCAACAGATTGGGAAAAGATCTTTACCATCCTACATCCAATATAGGGCTAATATCCAATAGATATAAAGAACACAAGAAGTTAGACTCCAGAAAACCAAATAACCCTATCAAAAAATAGGGAACAGACCTAAACAGAGAATTCTCAACTGAGGAAACTCAAAGGACTGAGAAGCACTGAAAGAAAGGTTCAACATCGTTAGTCATCAGGGAAATGCAAATCAAAACAACCCTGAGATTCCACCTCACACCAGTTAGAATAGCTAAGATCAAAAACTCAGGTGACAGCAGATGCTGTCGAGGATGAACACTCCTCCAGTGCTGGTGGAATTTCAATCTGGTATAACCACTCTGGAAATCAGTTTGGCGGACCGTCAGAAAATTAGAAATAATATTGCCTGAGGATCCAGCTATACCATACCTGGGCATATACCCAGAAGATCCTCCAATATGTAATAAGGACACATGCTCCACTTTGTTCATAGCAGCCATATTTATAATAGCCAGAAGCTAGAAACAACCCAGATGTCCCCCAACAGAGGAATGGATACATAAAATGTGGTACATTTACACAATGGAATACTACTCAGCTATTAAAAACAATGACTACATGAAATTTGCAGGCAAATAGATAGAATTTGAAAACATCATCCTCAGTGAGGTAACTCAGTCTCAAAAGTACAAACATGGTATGTACTCACTGATAAGAGGATATTAGTCCAAAAGTTCAGAACATCCATGATTCAATTCACAGCAACTGTTGGACTGAGCATGGGGTCCCC
>JADRCH010000004.1:30211667-30254147 GCA_019843965.1 Rhynchomys soricoides | reverse complement strand
GTCCCCAGCTAGAGGAGTTGGAGAAGGGACTGAAGGAGCTGAGGGAGTTTGTAGCAACAGTGTCAACTCTTCAGGCCCCCCCAGTGCTCCCAGAAATTAGACCACCAACCAAAGAATGCATATGGTAGGATCCATGGTGCTGGCCACATATGTGGCCGAGGAGGGCCTTGTTAGCCTTCAATGGGAGAAGAGGCCCTTGGGTCTGAGAGTGTTAGATGCCCCAGTATAGGGGAATTCTAGGGAGGTAAGAAGGGAGTGGGTGGGTAGGTGGGTGGGTGGGTGGGTGGGAGAATACCCTCATAGAGGTAGGGGCCGGAGGAATGGGATAGGGGGTTTCCAAAGGGGAGACCTGGAAGGGGAAAACATTTGAAATGTAAATAAAGTGTCAAAAAATGCATCTATCAAAACCAAGCAGCAATTTACTTTAAAATCTAAAAGAATATAAAATGTGAATATTATAGATAAAAATATCCAAATCTTGGAAAGCTGTGTGACAATGATAGTTAATTTGGGGTCTCAGCTTGACTAGGTTGAGAGTTTTTTTTATTAAAATGAAGCTTTTCTATACACAAGAAACTACTGAAGTGAGAAAAGAATAGTCAATATTAAGATATAAACTGAAATATAAAATGAGTAAGAAAACAACAATTACAATTAGATTCTGTGTGTTTTCAAAATCAGACCATTCCCTAGAGCCATTATCTACTTTCATATACATTAACAGTGACTTATTGAAAGAATAATTATTTGATTAGAAGACAATCTCCTATTTTGAATTTACCATTATAAAAGATATATCTATATATCTCTATATATAGATATAGATATAGATATATTTAAGATAAAAGTTAAACATAACTTGATGACTTCTAACTTTACCTATTTTAAGAGTGGCATTACTATCTTATCATTTTGAAACATGAATTAATTTTCATCTCTGCACTTAGCTTTTAGGAAACAGATATAAATAAGAAGAAACTGTTATTTTTAAAAAGTGCTTATGATATATTAGATAAAATTATAATTTGCTTGTGATCATTTAATATACTGTAAAGTATAAGATGAATGAAAAGAAATCAACTTTCATTATTTGTGGGATAACAATAATTATTTTCAAACAATATCAAACTCACTTATATCAAACTTTTATAGGTACATCATCTGCTTCATTCGCTTTCCTTTTTCTGACATTTCCCATCAGCCCTGCCTCTCCCTCCCTCCCATATCTGTTCTCTTCCTTCTTAATTGATGTATGTGTAACTAACTATAGAGATACAACTAATTCCATTGAGAGGTATCTGACTTCAGGGTATATTACTTGGTATAGGATAACCTATACCAAGAATAACCTATATTTGTCCAGTCTCTTCTCAGTACCACTTGGTTGCCTTTGTATTCAATTAATTAATTTATTTATATCCCAGATGCTGCTACCTCTCCCAGTCTTTACCTCCTCTCAGAGTCCCTCAGCCCATCCTACATCCCTTTACCTCTGACAGGCTGGAGGACCCCTGGTATCCCTTCACTCCAACATGTCAAGTCTCTACAGTATTAGGCTCATCCATTCCTACTGAGGCCAGACAAGACAGCTCTTTGCTACATATGTGCTGGGATCCTTGGTCCATCCTTTGTATGCTATTTGGTTGGTGGCATAGTCTTTGAGAATTCCCAGGAGTCTAGGTTAGTTGACTTTATTGGTCTTCCTGTGAGGTTTCTATCCCCTTCAGGTCCTTCAATTCTTTCCCTGTTTCATAAGTGTCCCCCAACTTTTCGCTGTGGGTATGTGCATGTGTTTTAGTCAGCTGCTGGTTAAAGCCTCTCAGGGGATAGTCATGCTAGTCTCCTCTCTACAAGCATAATGGATTGATAGAGTCAAGAATTGGTGCTTGACCATGGGATGAGTCTCAAGTTGGGCTGGTTATTGGTTGGTCTTTCCTTCAGTCCCTGCTCCATCTTTGTCCCTGCATTTCTTATAGACAAGACAAATTTGGAGTTGAATGTTTTGTGGGGGTAGTTGTCTTTAACCCTCTACTAGGCATCCTTCCTGGCTATAGGAGTTGACCTCCTCAGGTTGTGTGACCCTGTTGCTATGCATCTTGGCTAAAGTCTACAGCATTGACTCCTGGGAGCCTAATCTGTCCCAGGTCTCTGCGACTTCTTAGAGATTTCCTCCACTCCATCATCCCACCATTTGTGGTTGTACAAATCTGCAGGTGCAGATTTCTATTTATTCTCTTGGCTCTCCGGGCCTCTCCCCTGTATCTTCCCACACCTGATCCTTCCTCCCACACCTCTCACCCTCACCCTCACCCAGGTCCCTCCCTCCCTCCCTCTTCCTCCTGTAATTATTTTGGTCCTTCTTCTAAGAGAGATCCACACATCCTTCTTTTGCCCTTTCTTCTTGTTAAACTTCATACAGTCTGTGAGTTGTAGCCTGGGCATTCTGTACTTTATATCCCACTTATCACTGAGCACATGCCAGGTATACCCTTTTGGGTCTGGGTTACCTCACTCAGGATAATATTTTCTAGTTCCATGTATTTTCCTGCAAAATTCTTGAAGTCCTTTTTAAAGTATCTGAAGAGTATTCCATTGTGTAAATGAACCACATTTTCTGTATCCATTCTTCCATTATGTGACATCTGGGTTGTTTCAAGTTTATGACTTCTACAAATAAAGCTGCTATGGACACAGTGGAGAACATATACTTATGGTACCATGGGGCATCTTTTGGGTATATGCTCAGGAGTGGTGTAGCTGGGTCTTCAGGTAGAAATTTCCAATTTTCTTAGGAACTGCCCAATTGATTTACAGAGTTGTAAAAGTTTGAAATCCCGCCAGCAATGAAGATTGTTCCTATTTCTCCACATCCTCACCAGCATTTGCTGTCACTTGAGTGTCTTATTTTAGTCATTCAAAATGGGGTACAGATCTAACAGAGAATTCTGAACACAATCACAAATGGTGGAAAAGCATTTAAAGAGTTGTTCAATATCCTTTTTCATAAGACAAATACACATCAAAACGATCTTGAGAATCTGACCTTAGGCTTTTGTATATGAATATATCACTATGAGCTTTTCCTCTTAAAAATTGGCCTTCAAAACTCTATGTTCATTGTTATTGTCCTTGTTCAGGTATAATGTTTAGGTACAGACAATATTAGTTATTATGAGAGAATCTTCCCTGTTGTTTCTACAAGACATAAACTCACAGCAGGCAAATTCTATATAATACATACAAGAGTATGTATGTATATATACATGCATAGTTTATATGATGTTAAGCCACTTGGAGTGACTATGATCCCCACAGAAGCCATAGTCTAAAACAAGACCCAGTACAAGACAAAAACAAAAAACAAAACAACAAAAACACTTATCATTTATTTTTAAAGCCATCCAAAAGACTGAAAAAGGTACAAGCTATTGCTGCTGCCCTTAATTGCCTCCCAGAATTTGAAGGCATATCTTTATTGCTGAAAATACTATGGAATTCAGACACAGACTCAGATGATGAAAGCTGAATTTGATCTGAAAGTATCTTCCTTGAGAATGAAGTTTCGTGGAACTGAAAGCTGGCAAACATGCTTCCTAAGAAACCAATAATCCTATTTTGTGATGCCCTTGAGTCTATCAATAACCAACGTGGTATGATCTCCCAATATGTCAATATTGGCGTTCATATCTTAGTTGTAGTTAAACACTCTCTAATTGGACTTAAGGCCCACTCAGCAACAATAGGTAAATTGTTCTTAGTACTAGAAACCTAGCCAACTACCTGGAGCTACAGTCTATTAACACTGCCACTTAACTAAAGCAACAAATTTCCTGGCTACATTGTAAATACTTATCTTTATATCTATAGATAACTATATATACCAACCTTTACTACAACAGTGGAATCCTTGTAGCAGACAGAGACAGTTAAACAAATAAACAAACAAACCCCAGCTACTCAAAATACGGAGAACTGATAACAGAGTTCCAGCCTCAGTAGATAAACCTGAAAATAACTCCTAATATAAGGTTCAGAGAAGATGACATAAGAAGTGGCCAAAAGATGGGAAGATCCAGGTAAAACAATGTAAAAAGTGCAAGAATCTAGGCAGTTGATTAAAACCCCAGAAACCACAGAAGCCTAGGTGCCATAGTATGTCCATCTATACTTTCAGTGCTCCTAAGATGAGAGCTGAAGCAGGGTAATCCATAGGATTTTGTAGGCCAGATAGGCTGGAGGATGAAGCAATACTCAAAAAAGAGAAACTTAAGAAAGAAGAGAGAAAGAATATCTATATCTATATCTATCTATCTATCTATCTATCTATCTATCTATCTATCTATCTATCTATATATTGATATTCTAGACATTTGCTATACCTTATAATACATGTTCCCTTCAGCTATTTGAGCCATTCTAGCATACCAATCTCATGCCAGTGGGGTTTAAGCTATCATATAGGTCCTTTTTCTAATAGTTACTGGACAAAGTCTGGCTTAATAACTTCTTTTGTAGGATGTCAGAAATCAAGAAAATGACTTAAGAAGCTCTTCCTTTTTTGTTTTGATATAACAACATCAAATGATAGCTATTTTTGTCCAGTGACAAAAGGGCATATTCTCCTTTTCAGATATGCTCCTTGAACTTTCACATAACTGCCAGCCACAGAACCACAGAGTACGCTCACTTGCTCGGTGCTCAGGAGATGTTCTTCTTCAGCTGGTTCTAGAATTGTGAAAAAGATGAGATGGAAATGAATCCATGTGCACGATGTCTAAATTCATCCATTAGTTGTGCTTAGATTTAACTGATGCAACCTTAATGAACCTCCAAGACTTAATTTATATCAAAGGAGTAAATTCTTTAAAAAAAAAAATTAACTCTGTCCTGAAATGTGCTTCAATTAAGATCTCATAAACCAGAGTAAGACTCTATTCTTCTCAAATTGGTTCTTAATATGAGAAGCAACCCTGGTTGCTTCTTACCATATATACCTCTTTGATTTTCTTTCTTGCATACTGCGACACTCTATAATTTTTTGGTATACTATACAAACAAGCAAACAAGCAAATAAACAAACCTGGGCAGAAATGCATTTGATTTTCCCTACTTATGGCCTCAATATAAAACAGAGAATATCTACATGCACAAGATTCTAACCTTGGCAATTTGATGTTATTAGCAGGCAAATAGAATTATCAGATGTCCATTTGAATTACTCTGAATATAAATTAAAAGTGTTTGGTGATGGAGAAAATAGTCCTAAATAATCTGACATCAAAAAGTTAAACACTGGGTGGAAAGGAAAACAATCTTCTTTCTTTTCGTTTTATATGATAAAATATATTTTGCAAATGACTGAGAATGATAAGCCACTTCATGTAAACCAAGGAGGTGTCAAAGACAGAGAGAGGGCTCTCCTTTCATGATCCCATGCTGAAAGACAATAATTCGGATCCCTGGTGAGACCAGTAATATATTCATGTTCTTCTTGCTCTGACTAGAGGCATCTTGAGTCCCAGTGCCCTTTACCCTATGAAATAACCAGGTAGAAAATATCTCAAGCCTGAATCTACATTTCTTCTGGTCTTGGATTACAGAGTATGTTAAAATTGTGAGACTATGTTCACAGGCATCTGACAGAAAAAATTTGATTCTCTCTCTACTTCTGTGGCTCACCTGCCAATAATAGATCCACCTTCATTAATGGATTTGTGTTATTTAACTTCTTTTGAAATATGAGATATCTGAAAGTCCACTAACATTCCAATAAGGAAGCCAAGTCTTACGTTTTACTTGTGCTCCGGAAGCTACTTTCAGAATATATGAACTAATACTATAACTTAGAAATAAAAGTTATGTGACAAGTCTTATAATATAGAAACAGAAAGGAGAATGAGACATGGATATTTGGCCAACTAAGACGATGGAAAGAGAAAATTATGGTTTATTTTACCTTTTAACCCTACAACAAAACAAATCACTTCAACACTTTGTACTCTGATTAATGACTTCCAAGCAAACACTAACTTTATTTCTTTCTGTATGATGAAGAAGAGATTAAAACATTGCTTCTGGTTTTAATTAGTTATCACAAAAACCATGGACAGGCACAACAGATTCCGATCATCTGCATGAAGGAATAGCTGCTTTCTTATCTCTCTTGATCTATAACGGGAAAAATAAAACAATCTAAGAGACTCCTCAAACAAATTTTCATAATTTTTTTTGTTCACCTCATGTCTTCCTTTTTGTGAACACAAGAGTCAATTCTTTGTATTTATATTTATCAGTATTCTTCTTTGTTTTCTATGCTGGGAATTAAATGTTGGACTTGGCACAGGTTCTAACATTGGAAATCTCTACCCTCCCATTCCTCTACCTTGCATTCAAATAATTCTTTAAAATAAAACTTACTTTTCTAGGGCCAGAATTTGTTTTTATTTAAAAGGAGGAAAAAGAGACAATGTCTACTGAGAGGTAATTAAATCTACAGAAGAATTCTTACTTATTAAAAATTCCATTGACATCTTATGCTACTATGAGTAGAAGGAAAGAAAACACAAGCTTGTTCTTAAGGATCATTCTAATTGTAATCAGTGTAATAACCAAAACCATGCTCCATTCAGTACATTGTGAGGGGTGGATGCTCATTTTAAACCCCAGCATAAGATTCTCCTTGTAAAAGATCTAAGGAAGCTATTCCTCACACACTCCCAGTTGCCCTTATTAGTTGCCTGATTCAGATTCAGATTCAAACAGTGGGAACTGATTTAACAGGGTGACAACTCTCTTCTCTTCCCTGAGGCAAAATCTATTTAACCTGGACTGACTACCTAACCAGGTGTGAATCCTCACTGAGGTGCAAATTTGTTTCTGTACAGTAGAATGGCTACCATGTCACCCCTGGGGATGGAACAGTTGTTCTACAGTGAACTAAGTTTAGTCTTAAAAATATTGTTTTGGAAGTTTAAGTTTTCAGAAACAAAGAACACTTACAGGAATGAATTGAGAGGAATATTACCCATGGAATATATGTGCTTTGCTCTGGATTGATTTATGAAGTAGTCTGGTACAGAAATAAGGATGCATGGGAAATTATGTTCTATAAAACACATGGCACTCAGCTGTAATTATATCTGCTAATATATCATATATAGTTGAGATGAATCATCTTTACTTCTGCATAACACCATCTGCCCTTTAAATTGTTGCCTTTCTTGGAATTTCTCTCATATAAAGTGATAGCAAAGGAATATTGTTATTGTAAAATATATATATTTGACATTTCAAATGGGTTTCATTGGCTCGTATGGGGGCCATTGCCATGAAACCTGTCTTGTTTGGATTGATAAGCACCTATGAACTTTCTGTCATTGTTTGCTGTGCTAGGCTTTTGCACATAAATTGTCAACATATATGATGAAGTACTATCAAAGTGCAGAGGTTTGTCACATTTCACTGTAGAGAATAACATCATGGTAACTAAAATATAGATTTAGGGGTTGTTTTTCTCCGTTGAAATAGTTTGATCAAGCTGGTAATTATGTCCAAGGTAGTTAATAAAATAAATACATATCTGGTTTTTTTTTTTTAAACTTGTTTGGAATTTCTGAATGCGAATGGATAAAAACTGTTTAAATCTGATGCATTTGCAGTGAGCACATATTCTATAAGAGTTCCTACATGTAAACATTAAATATTTCCCTAACACAATAACTTCTAAATCTCTTAATCAAAAAAGAAAGTCCCAATCAAGGGTTTAAAATTATGTTTCAGGCCTGTTAACTGATTCACTTAGAATTTTATTTACAGGTTGTAATACTATTTCGTTCAGAGGCAATACACATTTGTGAAATGTACGTAGTTGCAAAATTTTATTCTTTCCTTTACCGAGTAGTTTGACGGTTGTACTGATCATAGCATTCTCTGCACCAAAAGTTGGTGACATGACAAGAATGAGTATAAAGTTAAGAGAGCTACTGTAGTGTAAGAGATCATTTCACCAGTCAAAAATTCACACCCACTTTATATGTGAATAAACCAGATAAACAAAATATATTAATAGCTTAATTATGGTATGGGTAATACACAGTATCCCACATGTTTCCTGTGGCTTGAGCATCAGAAAATGTTCATTGTAGACACTGTGTTCAGGTATTGAAATCCTTGCTATATGTATAAAGTTAATCCTTACACTACTGGATTGTGCTATTTGATTAAAATACTGACAAAAGTAAAATAAAAAACCGACATTGACAGTCATGAGTGTGATAAATGTTTTCTAATTTTATAGCATATTTGTATACTTTGCAACTTCTGGAGTCAAAGCACAAATTACAAACATATTTTCCAACATAATGAGGTAATTAACCTGGTAAGTAAAGCTGAAAGAGTTATTGTGACTAATCAACTCCTCACTATGACACCTTGTTTTTCCTTGAAAAACATGGAAATACGTTATCAAGGAAAATCAACTAGCTGTCACCTATCCACCTGCACAAACTGTTCCCCCATAGTTGTACACAAAATCATTGTTTATTGTTTTGTTAACTCAATTTGAAATGGAAATTGAGACTACAATTCCTAACACCAGTTCTCTGTACACTCATTGGTATTAATCTATCAAAGTCTATTCAAAGATAAAGTGGAAAATTTGTCAAAATGTCAAATCCCGAAGAATTTACTAAATCAATATATAAAATATAATATTTAATAGAATATTATAAATAACTGAATATTATAAATAAATGTTTATAGTGTCTTTTTACTTTATTTGTGTGTCTTTGTGAGTGTGTGTGTGTGTGTGTGTGTGTGTGTATGTGTAGATATATATGCCATTGCACATGTCTGGAGATTCAAAGGAATTGCATTTCTATAATAACAAACTGCATTTTTCCACCTACTAATTATAGATATTTGACAATTTTAGTGTTGTCAATAAAGTCTGCTATGTTAGTCAAATCTCACACTGGAATTTAGTTGCGATTGGAATCATTGTACAAAATGAATTTTAAGAGGTATTCAAGTCATTCTGGTATCACCCGCAAAAAATAATGTAGTTCCTTTGAGAGTGATTATGCTAAAGGAGAGTGTTACAAATCATCTGCTCTGTAGTCATGACTTTTCTTTGCGCAAGCACTTTCTATGATACGTCAAACAAAAGCCAAATAAACACTGACATCATTATTTTAGACTTCTTAAACTTTGGACCATAATAAACTCTTCTTCTTTATATATTTCAAAGCCACAGTTTCTGTTATTAAAAATAGAAACTAAAATCAGTGTCAAATGATAACTAAACCTTCTTTGTTTCTACACACTTAATATTTGTCAGTTCCACTGTTTTCCTAAATAGTCTTCATCTAGCTTCCCCTGTCAGTTTTCACTATTCGATTCACATCTTGATCCCAGTTCAGCAACTGATCCCATCAGCTATAAACACACAAATTTCAAACTTGTCCTATTCTCTTTACTTTAACTTCTTCCCGTGCTTGAATGTTATTATCTCCTTTTGAGGTAACAGAAATCTTTCAGCATTGGTCTCTTGTTTCAATTAAGTATCCCTTGGAGGTGAAAGCAAGAGAAGACACATTATAATTAAAACTATAAAGATATGTTGGTTTGTCACTTACTCCTATCATTACAACACAACAGGCTGGATTACTCCATCTTCCCACCAACTCCCCAGTGACTCCTCTGCACTGGCAAAGAATTCTTGGTCTAAATGCGCTGGAGACACTGTTCTCTTGTTCTTGCCTTCTCTCTGGGCATATTTTCATATCTGCTTTACCATTCATTCTTGTTGCCAGTAGATTTTGTATCAGCATGTATATTTGGTAAGAATATTGCTGAAAGAAAATAAACCTCAATCATCAGAAAGAATTTTGCTCTTGTAAAAATGTTGATGAACTGGTTAGCCAGTGTTCACAGTAGTATCAATAAAAAAAAACATAACCCAGAGCTGGGGAAAGGAGAGAGTGATAAAGAATACCACTTTTGCTTCCATTATCTTTGGAGCTGGAGTACTCAGTAAGAGGATCTTTGGATAATTTTTTTTTTTAAATAAACTTTGGTAAGAAAAGAATTTTTTAAAAAATAAAATACAAGTTTTTTACAAGAAACCAAACTGGCATCTGGCTGAACTCTTGGAACTGTGTTGGTTTATTTAATTGAACTTTTTAAAAAACACTGAAAATAGATTTGTTTTCCTTATGCGATATGTCCTAATTATGGGTTCCCTTCCCATTACTTTTCCCAGTTCCTTGCCAAATCTGTTGCCATCTATTTTCAAACTTTATTCAAGGAATAGTAATTAATAAAATATAATATGATATAATGTGATATTATTAATATAATATGATAAAACAAAATTGGATACATTGAAATTGGATGAAACAAACAGAAGAAGAAAAGCACAAGATAAGACATAAGAACCAGAGATTGATTCATTCACACACTCAGAAATCCAATAAAACTTTAAAATGAAAGCCATAACCCATACTCAAAGGACATGGTGCAAACTCACGAAGCCTACCCTGGTGCTTCAGTCCCTGTAAGTTAGCAAGAGCGTTGATTATGCTGACTTAAAGGAATTGTTTTCTTAATATCTTCTGTTTCTTCTGGCTCTTATATTCTTTTGGCGTCCTTTCCAATACAGTTCAGCACGGCCACAGAGGGGGAATTTGAAGGAGACAACTGAGTGTTTCTTTTCTTGTTTGTTTGTTGTATTTTAATTATTTACATTTCAAATATTATCACCCTTCCTAGTTAACCACCTATCCCCTCCCCCATCATCCCCTCCGTTTCTATGAGGATTCTTCCTTACCCACCACCCCTCCCACCTCAGTGTCTTAGCATTTCCCTATTCTGGGTCATCCAGACTCCACAGGATCAAGGGACTCCCCTCCTATTGATGCCAGATAAGGCCATCCTCTGCTACATATGCATCTGGAGTATCCATGTATACTCTTCGATTGGTGGTTTAGTCCCCAGGACCTTTAGGGGATCTGGTTGGTTGCTATTGTTGTTCTTCCTTTGAGGTTATTAAACCCTTCAGCTTCTTGGGTCCTTCCCCTAACTCTTCCCTTGGGGTACCTGTGCTCAGTCCAATGGTTGGCTGTATTCATCCGCATCTGTATTGGTCAGGCTGCTATACCAGGCTCTTGTCACAGAGTATTTCTTAGCATCAACAATAGTGTCTGGGTGTGGTGTCTGAAGATGGGAATGCCCAGGTGAGGCATTCTCTGGATAGCCTTTCTTTCTTTCTTTCTTTCTTTCTTTCTTTCTTTCTTTCTTTCTTTTCTTTTTTTTTTTTTGGTTTTGTTTTTGTTGTTGTTGTTGTTGTCCTTGTGGTTGATTCTAATTTTTTTGTTGTTTGTCTTTATTTATTTATTTTTCCCACTTTATTTACATTTCAAATGATTTCGCCTTTCCAGATCTCCCCTTTGGAACCTCCCTATTCCCTCTCCCCTCCCTTGCTTCTATGGGGGTATTCCCCCACCTACCCTCCCACCCACTCACTCTTGTCTTCCCTCCTTGGCATTTTCCTATACAGGGGGATCTAATACACTCAGGCCCAAGGGCCTCTCCTCCCCTGATAGCCTTTTCTTCAGTCTCTGCTCTATGATTTGTCTCTGCATTTCCTTTCGACAGGAGCAATTCTGAATTAATATTTTTGAGATGTGTAGGTGGTCCCCATCCCTCAACCAGGGATAGTGGCTATCAACTAGATATGATGTCAACAGGTTCTCTCTCTCCCTTTTTTGGGTATTTCAGCTAATGTCATCCCTATTGGGTTCTGGGAACCTCTTGGATCCCTGGCATCTTGGCTACCCCGAATTCCCCATACCCCTCACCTCTTCTCCCACACCTGATCCTGTCCCCCTTTTTCCCTCCTGCTCCTCTCTCCTTCCCAGATCCCTCCCTCCCTTTACCTGATACAACTTGTTTCTCTTAGCTTCTGATTGAACTGTTCTACTTGGAAAAACTTCCTCTGAGCTCCATGAACTGCACTGATAATAGAACTAAATGGAACTGCACAATCTCAACTACATTCAAATGAACAGCACTGAAATGAACAGC
Organism: Rhynchomys soricoides; assembly: GCA_019843965.1. Lineage (NCBI taxonomy): Eukaryota > Metazoa > Chordata > Mammalia > Rodentia > Muridae > Rhynchomys > Rhynchomys soricoides. The sequence goes on along the minus strand of JADRCH010000004.1, from coordinate 30,242,063 downwards.
TACAAACTGACCTCAACTCTTGTCAGTGCTCTTAATTAGCCTTAAGTAGCCTTGTCTGTTGACAAGTTGGGTTTATGAGCATTGGGCCTATGTTAGTTGGCTTATCTTACCTCTGACTCATTCTGTCAAATCTCTCTTTGATTCATCATTTTGTCTGTCCCTCAAATATAGGTCATTTTTTGGTATTAAAGGTGTATACTAAGGGCATTCCTGTATTCCAGTAGAATCACACAGCCCAAGGTCTTTGGATGCTATCCCTTGCCAGATTAGCCATGTACTGGATTAAAATCCCTGTACTCTCTAAAAACCCAGTCTATAGCCAAGACTGCAGGTTGCTCTGCATATACTGATGTGGAACTATCTTAAAGAAACGGACATACAGAGTAAGTAATGACAACTCAGAGCTCCTAGAAAGAACTTGCACTGGCTTGAAAGCCGTAAGATATATTTCTCAAAATAAATCTAAAGAAACATTCCGTGTTATTTTGGTCTAAAAAAATATCCCCTTTACATGAATAGGCACGGAAATTAACATAACCATATAAATCAGTATCATTGATAAGAAGTATTAAAGGTAGCATTTTCAAATATTCACCAAGTAGGAAACCCTCAATTTATGTTTCATACTAATATACAAATGTCTGTTAAAGATTATTGGTTATTTTTAATTTCTAAAAATGTTAGAAGAACATTCATGAAGTATTTTACAGATAAAAGTAAGTTAGATCATTCAATACAGTTTTATCTAATTTATATATGTCTGTTATGCTTCAGTAAGATTGGGAAATATTCAAAAAGTGCATTAAATCATGAATATCATTTGCATCTTGGCACTGTTATGCCATAGTCAGAGAACAAAAATACTATTATTTTTCACTCATTGGTTATTTTGTGTTCACATAGAATTTGAATTCAATACAAAAATTCATAGTATTTTCTTGCATTTCTGCTCCTTGTAGTGTTTTATTTTTATTTGTTTTATTATAGAGATGCTAGTTTTTTACCTTATTTATATACCCTCAGTACAGAGGAGATGTTTAGTTTATTATTGATGTGGTAAAAATCATGTAAAAGTAATTTTTGCATCCTCTAGCTGTGCTGGTCTTAGAGAATCTCATATTATATACCTACAGTATATTTTGTTAATGTCAACTCATACTTCTATACAACTATAGACAGTTGTGGGCCTTTTTGCAGTTTTATTTTTATAGCAGATTTTAACATTTGGCACTCTCAGTATGTATTTATTCCTGTTACAGGTGATGAAATTTCTCTATTTCTGATAAGTTATAATTATGTCTAGAGTTATAGGGTTTAAAAATTTATATTTGATTATAATAATTAGCATATCCTAATCATGTATTCTTTATATACCTATAATCATATGGAAATTGATAGTACCTTGTAAAGATTTGTCTCTACAGAAATAAATAAAATAATCACAGTAATTTGTAGTCATATCTCTTATGATATCCTGTGAAATTTATATGTTGTCTAATTATTACTTTACTGAAATTCATTAATTTCTAAAACAGAATCTCATCTTGTACACTGAGGCTTGCTTACTGCGGAGGCTGACCTGTATCCTCAGAGTTCATTCCCACAGCCTTAAATGGTGTCCTGAATGTCACGGCTTTACCATTTTGCTGAGGAACACAAGACAAATTCTCACCCCCTGTAATCATGCTGCTTCTGATTATCATAGAGTCATTAACCTTAATAGAAAGAATATTACCCAAATAAAAAACACAAAGTAAAATATACACATTATTATACAAAGAACCCTTATATCTACAACAATCATCAGCATTGAGAATGTTGTCCTGTTGTCTCTGCTCCACAGATAGGAACAGTGTCACAGCATTTCTTCTGTGGCCACACTGGACCTGGTATAGGCTTAGTAATAGTTTGATAGATGCCTTCTGGGCTCAGCCCAAGCCATGTATTCATACCCCTTGAGTATGGCTCTGATCTCATCCTATCATCTGAGGAAATAAAATTAACATTTACACTACAATATCATAACAGTATACATTTCTTATTTTCAGAATATTTTTTCCAAATCTAGAAGGACTCCTTCAGCAATATTTACATTTTAGAAGTGGTAATTTGAGGAAAGAGTGAAAATGAGTGTGCGTGTGTATGTTTATTAGTATGTTGACTATTCTACCCTATGAAAACCTCAAGCTGAGTTATCCTCAGCTGAGAAGGGCTGGAGTCATACATAGACATCAAGTTCTTATGCTGCTTTTGGCATCATTTGTATTCCATGGTGTTTTACAGCAGTGGACAGCAGCAAACAGACATGTGAGAGCTACCATAGGCAGATGGTTTCTAGTATTACAGTTCTCATGCTGGATAGACATAGTTCTGTGAATTTATAGCCCTCAGATAGACCTAGGGTACTAGCACTTTTAGTTCTATAAGTGCCAAGGCTTTTTGTATGCAGAGTCAGGATCCTTTAACCTCTTAAAAGCATCTGGTGTTGCAGCCTCTGTACAGGCCCTTGATATTAGGATTTCTCAGACACTGGCCAGTGCTGTGGTCATGGGCCTAAGGTGTCTAAGAAACTTAGCTTTAAAATGTAAGACAGCTGTTTTAAATTCTTCTACTGGCTATAAGTATGAGTTCCCTCTCTATTCTTATTGTTTTATATCCACTTCACCCTCAATTCTCTGTGGACTTTCTACTTCCCTGAGTCCATTGTTCTTTCTCAGGCACTCTTCCTGTTCTGATGTTTCTTTTCAACCACAAGTTCAAGGTCACTTGCTGGTGTAGTAATATTGCTCAGCTGCTGCCACCACACTGCCCTTGGCACCTCTGTGTTATTTCTGCCATTTCTTTCTATTACCTGCTCAGCATACACTATGTAAAGACAAAAAGCAAACAAAAGCAAAACAAACATACAAACAGACAGACAGACAAATTATAGTGTTTGAACCTTAGGGGAAACATCACAAGAGAGTGTCACACATAAAGACTCTTGGTCTAAGAGGTGACTCTGACTGTGCTTTATTCAAGTGAGCAACTAAGAATGGAATCCATGAGCCTTTAGGTTAGGGTAGCTCAGTCCCCAATTCCTTTGTTTGTTTACCATAAAATGTCTAACAGAAGGAACAATTGTAATACTAGAAAACCATCAACTTTAATAGATTTTAATACAGTTTTAATAAATCTCAAAACCTACTCAGTGCCTCAGGTAAAGAGTAGTTTTCTTATCTCTTTCATTAACACTGTAACTCATTGAACTTTTATTTCATACACAATTTGTTTTTATGAATTATAGTTATTTACCATTTCACTGTTAGGTCATAACCCCCTGCCCCAAAACAAAACAAAACAAAAACTGGCTTAGATGTATATTTAACATATCAAAATGGACCTGTTCTCCAGATTCTCCCAGAATCCCTCATTCCCTATTGTCATGTTTACCTGCCATATCACATCCTCTACCCAGAGCCCTACAGCCCTGGGGCCTGCTGCTCTTTCTCCAGAGGCTCTTCCTTATATAATCCAGCCATTTTAGTTAACTGGTCTTTTTCCTCATAGCTCCGCCCTTCCTTTTCCACTGTCCCCTCCCTCCTCTCTTCACATTGCCTAGCTCAGTCTGGTTATGTTCACTCTAGACTCTCTCAGATGTTCCTGCTTCTGGCTATACTCTCCCTATAATAAACTTTGTCCTTCACCATATCTTGGAGTAGTCATGCCCTTTCATTTATATTTCGTTATTCATTCACTCATATCTATGATACCTTGAATCAATAGCTTTAGATTTCTTTTCTAAGGAAGATGAATTAGTATTTTTTATTGGATATTTTATTTATTTACATTTCAAATGTTATTCCCTTTCCTGTTTTCCCCTCTGGAAACCCCTTAGCATATCACCCCTCCCCCTGCTTCTAGGAGGGTGCTCCCCCAACCACCCACCCACTCCTGCCTCCCCACTCTGGCATTCCCCTATACTGGGGCATCGAGCCTTCCCAGAACCAAGGGACTACCCTCCCATTGATGTCCAACAAGTCCATCCTCTGCTACATATGCAGCTGGAGTGATGGGTCCCTCAATGTGTACTCTTTGATTTGTGGTTTGTGGTTCGATGAAGCACTGATAGAAAAAAAACAATAAAACACAGCTCTCATATGAAATGGAATCAGAAACAGTTTATTCTGGAGCCATATGAAATGACCCTGGCCCAGAAATACAGATGATTTTTGTTAGCCTAAATTCCATGATCCAACATGGGAAGAGTTTCCACCAGGTAGTATATACATACACACACACACACACACACACACACACACATACATATATATTCTATATATGTATTTACAAAACTGAGAAAGTCATAAATCAAGATAAATTAAAATGTATTGGAAGGTGATTTGGTGAAACATTATGAAGCTTTATGAGGTTTCTTTGAGCTTGTAAGAAATCTCTAAGTAAGCAAGGCAAGAATCTTGTAACCTCTGTTCCTCTTTAACATAGATTTTGGTTCTTAGAATGTACTTTCCCATGCCACACTCAGGTGTAGTAAATAGGAGTTGGTTTTGCTTCAGATTATCCCTCATTTTTACCCATTACCCATTATGATTCAGAAGGATGTTTCAAGCAGGACTTGTTCTGAGAGTGTACAGCCTAAATTCATGTGACCTTGTAGTAGTGTCTTATATAAAACTTGAACTCAACCTTGCTTAATCCTCAGAAAGCCTTCAGAATTAAATTGTCTGATGTACTGAATAAGGTTGTCTATTGCATGAGACTTTACTTTTTAGGCACCACTCTTCCAAACAGAGCTGGGGCAGTGTATCACAGGGGTAAGTCAGTCAGAATTGGGGAACCTTTTGTGTAGGCTCACGATATTCTCTGATGGTATTTTTTAACTTTTCGATTTGGTAAAAGCTAGTTCTCTGCTATGTCAATATATTCTAAAAGATTTTCGCTTTGTTTGTTTTTATCTATTGTCATAAGATCCAAATCTGAAACAGAGAAAGGCAAGGAGTGGCTGTTCTGGAAGGCCAGTATTTAGCCAGAGATAAAATAATTAGTTTCTCCATAGTACTTGGAATTGAATCACCCAATTAGTCTTTGAAGAAAAACATTGCTTTCAGGATTTTTCCTTCATAACCAGACAGAGTTTCTTTTCAGCAGTTTTCATTCACAGAAGGCTTTTGGTGTTCTGGATCAGAATTTAAAAAAATATTTATGCTCATAATTAACTGATCATCACTAGTTGAAATATGTATGAAATCATCTGACTTTCTGACAGAAATATACACATTTTAGGTAAAGATTTATTCTATTTGCCCAGACATTATATAAGAAACATTAGTGTGTGTACTGCAAAGATAACTGGCTGAGAGTCTATATTACCAAAGAGGGGTACAGAAATTAGACAGAAGTGATAGACAGTAGTAGAGATTTTCATTGTTTTGGAAAGAAAGGCACTTCACCCCCTATATTTATAGTGACAGACATATCACCATAGTAGAGTCATAGTTAATATTCTCATTGCTCTTTAAGCCAGTCTGACACTTCATGCTTTTGTCTAGATTCACATTCCTTCTCCTTAAAAATCACCAAATATTTCTAACAGCAGTCCTTAATTGATTCGTACACTGTTTTATTTAGCCACATTTCAAAGCAATTTTCTCTGAAAAGAAAATTCTTCCTGACCACTTTCCCTTTGCATCTTTAAGTAATTTGTTCGTAGCTCAAGCCATAGTCTCTTTGCTACACAGTTAAAACATCAGTTTTCAGTACCATTATTGTTCTTTTAAAGAAAATACTTTTTTCTTTAGTACATTTGCACATTTGTTACTTTAACTGCAATGTGTTAAAGTAACACAAGTAAATAACAAGTAAAGTTATTGTGTGTCTAAACCTCCATTCCAGCCAAATTGTCTTCCTTCCTTCTTCTTTCCTTCCTTCCTTCCTTTGTTCCTCACTCCCTCTTTCCCTCTCTTCCTTCCTTCCTTCTCTTCTTCCTTCTTTCTGTCCATTCTCTTTTCTTTCTGTCCTCCCTTTGTTTCTTCTCCATTCCAGCCCACCAGCTTACCTGTGTTTTCCCTGCTATCAGTTACAGTTTTGTAATCTTTCCCCATTTTCTTCCCCTCAACTCCAATGTTTCTCTCGTAAAATTATTTTTTTATTGTTTCTACTTTTGAAATACATTATGTTAATCAAATTATTTAAACTTTTTTGTTGCTTAATTAATGCTTGATTTTTTAAGTATTCTTGTCACTTTAAGTGAACTCTAGTAGTTTTAATTGTACCTAAGAAACAAAATAGAGGGTCTTTTATCTAAGGCACATTCTGATCAATCCACATATAGAAGAATCCATGTTTATTTTGTTAATTCAGTGAACTTAACTGGTTTCTGATTAACAACTGGTGATGGTCTATCACTTGTCTTGGGACTTTCTGTGGCTTACAACCAAACCCTTCTGAGACCCTTTACAAGGTCACCTTCTCATAACTAGAAATTAGAGCAGAATCAGGTTTACTTTTCAGCTGTTTGTTCTGAACTTCTGAACTTGAAAATTCTGTCTGTAAGGTGCGTTTTAGTATTGGGTGTCTCTAACTATTTTTGTTACTCATCTGTCTCCCAAGAATTTGGACATTCATATTATCTGCTTATTTTATTTTATCTCAGCATATATTTATCCACTTTTCACACTAGCATGTATCTGTATAGCCATGTGAGAGAGAAAGCAAATGTTTACCTATCTTTCTTCATTTTAGGACTGAAAATTGACAAGAGTTTTAACTGTACATACAAGAAATGATGACATGTTTCCTAATATTCTGTCATTGCCAGAGGTGTGCATAGGTGTGAACACTGATAATCATGGGTCAACATAAGAACATCTAAATCATATCCCTAACAATAGTTCCTATTTTTGTACTGCATCCCATGAAACTTTCATTCTATACATTATTACAACAAGGTATAGAAAAATATTCAATTATGTCCTCCATTTTGCAGTTGAAATTATTGGCCAACCATTCCAGTTAACAAGAATGTGGACACAATAAATCCAAAACATGAATGGTGTACCTGATATAAACCATTCTGGTGAAGATAATGGGATTATTATTGAAGTTTCAATGCTTAAGCTCTTTGATTTATCGATGCCACTGATATTGACTCAGTATAAAAAGTAGGAAAAGTTACATGGGTAAGCTTTAATTTTACATCATAATTTATTACAATAAATAAGTGAAGAAATGGATTCCAGTGCCATAGCTGGTTAACTTATGACCAGTTAGTCACACAGGACAACAAAATATGTGAATAATAAGAATAATGGTTCCAGAATGCAATCGTATTCTATTTGTAAAATGATTACATTGTTTATGGATGCATAGATTGGAATATCAGATATATAGTTGTAACTAAAATCAATTGTATAACTGGAGATGTATATACATATAGAAAAGCAAATGTTAAATCAGTGCTAAAATCAGAAAGTCTTTATTGCATTGCCTGAAAAAATATAGAACACACATCAACCTCTAGGCTATTTCAGTGAAAACACTAGTGTCATTTAGGAAATGCTACATAAAATTTAATTATTTAATCTGAACATTGTTTCTTCTCAAATTTAGTGTGCTTGTTTGATTTTATTTTGTTTAGTTTTAATAGAATACTGCATGGGACCAATATAGATGGAGCAACCAAGTACTGTAAGTGTGAAAATAATATTTTGAGATGGATGTACTTACACATACCTTTAAACCTTTCACGGCACATGGAGGAGAGGAAAGTCTCTGTGAGGCTGAAGCAAGCATGATCAATACAATGAGTTTCATGCAGGTTGGAACTACATAATGTAATCCTGTCTCAAACTAACAAAAAACCAAACAAACAATAACAATAATAATAATCAGTTTACCGAGTGGCTGCTAAAATCACCATCTTTAGTCAACAGCAACTTTTTTTTTTTATCTATGCTGTGTCTCAATAATTTGAACTTCAGTACTTAGCAATAAGTTGTCTACATGTAATATCTTTGAGAGTGACAATATATGAAAGCTTATGTTCTCACAGTTAATAATATCTCTCATTATCCTCAAAAGTGCATACCAATATTATAAACACTTGCTTGAAATTAGGGCACTAGAGAACTCTGGGTGTCAACGCTGCTCTTGAATTAAACCTTAATACAGAAAATAGATACTGCCAGAGAACAGCAACAATAACTATTAATAAACTTGAACAATTAAATAACTTATAAATTATTTAAAATTATATTTCAATTTTTTCATAAGGTAAGAATATTTTATCCTCAGTAGTTAGAATGTTGAAAACAAGCAAAATAGCATTCTTGACAATTTTACACATTTCTGTAAATTCATTGATATTTTCTGAATGAAACTAAGATTCTTTACATCAGTTTTAAAGTATTTAATTTGTATAAATATAACACAAATCACATTTATCTTTTATTATGTAATAAGATATAAAAGTGCTTATTTTTGGCAGTGTTTGATATAAAAAAAATGAATGTAACTAATACACTTTCTGCACATTCTCTCTCCCTTATGGCGCACTAATGAGCCAGCAGCTGAGCCACACAAAGGACATTTGACACATAAAGAACACAGATGCCAAAGTCAGGAATAAAATTTTTAGCATTAACATCTGTGTCCATGCAAAGATCTTGGCTCTTCTTCATTTTTATTCAACATGGCTGTTGGATTGTTGATTCTTCTACTAACTCTGATTGCAAGCTCTGCTGACCTGCCCAGGAAAACAAACCTGGAGAAACTATTGTAGAGCCTCCTCTTAGGAACTGATCTTCTGTGCTCTGGGTAGCCAAAGTTCATAGGATTTTTGAAAATTTCCAAATAGAAATAAGAATGAAAACAAATACATTTTAAGAATAATCTCAAATCTGTTCCATATATTCCTAGATGATTCTCAAAATTGTTTTTAAAAATTAAGTATTATTAATGAAAATTTTCAGAACTGGAAAGTTAATTGGCTAACTGAATATTGTTTGAATAATTTCTAATAGAATATGTCTTAGGAATTATAAAACATTCCATATTAATTTGGTGACATTAATGACATTTTCTAAAATTTGTAGCAAACCACAAACACTGAATTGAATTGTAATGTTGCCTTTCCCAATAGAAATATTTATAGTATCATAATAAATATGGAAAGATCTTTAAAAAAGAATGTTACTCTAAAGACTCATATTAATGTGTCTAAAGGTAAATATTTAACTATTTTCTGATATTCTCAAAGTAGACCAAAATTTCACTTACTATTTCTGTTCTTATAATTTTAATTTTTATTCTACTTTTAAATATTAAACTCAATTCTAATGATTTCATTAGGTTTAAAATACTTATTATAGGCAAAGAAAACATAGGAATGAAATAAAATTCAAACCTAAACTAGCCAAGAGAAAATTTCAAGTAAAGCCAAAGTAATAATCAATTATGAATAATATAAGAGAATTGCAAAAATAACTTCATATACTTTGATGAGCGGCATATAAACATTCTTCACTGTGCTAAACACAAATTTCTACTATACCAAGAGGTATAACACAGGAAGAAACTATTATTCTTTGAAATAAATATTAACAGATATTCAATTACTAACATGCATATGAAACACCTTAATTTATCTCCAAGCTAATTACTCTTTAGCTTTAGAGTCATTCATATTGGGTTTTGTGTGTTGAGGTTTTGTGTGTAGTGGAATCATTTGGATGACATTGTCAGCTCTTGTTGCCAAGTTGTGACATTTTCTTTCAAAGACAGCATCTGGCTCTTTGGCAAAATGCACTGGTAGTTTTTCTGCACCTCTAGGTCCGTTACATGGCTGGCTGCTTCTGAAGACCAATTTTTTACACCGCTGAAATGAAGTACTATATAAATCACTGAAACATTCAGGAATGTTGATTTAAGTACTGGTTTAGGTACTAGGATTCCGTACAGATAAGCATAGCACTGATTCTATATACCAAGAAGTCTCTATAGTGCCTGTGTGTCTCATGTATGTGCTCAACAGGCGGTTTATAAATTTGGTGCAGGAAAATAAAATACTTGGTGAGGTTTATAAATATATTCTTTATACATTTTACATTGATTAGTGGAGCACTTTTCCAAAGGAAATGAATTTTTAAAAATATGCTCTTTTAGAAAGGCAAGAAGACACTCAGAGACAGAGGTGATAAATACCAACAAGAGAAGAGTTTCTTCCAGACACAACAGAACACTTACACATATAAACACAGCAGTTTTGACAATATACATCTCAAACTAGATAAAATCCCCACATGAAGATAGGATGGGTGGTACAAAATTCTACCACTAGCACAGGTTGGCTTCAAACTCATGATCTTCCTACTTCTGTCTCCTTCAGTAAATCTTATGGGCATGAGCCATCACTACCAACTGAACATTTCTTATATTAAATGAAACTTCCAGTTTCAGAATTGGGTTATATCTAATTGAGATTTTGGTCAAAGGGTTTCCATGGCAACTCCCCCAAGACGATCAGGCTATTGCCTCTCTGCAAACTGATGGTTGTTACATATCTACAAAATGATGGTATAGCCCAATTGCTGAAGACAGAACTTAAACAACTCATTAAATATGAAGACTTTGAGCTAGTGCCTACCTAGAGCCTTCACATCTTCTGATTATTGTTCAGAGTCCTGGAAAATACTCCTCAAGCTACCAAATGAGAAAGATAAACAACAACAAAGCTACAAACCCTTCGATATAGAAGAGCAACCTCCCTGCAAGTTACACTGGTACAATAATGGCACAAATCTTGAAGGAGTAATCAACCAATATCTCATTTGTATTAAGTTCCACTCTGTGAGTTCAAATCCATATTGAGTGTTTCTTGCTAGCCAAGAACTTGCAATATGATAGGTTAGGGACTTAGGGGAAAACCAAATATGTTATTAAAGCAACATAGCAATAAAGTGACACCTAACTACATTATTCTCTACTCCTACATTCGATATCTGTGCATTGCTCAGCTATTATTACAAATGCATCTTTCAGCAACAGATGCGAATATATACAGAGACTGACACAGAGACAATACATATATAGTGAAAGACCTAAGAACACTCAGCCCTAAATGGAATTTCCCCATCAAATCTTTCTGCTCACAACCCAGGGACCTTTGCAGAAGAGGGGGCAGAAAGAGTAAAATGCCAGAGGGGATGGAGGACACCAAGGATCAAGGATTTGTATTATAATCATGTAATACACTATGCTCTATTGCAATGATAAATAAGATATAGGAACAGGTATATTTTTGATATGCATTTTATATTGATTCATTTTGGCCCAAATTTCAAATAATATACAAATGATAACTTGCATGATTATAGTTTTAGGAATATTTTGTAATGATAGTTTACTTCATTAACATTTTACTAAGAATTACTAGGTGTATTTTTTTTTTCCTCCATGGGAGTAATACATCTAGTTTACTTCCACTAAAAAACTTATTAATCCTGAATTTCTTAAGTGTTTTATACTTATCAATATTTTGTCATCTGAGGATAAAAACAAAAATATTTTGATGACCCCAAGCTAGTTGCATTTATATGTTCTTACATTGTTTTGGTGTCTCAGCATTCAAGGAATTGCAGTACATAGCTTCAAAGATTAGTTAAAGTGAAAATGTAAAAACAAAGTGATAGTTTGACAGCTATGGGATCAACTGTGGTGATTATATTTCTCATGATTAAGCAAGGGTGAAGCTGTTTGACAAATATCATAAATTATCTCCAATGTGGTTTAAAGGTGTGTATATGTATGTATATTTCCAATATCCAATATCCTATATTATAGGAGAAGATGTAGAGAAGCATACCCAAGTTTTACGTGACACCTCAGGGAACCAAAAGGAAAAGAAGGAAAGAAGGATTGTACCAGCTAGAGGGATCGAAGACACCATGTGAATATGACCTACACAACACGCCCTAAGCCAGGCTCCTAGAGGCTCACAGAGACTGAAGAATCAGTAATAGAGCCTACATAGGTTTGTGCTAGATCCCTTCATGAACCCTGTAGTTGTTTGACTTGGAGTTGTGGGTCAGCTAACAGTGGGAGTGAGGTGTCTCTAACTCTTTTGCCTGCTCTTGGGATCATTTTTTCCACTACTGGGTTGTCACAACCTGTGCTTACTCTTATTGCAACTTGCTATGCTTTGTTCTGTTCATAATACTAGGAGAACTGCTTTTTTTCTGAAGGGAAACTAAGGAGCAGTGAATCTGGGGGAAGAGGGAAGGTGAGGGCTGGCTTGGGAGAGAGCAGAGAGAGGAGCCTGTAGTTACGATGTATTGTGTAATTGAAGAATAAAGAAAAATGGGGGGGGGGAGTTGTGGCAAAGCAAAATACGGAAATAACATTTCCAAGGTTTTGTTTAAATGTTTGCAAAGTTTTGGAATGATTAGAGAACTCTAGTGTTTACATGTTGTAGAATAGAGTACATGTGGAGAGAAAGCCTAGAGCTGACACCCTTCTAGTGGCAGCCAAGCTGTCCTGCTGAGAGGCTCACTATCAACACAAGCTGGCCCAGCTAAGGGGAGAAAATCTGTTCAGCAGATTGTGTCCAATGATTGTAATTACTTAATGAAGTATTATTGTTCGCTTGAAGCTGGACATGTAACATTACACGGTAGGTACTGATCTCAGAAATGTTATGCCAAAGTGTGAAGTGTGTAGGTCAGAAAGAGTGGGCATTGCAACATACATAGAGATGATTTTGTAGAAATAGGGAAAGTCTTAAACAAAATATCACATAGGAAGCCTGGAAAAACGATTATGCACACTGATATTTTAAAGAAGGAAAACAATGCCCTATCTTATACACTTGTCAGTGAAACTCACAGATAACAGAATGGAGGGTGAGAAAAGGAACATACAAAAAGAATAATATCCAGTTTAGAAATCATTTTCCTGATAATACAGAGATCTATATTGCTATCTAAACCTTGATAATATATTCTTATTCTAAGAAACTAACAAGTGTTTCCAATAGTGGAAAACGGCACTTTCAGTAGTTGATGTTGTTTAATTTCCAAATCAGAAATCATGACAACAAAGTGCCTTTATGTATTATCCCATTTTTTGCACCATATGTGAGAAAGGAGAAACCTGATAGCGGAAAACTGTTGTTGATTGTCATAAACATTGTGAACCTAATTCTTTTCTTTTAGCCCCCTGCATTATTCATTCATATATATCTGACTTTGATTCATAATAGCAAATACTATTTACATTTTTATTAATTTAATTCCCAATAGTAAGGAAATATTGGTAAATAATTAAATATGTATTTGTTTATTTAATTTTAGCTACTATAGGACTACATAACTGTATTATATAAACTACCATATAATGCTAAGCTACCTGTCTATTATATGAGGGAATTATAATCTTAAAATTAGAATAATCTATTTTTATAGATTTTGAATTATTTTTATAAAATAAATATGGACATAAAATTATATCTGTCTAATGTTTTTAGAAATATGCAGGATTTATTTACCTTTATATAATATTTGACATCTGCTAGTATTTCTACATATGTGACAACATATATGTAAAAAGGAAAAAGCATGAATTTGTGAATCGGTAAACATTAGAGCCCTCTATTTAGAAATATCATATATGAGACCATATTATTATTGGTATGCCTGCTAGTGTTTTACAATAAATTATCCATGAATAAATTCCAACAAAAGGGAGAAGATTTTAATGTATTCTCTTAAAATTCAACATATAGGTAGTTCAACCTAATTTTTCAAGCAATAACAATTATTACATTTCTCTTTTATCAGAAAAGTCTTCAAAGTGCAGATGATAGCCAATTATGAATGAAGCAGAGATAATTCAAGGATACTAATCTAGTTCATATGTAATGTGGAATTATATAATATGACTTGATAACGATAATCAACCATCAAGACCCATGTACCAATTTATCTGTTTGAAAATATTATATGAAAAGACATTCTAGCTAAAAAAAAAAATAAATGAAGTAAATCTATCAAATATCCCTGAAATAATTATTTTCTTTGGGGAAATAATATTGTTATTTTTGGTTATTGTTAATTTTATTGCATTCTAAATAAAAAAAAATGCTAACAAGTATTTTCATTGTTTATGTGTCCTTGTATAAATAATGAACATGCCATTGTTCATAGATTGAATAATTTTAACAATTAAATTATGCTATTTTATTTCAGAAAATCTTCAAGAGAAATTGACAGGGCAAAAAGGGCAAAAATTTTAGTTTTAGATACTAATATATTCATTGATTCTTCAAACTATCCAAACAATTTTCCAACTTACTTTTTCGTAAATATTTTCTTTCATTCAAATGATAACTAAACCTGTTGGCAGATGAAAATAGATATTATTTCACAATGTATATATAAACCTGAACATCATATTGTACAATACAATTATATATTATCTTGATTTCCTAATTATATCTTAGTTAGAAAAAATAATAAAAGTAAAAGCTGAGATGGCTAATGTTCATAGAATTCAGTAACATTGAATTTAACAGTCATTATATTTTGTTATTTTAAATTCTTCATGATACTGGATACTATGATATGGAGAGGTACAGTTAGTAGGCTAACAAGAATTTCAATTACATCTATTTTTATATCTCACAATTGATATGGATAGATTTTTTTAAGGTATACATTATTTTTATTCTATGTATATTAATCTTTGTGCACGTATGTATTTATGTGTGTATGTTTGTACGCATGTTTATGCATATATGTATGTGCTCTATTTTTATGCCTTGTGCTCACAAAAGACAGAAGAGGGCACTGGATCCTCTTTAAAATGAGGCTAATAATGGTTTTAAGCCTACATGTGGGTGCTGGGAACTGAGCCTTGGTATTCTTCAAAAACAGCAAGTTTTCTTAATTGCTGAACTCTCTCTTCAATCCTAGTGTTTAAGTATTCTTCATAAAATGGATAAGATGCCAAGTTCCTTTTTAGGCATTTATCACATAAACCTCATTTTACCTCAAGGGTAATGAATGAGGTAGGTACAATTATTTAATTAAAATGGTGTAGAAAATAAAACTGAGACATAGAAAAGCTACATATCTGTTGAAATGTATATACCTAAAAGAAACATAAATAATACCCTGTCAACCTCATAATGGTAACACTTTGTGGGGAGTCACATTAATACTAATTGAAGGGTTGAAAATAACCATTCTTAACATTGTACTAACAATAGAGCTGATGTGGAAAATAATTTTTATTTGGTAAAAATAGCTAATCTTCTATATATTCAGACTTCACATCTGAAACACATGCAGAAATTACCAATAAATAAGAATCTTAAATAAACTTTTAGACATAAATTTTCAGCTCTATAACATATTTCATGTTTTCAATTATCCATTTATTTTATTGTATGTCTCCTAGCTTCCATGGAAGAGTGATGATGATTTCTAATCCTGATACAATCACTGAATTGGAAAATATGAAGTGATTGACTTGGAAAATTATTTAAAACATAAAGCAGTTTATATTTTATTAGTTTTCTTAGTGATTTTCTTGGCTCATATTCAGAATTATAAACATCACTGCCAAGGTGCAACAATAAAAACTATATTTAAAATAACTTTTAGAGTATTTACAGTTCTCATCAAGAAATTAGTTCTCAAAGATGAGCCAATACGAAATGACATTAAAATATCATCGTTTTTTAGGCGTTTTGTTCAGTTTGGTTTGTTTGATTTAGGTTCTGCTGCTATAACACCACAGCATGGGAAACAATAATAGAAGGAATCCATGTTTCATACTTCTGGAAGCTGGGACTTCAAGATCATGATGTATTCACTGAATGTCTTCATGCTTTCTCATCTCCTGGTAGGAAATTGAGTAAGTGTTTTCAGAAAAGAATGCAGGACAGACTCGATTCATGTGATCATACTCTGGTGCCACTGTTGGCCTCACATCTCTGTACCACAGTTTTAAGCCCTTTTCATCATCTCCATGATGGAATTATCACTTCTTACCTCAAAATCTGGCCTAGAGACACATATTCAAACCTGAACACTGTTTTCCTAAGTAAATCACCCTTGTTTTTATATCTGTCAGAAAGGATCAGCCCTTTTTACTTATATAAACCATCACTATATGGCTTATATAAATTCCCCATAGGTGTATATGCTGGAGTACTGGTTTCCAGGCTGATACATTTTGGAGCATTAGAAGTTTTACAGGCAGCATATACCAGCTGATATACAGGTATACAGCAGAAGACTGCCAGGTTTGTGTTCAATCAGAGATGATGCACATAAACCTCAAGAGACTGGAGGTACCAGGGAATTTAGAGATCAGGTGGGGTGGGGAGTGGGGACATCCTCATGGAGACAGGGGTCTGGGAAGGAGTTATGGGATGTGGAACAGTCAGAGGGTAGATGGGGGAAATAAACTTTAGAGTGTAAATAAACAGTAAATGAATAAAAAAAAAAAAGAAAGAAGTTTTAGCTTTTGGAGCTTCCTCGAAATTTTTCAGGCTACAAGGAATGTGACCTTGTAGATGATTCTGGGATTCTAGTCCTATTGTCCCCCTTTGTTTTCTGGGAAATAAAATGATTTTTTAATTTCACACTCCCTCTCTGATGTGTTGTACATTTTAGTATTCTAAAAGAAATAAGGAGGTCATGTGACCTTTGACTGACAACTCTAGACTTATATTCAAGAGCAAACCTTTATTTTATTTTTTAAAATTTGTCTTAATTACATTATTATAGAGATGGAAATCTAACTAATACAAGTCATTATTTAAATAAAAAATAAAATTTAGTGGGGAATTTACACTTTATCAAATCTTTAAAATTATTTAATAATCTTGATTTGTCCTATTTTAATTACCCAATACTGAGAGCATTTTCAAAAGATATTTTACACTTTTGTAGCTTGGAGGCTATTAGTATTATATATGATAAAATAAAAAGAATATTTTACTGATTTGGAAAAGTATTAACCATGTAGGTAAACTGTCATAAATTATATTATGTTAAGCTACTAATCTTTATATTATAAGAAGTAGTATTCTGTAACTTCTTATAACATATTCTAGATAATTTTTAAAATATATCTATTAATTACCTTCAATATTGTCGTAGCAGACATCATTTCCAGTCTATGTACATATAACTGTACACTAATAGTACCACAGTTTGTCTCACACAACACTTAAAGAATTAACTTTGACAGTAGCAACTGGTAGAATTAGCACTCTCATTTTAAAAGAACTGTTTTGTTGAATTCATTTAGGACTTTGAATAGCTAGAAGACTTTGTAAACAAATTAAAATAATATTCCTTTTTACTTGATTACATTTATAATTATGGATTTTGTTTTGAAATGAAAGAATGCACACTAATGAGAGTGACTATTTTTGAAACATGAAGTTTTTAAATCTGAATGTGCCAAAACATTTTCAGTGCTTCCTGCCATTCTGATATGCAAAATCACTTTGTCTTGTTTAAAATAATCTTTAGATTAAGGCTTTTATACTGTTAAAATATGTAGTAGTTCAAAAATAAATTTAAATATATTATTTTACCTCAGTTAGAATAATTAAAAATTGAGGTGAGCACTTAAGTAATATCTTGAAACTAAACACACCCTGTATTCATCATATGGCATTATAGTTATTTATATAACAAAGTCATTGTCAAGCAACTCAATATTTAATAATGTAGAAATATATTCTTTACTTATTTTTCCAATTGTAGTAGGAACACAAAAGTGTTCATTAGACCCTTGTTGTTACTCCCTCTTAAGTATCAGTCATAGAGCTTGTCTGATACCAAGGTCTTCAGATGCCCAATCTATATATATATAAAATTCCATTGTATATTATATAATGTCTGCATATTGATATAGCTTTAATAGCTCCAAGATTACTTATAATTAAAAATATAGTGGGATATTGGATATTGAGTAGTTGTTATGCTATATTTAGAGAAAAAGTGGTAGAAAAAATTAGTATCTTATAGAGATATAAATTATTTTGACACATATTATAATTTGTTGAGGTAGAATCAGTGAACAAGGAGGGCCAACTTAACACACACAACATAAACACTCACACACACACACATACCACACCTCTCAATCTTCTTTTCTTTCTCACATGCATATGCTCACAATGTGTACAAATATATGTAGATGTGAATATATAAACTTTGCTTCATATATGTTACACTTGACAAATATGTACTTGATGTTTATTTAACTGAGACATGGAGAAAACTCTAAGATCAACCACAAATAATTTCAGGTGAGTAAAGTTGAAAAACTTCTGTATTAATGTATAGAACTGAAAACTTCATGGATTATATTGCCAGATTATGTGAAATGGTTTTGTTTGTGTTTCTGCAAAACTGACCTTATAAACCTATCACTCTTAATCAAGTTTGTAGAGAAAGTTACATCTGAAGAATGTTGGTACTCACATTTATTAAATTCATCCATTTAAATAAAGATACACTAGATATTTATTTTTCTACATTAAAACTATTTTGACATAATTAATAAAGATTAATAAAATAAGAGGGAGTGATAAAATAAGATGAGATTAAAATAATTTATTAGAATTAGTAAAATCTTATAAGGAATATATTGATTGTTTAATACACATTTCTTAAAATGTTTAGGTACATGATTTTATGCATTTTTCAGTATTTATAAAAATTATGATATTAGAATTTTATATATCTGTATAAAGAGATATATTGGTGGTTTAAAAACTATTCTTGTGTGTGTGTGTGTGTGTATATATATATATATACACACATACATACACATGGATACACAGAAACACACTAAAGATACCTAAACATTCATTTCTGTGATGTAGATGCCAACACAAGGTTATTAAATCATTATACCTAAGACTATAGCTTGCATATGGTTTGGTGTATCTTCAGAATGTCATATGTAATATTGTAACCCTTATAATGAAAATTTTATGGTGCTTACATGTGAAGTCTTTGGATTATATTTTAAAATTATTTTATTTATTTACCTTTCTGCCTTTGACCCTCCCTGGTCCTCCCTCCTACAGTTCCTCATACCATTCCTCTACCTCATTCCCTCCAAGAGGGTGCTCCCCCCCACTCACCAGACCTCTCCCTTCTCTGTGGCCTCAAGTCTCTCACAGAGTAGGATTATTTTCCCACGCTGAGGCCAGACCAGGCAGTCCTTGGTTATAAATATGCTGGCTGGGACCAGCTCCTTCATGCTGCCTGGTTGGTGGCTTAGTCTCTGGAAGTTCAATGGAATCTGGGTTAGTTGAAACTGCTCCTCTTTCTATATGGTCACCCTCCCTTTCACCTTCTTCAATCATCCCCCTAACTCAACCTCAGGACTACCAGACATTAGTCCAATGGTGCCTTCTTTATACAAATGACAAAGAAGCTGTGAAAGAAATTAGAGAAATGGCAACATTCACAATAGCCACAAATAGTATATACTATCTTGGTATAACTCTTACTAAGCAAGTGAATGATATAGGCAAGAACTTCAAATCCCTAAAGCAATCGAAGACATTAGAGGATGGAAATATCTCCCAAGCTCACAGATCGGTAGGATTAACATAGTGAAAATGGCAATCTTACCAAAAGCTATCTACAGATTCAATGCAATCTCCATCAAAATTCGAATACAGTTCTTCATAGATATAGAAAGTGCAATTCTCAACTTCATACGGAAAGCCAAAACCCCAGGATAGTCAAAACCAATTCTGAACAATAAAAGAATTTCAGGAGGAATCACCATATTTGACCTCATGCTGTCCTACAGAATAATAGTGATAAAGACTGCATGGTATTGGTACAGATACATACAGGTCAATCAATGGAATATAATTGAAGATCCAGAAATAAACCCACACACCTATGGATGCTTGATTTTTGATAACAGAGCAAAAACATAATGGAAAAAGAAAACATCTTGAATAAATGGTGCTGGTCTAACTCACGGTCTGTTTGTAGAAGAAAGCCAATTGATTCATATTTATCACCTTGCACAAAGCTCAAGTTAAAATGGATCAACATAAATCCAAATACACTTAACTGAATAGATGAGAAAGTGGGAAAAAGCTTCGAACTCATTGGCACGGGGAAAATTTTCCTGAACAGAACACCATCTGCTCAGGCTCTAAGATCAACAATTGATAAATGAAACCTCTTGAAACTGAAAAACTTCTGTGAGGCAAAAGACACCAACAATAGAACAAATAGGAAACATATAGATTGGGAAAATATCTTTACTAACTCTATATCTGACAGATGGTTAATATCCAAAATATATAAAGAACTCAAGAAGTTAACCTCCAACAAACAAACAAACAACCCAATTTAAAAATGAGGTATAGAGATAAATAGAGAATTTACAAGAGAAGAATCTCGAATGGCCTAAAAGCACTTAAAGAAATGTTCAAGTTCTTAGTCATCAGGAAAATGTAAATCAAAACGACCCTGAGAGTCTTCCTTATAACAATCAAATGGCTATGGTCAACACTCAAATGATAGTACATGCTGATGAGGATGTGGAGAATGAAGAATGTTCTTCCATTACTGATGGAATTGCAAACTGGTACAACTACTCTGGAAATCAATATGGAGGTTCCTCAGAAAAATTTGGAAATAGTTCTATCTGAAGACCCAGCTATAATACTCTTTGGATTTTTATTAGGATAAAATTATGTCCATGAATTTTCTGGTGAAAACTTGCTGCTTTTAGTATGACAGAGAATAAGCAGAAATATATGCTTATACATAGAAACATATTGTCCTCTCCTTAAGAAAGGAAAAAATATTTCCTAACAAAATATAAGGAAGGCTTATGAAATATATCCAAAAGACTCAGTTTATTAAAGAAGGAAAATTCTAGAGAAATACTATCACAAGAAAAACATATTTCTTTCATTATATACAATCTCCTTATAGTTGATCATTATAAATAATAGTATGTAACATATTGAATATTCTAAAATCTTAATTGTTGAATAATTCCATAAATGTGTTTTAATATTTGAGTATAAATTGTTCACAAAACTGTAAGTATTCATTTCTTCAATTCCATTAAATTTTAATTTGATGTATATTTAAATTACTAATAAAAACTAATAATGCTATGCATATGTAGGACATGAAAAAGAAAAACACAGCTGTATTCCATTATTTACAAAAGTCTAATGTTCTAAGAAAATTTTAAGACATTATTGAAAAACAACATCAAAGGAAAAATGTGTATATATGTGTAATAATAACATGCACATATGAAAATACACCTTAAATGGCTTTGTATACTAAGGTGTAAAATAATAAACATAAAAAGCCAAATCAAACATGAAAATAATAGAATAAATTATTTTAAGTTTCAGTACTCATAAAATTTAAAGCATTTTAAATAACTCCTTCATTCACACAAAACTAAATATGTAAGAGCTTTACTGAAATAGTATACCTTCTTAATACATTTTATTTCACTTGCTGATAACTGTTTTTCACCTCTTTAATGGTAAAAAAAATCATCTTTCATATAATAGAGTTTATTAGTGTTAAGTTTTCTAATATAAATGTGTTTTTATTGTAATTGTACATGTATGTAAAACATTCAAGCTGATGACAGGACCTTGATAAAGCAGCAGAAATATTTGCTGAGCCTTTCATTTACTCATTCAACATAGTTTTGAATTTTTTAGGCTCAAATGCACTTTAATTACTGGTCCTTTTAAAAAGTATCCATGTGTCCTGCAGTCATTTCAGTTTGGTAATAGCAATGGTAGTATTGGAGCCTAAGTAAATATGTTACCTTGAAGTTAAAATTGATACACTCTAGAGTAACTGGAACTTTCAGTTTCCAATGTGTCTTTCTTCACATATTCTCAATTTAATCTCTATTCATAAGTTATAAACACATTTTTTATGCAAATGTGCTTTAGATAAAATTTTATGTCCGATTTTCATGTAAGAAAGAACTGTTTTAAAGATTCATCTACAAAATAACAAAATTTTAAAGATTGATTAGAGAATTTTGTGATTCTCCAGTGACTGTAACTTCAAATTTTGTACGTTATTCTGGAAGAATTCCTGGTAATAATTAAGGATTCAGACAATCTTTAGGCACTAATGAGAACAAATACCAGATGAATTTACTAGAATAGATTACATCTAAGCCCTTCCTTGATTTTGAATCCCAAATGAGAAATTTCTTTTCTTGATTAGTATCTGGATGTCCTTCCACGTTCTTGTTAGGATTTCATTTCCGTGTGGTGGTGTTAGAGCTGGTTCCTTTGAAAATAATTATGGGATTGTGGCCTGTGAATACAAAAGAAATTTTAAAAAATATATAATGGATGAAAGTAGTCTCAGCTTTTCTTTCTCTTCTGAGCTTTGTCCTGTGCAAATGCAACATTTCTGCAGGGCTGCTGCAACAGATACTTGGTTGTAAAGAGAGTGATCAACTCTGGCTAAACAACAGCTCTTAGTGCCTTGCTCTTAAATTCCTAAAGTTTATAGCTGTGATAAATGTTCATTATTCATAAACTGTTCAGTCTGGTTACTTTACAGCAAGGTAAAGACAACCTGAAGTGCCTTATTGAGTGTTCTGAATTATACTAATATGGTTTCCCCTCAATAAAATGATTATATTTATATATTGGTCCCTCAAGAAATGCAAAATCCATGGTGGTTGCATTGCCTAACTTAAACATTTTTACCTGATATGTAAAGACTACCTTCTGTGTATCCTGAAGCTTTATAATGATGATAACTTACCCAGTTAAGAAGACTTGTCATTTTCCTGTCTCTTTAATAGACCTTTCAGTTAATGAACCTTATATATTTCGAAAAATCATGTAAATACATAAAAGTACTCTGTATAAAAATCGTATTTTAGCTAAACATGTTTACTCTTCATACATATAAATTAAATTACTGATGTAGAATATATTTAGTGATGTAAATTTAATAATAAAGATCAATTCCCTTTGAAATTCATATAGAAACACTAAGTATGTACTTTTGTTAATTGTTTGCTTGTTGTTGAATAATTTTACTATATTTATTTGTTATACTGTAAATAAAAAAATTTTTTGAGATATTCATAAAGTTTTGGTATAGCATCAAATGTACGATATGTTTGATTTTCTTATTAAGAAATGTAAATAATTGTGATTTTTGACCATTAATAAATAAAAGTGATATGACAGAATGGATCCTAACTTATCTATATTCAAAAAGTGGATTTTATATCTCAAATATTTTTCATAAATTTTATAATTATCAAGAAATTTATTCAAGACTATATTCTATTTACCCTTCCTCAACAATGATCTTCCTCTCTCCTCTAGTTCCTTACTCTGTAGCTAACCTCTGTGTTGCTCTATATCTAACCTCTGTGGTTCCATGGGCAGGTTTTTGAAGACTTAAAAGCTAATCTCTACATTTAAGTGAACACATATCATATTTGTCCTTTTGAGTCTGTATTACCTCACACAAAATGATTTTCTAGCTCCATGCAATACAATGGTGACCTGCCTGCATGAGACACTGGTGTAATAGTAGCACAAGTGTCGTAGTGTACTAACCACTAACTGATTAGATTTACCGCCTATTCCATGAGTTAGGACCCATTCCAACACTGCACAGGTAGCTAGAAAGAAAGAAAGAAAGAAAGAAAGAAAGAAAGAAAGAAAGAAAGAAAGAAAGAAAGGAAGAAATATAAAGGTTTCTTTTCTATAATCTCCTGATTGAAAAATACTTTGAGATAACTGTAAAATGTATTTCCAAGGAGAGTCAGATGCTGTTTCATGATTTGTTTTAAGAGACAGTGTTTGCTTGCATAATAAAACTGATTAAATTAATCTTGAAATTAATTCTAGGTATTTATTTTGTTATGGACAATTAACATCTGAAAGTCTCCAAAGAAAATACTTTACTTGGTCATCCATATTTAATGAAGAATCTGCTACAAAGAAGTACTATGTTGGATCAAATTATTTCCATCCATCATGGGTGACTTATTATATTATACATTCCTTGATACTATGTTCTGTAAAATAAAATAAAACAGCATGAATTTTACAAATATCCCAAAACATAAATTACTTCATTAAAATACACTTTGTTGAGACAAGGCTAACTATGTATAATAGTTTCTGCTTAAACGTAACAAAAAGGTGAATAAAATCAATAAAGAAAAAAAAACCCACTGTATTATGATGCACAGGAACACTGTCTTGATTAGAGGCAACACAACAGGAAACCAAGTGAAAGTGTATCCAATTAATTTTTATAGCTTTGTTGATTTTCCTCTTTTCTTTTCTCACTCTAGTGTTTGGGTATCAAATAAGATGCTTTAACTTTTCCACAAAGTTGTTAATAAAGCTGATAGTCAGTGATAACCATGTAATAAAAAGAGTCAACTTTCAAAGATATGAGAAAAGTGGATGAAGTAGAGGAGAGGAAGTAGCATAGGAATGAGAAAGGCCCAGTTTAACAAAGATGCAGACTCCTAAGAAATGAAGCCTACTATGAGCTGAAATCACAGAAAAGCCACAAATAACTACATATAACTTTCTTTTGAGATTGTAATTTAGTTACAGTATTTTCCCCTTACCTTTCCTCCTTCTGAATCTTCCCATATACATCTCTTTTCTCTTCTTCAGATTCATGGCTTTTTTAAAACTATTTTTTATTTCAATTATGTATGTTTTATATGTATGTATTATGGATAAATGGATGGAATTCTAAATATAACCTCTTCAGGCAACAGAATATTAACTATGGGTTTGTGTTCAGTGCTGGTATTTGGCACTGAACAACTAATTGTTATAATTTGTCCCTGGGGAGAGCCACCGCCCCCATTCCTAGATTTCCTTAGTTGTCTAAACACCATTCCTACTAGCTATGATGCCTATGGACTACACCAATAACCAGCATGACAGAATAACCCTAAGGTTTCAGTAGTGAAACACATCTTAGTGGTAGCCAAGAGCTCTCACATTGAACACTAAAGCTTGGACACAAAACTTATTCCATGAAGGGAAACCATGCCTGATACTTAAAACCTAGTAACTATTCAGTGTTTGTGAAGGCATGGTCATTGAAAGAGAATCTATAAGTACTAATTTGCCATACATTCACAGTCTTTAACAAAAATCAATAACCTGTTGTATACACACAAATGAGTGTAATCTTCAATCCTGAACAAGGTAACTTCTCTTTGAAATAATCAGAGACCATTACAGAAAAGCACAACCAAGAAAAACATAGAGTTGTGTGACCAGATACATGTAGATATGCATAAAACACACAACAGCACTGAAGGTTTATTAAGCATGCCAGGAGGAGGAATGGAAAGATTTAAGATCCAGAGGATTAGGTAGCTTGCTGTCAAATTAAGTCTCCTTGTAATATCAGAGGCTATCCCCATGAAGTTTCACCAACTGTGCAAACATGAGATGAACAAGAACAACATCAATGACCATGCCAAACTAGTCAGAGAAAAATATGTTACTTAATATTTCTTCTAGGGTATGCCAGAGTATAGTGTGCTCTATTGGGTTCCAGCCAAACAGTTTATCAGAAGACAAAACATAAATCTCTATTGGACAGCTTTCAAAATATATCTTTTATTTTATTTAAATCAAAATATAATTACATCATTTCTCCTTTCCTTTCATATCTCCAGACTTTCTCATGTACTTGTAGTGTTACACACACACACACACACACACACACACACACACACACACACACGACAGGCCATTTGATTTTGAGTTATTTATATTTTTTTCATTATGCATTCCTATGTTATACAATACTAGAAAATATTTCGTATAATGTAAATGGTTTATATTGTCTTCTGTGTGTGTGTGTGTGTGTGTGTGTGTGTGTATGTGTGTATGAGAGAGAGAGAAAAGAGAGAGAACAGACAGAGACAGAGACAGAGTCAGAGAATGAGACAGAATGAAAGAGAATGAGAAATTTTCCTCCTTGTAAACAACACAACCAAAAGCAACTTGAGAAGTGAGTGTTGTGTTTCTTGTTTTTGTTTAGTCTCACAGGCTACAGGCTATCATGAAGGGAAACCAGAGCAGAAGCCTGAATGCAGAACAAAGACCACAGAAGAAGACTGCTTACTTAATGGCTTGCTTTCTTTGGCTTACTCAGCTGTTTCTGTGAAGCCAAAGCCTAAATGAGAAGAGATTACAGTGCCCAGAGCTTCCTAGGTCATCTTTCAACAAAAATCAATCCAAAAAATGGACACTACCCATTGGCAAGTCTGTTGGAGGTAATTTTTACATTTCGTCTTCTCAGCGGTGTCTACTTGACAACTAAAGAAGCATGTATAGAGAAAAAAGAAAGACATAAATGCACATACATGTAAGATAAAAAAATGATTCAAAATATTTTTAAGAATAAAATCTAAATAAAAGCATGTAAAATAATGAGGAATATATGTTATACATCTGTTTGTTGATCTGCTTAAATGATCTATTAATTTGAAAAATGAGGTGGTTTTTTTTTTTTGTTTGGGTTAAGCCATATTAGTACATTTTTAATTGAAGATTTATAAAATATTATATATTTTAATTTTTAGTATATTCCTCATTGCTATCATGTCCATGATTTATTCCTCATTGCTATCATACTATGATTTATGGTATGTCACAGTGTCTATTTATTGCACTATTATTCCCAACTTTGGCTTCTCTGTAAAACAAATATATCAACGAAGTAAAAATAATAATGAAAAAGCAAAACACAGTCACTTAATACTTCTGCATAGAAGCCTATGTGCTTCTCTTCTTTGACATCCCCTTAAGAAGTGTAGTTTACAAGGTGCATGTTTGCCTATAATATTTGAATCTTTTTAATTTTCTTATTACATTAAGCATTTGTGCTTGCTCTCTTTCCACTATGCATGAAAGGGATCCTTTCAATTCCTGACTCCTTCCTGCTTGACATGATCCCGTGTGTTATGGATATCATTCTCCTATTTTATTCCCATATATTTTATTGATTTTTCTTAATATACAAGTTCAGTTCATTTTCCTTAAAGAAATCTTAGTAGTGCATGGAACTATTCTAATGCTCTCCTCCTCCATTATAGCTATAGGTTAGTGTGTAATCATTTCTTCATGTCATACATAATGGTTTTATTCCAGTTTTTGTCTAAGTTCAATGTTCATGCATTCCCATAATTGTTTAATAATAGCAATTCATTAAATATTTTAATGAGGGACCAAGGAAATACGGTTTGTGTTTCATATATGTGAAATTTGATGAATAAATTCTTTAGTTCTTATTCAGCAGTTTGCTTATTTGGTTCTTTGGTTTATAGAGTTATATATTTGTGTGTAAATGCAAGCCTACATGAAACATGATAGGTTACCAATGATTGATTTATAATTTTTAGCTGTGAATATCATAGCATGACTTTTATGCTACTTATGAGAAAATTTATTATGATTTACAGTTCAGTTTGATTTGTAAATATATGTTAAATTATTTTAGTTGTATCAAAGCAGTGTCTTCAATTCTGGGTTTTTATTCAGAACTTTATGCATTACCTTGGATAAATTTGCATAAATTATTGAGCAAATGATTAGTAGAAATTATTGTGTGCCCATTATTTTTACAATGGAACAAAACACAAAAGGATTTAACTCCACTTCTCATTTTCCACCACACCTTCTGACTTATACCACATGACAAAGATTTTGTAGTCAAATTATTTTCCTATTTTAATCACATGATGAGCTTCTCTTGATTAATTGTTCCAGGAGTTCTTTAAACTTATGCGAGATGTGTTCTTGAAAAATTATGCCTGTTGGAGAAATTTGGAAAGAGTCCTAGAACACCCAATTATGTAAGAGTTATGGATCATATAAGGGACACCTACTGTTTTAAAGGGTACTGTGGGATTTATAAATTTTCCTCAAAGGAAGAGCTGTCTGGAAGATTGAATGGGCCTGGGATTTGTACGAAAGATATTTGTTGCATTTTTGTTTTTCAGACACCTATTTTGTCAACACCAATTAATTATTAAATGCTATGGAGGTTTACAATCCCAGCATAAATGTTTTACTGGAACCTTCTGAATCTACCTGATGTATAGCCTCAGTAGAGATGTATGAAGCTTTGGGCATGTTGCCAGATGTTTATCAGTCTTGTAACTTCTTACCATTTAGAGAAGGTGAAAAACATTACTATGTACTTTTTTCTTATTTTGATCATTTATCCCCTATAAATTAGTTTTTCAATGTCATTAGCATAGAATAGCAAATAGTTCCTTGCAAATTATTTATTTAAGAAAATAGTTTTCATAAATGCAATTAAATGATAAAATTTATCTGGGCTAATATATCTGTATCTCTAAATCCTATAATATAGAATTGGGATGATATCAGCATTATTTTACAGTATGTGCTGCGCATAATTGTTTTCAATCAGATTACATTCTCTTAACTAAAATCAAACTATGGTTAACTAAAATGTTGTCCTTGTTGAAAGTAAAATTACACAGTAAAATTGGAAGTCTAAATTTATTTTAAAATTTACTTTATAGAAATCTCAGTATTTATAATCATGAAGATTTTTTTATTAAGTAACTCTTCCTATATGACACATTGAAGTGCTAAGTAGTAATGTCTTAGTTAGTGGGGGAGACTAGGTGACATAGTGTCCTCATATATTATAATGGAATTAAAAACTGTGTGTAGCCCTTAATATAAAGCTGACTACAAAGTAAGAGAAGAAACACTCTAGAATTCACTTAAGAATGTGAGACTGAAGCTGAAATATTTTTTATAAACTTGAACACTATGAAAACATTCAAAATGTCCACCAAAATAAAAACAGGTTTCATTAAAAGAGAAAAAAATACACTATTTATGATGGAATGAAAGAACAAAGAATTCTACAATGACTAGAAGAGAGGACAATGTCATGTAGTGTGAGGATAACAATCTATTATTTAAAATTTGTCATTATTATTGTTATTACTATTATTATTATCATTATCACCACTACTATTATGCCAGTGTATTGCCAATGGCCATGAGTGAAAGGCAGAAAAATGTTCTTGGCTCAGTCCGCCCGCTGACATTTATGTGGAATCTAGGGATCTAATAAGGTATCATTAGGCTTGCATGACAAATATCTGAACTAGTAGAGCCTTCTTGCCAGTACTCAATATGAAATTTTAAGACATATAGAATGTTAATGAAATGTGATACAGTTAAAGAATATATACATTTTTCAAGGAATCAAAGATTCAAAATGAAAAACTAAAAGTTTCTAGGCAACCAGTTGAAAATACTTCAGCAGAACAAACAAAACAATATCTTCAACAAAAGAAATGTTGAATCATATGACATAAGTCTAAACGTGTAATAACCCTTGACTAGAATGATGTTGCTAGAATGCTTATGCTGTCCCTCGGTGCGAAGTGCTCTTAAAAACTAATCACAATAGTTTTGCTCCTGAAATTTTATTCTTGCTTTTCTGTTTCAAAGTTTATTAGCATGTGATTTAATGAAATACTCACTCATGTATTACCTGCTCACAGTATTCCTTGTCATATTATCTAATATAGTAGCTGACTTCCTTAAGTATTTTTTAATTTAATTTTTACCTTTCACATAAATTTTATCATGGTATACCATTTTATCTTTCCCAGTAAAACATTAAAGATCTGTTCATAAAAATATAAGCAAATGCATTGCCAAGTATTGATAGACATATATAGTCATACAGATGATGCAGATAAAATAGAGGTAGAGATACAGATGTTTGCATGTTCATACTTTTAAAGGCACAAGGTATTTGCAATGCATGGTTATTTGCAGAATGATAAATGGAAAAATAGATTCAAAGTAGGATAGGGATGAACAAGGCCTAAGTAAAGATAGAAGAAGGCAGTTTATGTGTTAGGATGTTACTGCATGGGAATGTGAATGGGTAACTGATGCCCTCACTGTGAAAAGCTCACATAATTTCTGTTTCAATGTGCACTTTCAGTTTCTCTCAGTAGTAAAAATTATCAATCAGAAAGGAAAGCTATCAGTAATGAAATGCAATTTCCCACACAAGCAAACTATAATTTATAAAATGGAAATTGATTACACAAATATAAAAAAATACATTATAAATTTTAGAGAGGAAACTACTTTTGCAATACTCTTCAATGGTGGATAAATTAATTGTGAAAATCAGTGGCAGATTATAACACAAAGAGGAAATACACAGACACCATTATAAAAATATTGTTTAGGAAATTGGGTAGAACTTAAGTAAATAAAAATGTGCTCTGATAGAATTCTGCACTGAA
>JADRCH010000004.1:30142720-30211657 GCA_019843965.1 Rhynchomys soricoides | reverse complement strand
TAGATGGCTTATCTGACCATATGGATTCAGTGCAGAATTCTATCAGACCTTCAAAGAAGACCTACTCCCAATACTCTTCAAACTATTCCACAAAATAGAAAAAGAAGGCACACTATCCAATACATTCTATGAGGCCACAGTTAAACTGATACCAAAACCCCACAAAGATACAACTATAAAAGAAAACTTCAGACCAATTTCCCTTATGGATATCGATGCAAAAATACTCAATAAAATTCTTGCAAACCAAATCCGAGAACACATCAAAACGATCATTCATCATGATCAAGTAGGCTTCATCCCAGGGATGCAGGGATGGTATAATACCCAGAAATCCATCAATGTAATCTACTACATAAACAAATTCAAAGAAAAAATCTACATGGTCATTTCATAAGATGCTGAAAAAGCATTTGACAAAGTTCAACATCTCTTCATAATAAAAGTCTTGGAAAGATCAGGAAATCAAGGAGCATACCTAAACATAGTAAAAGGAATACACAATAAACTAGTGGCCAACATCAAACTAAATAGAGAGAGACTCGAAGCAATCCCACTAAAATCAGGGACTAGGCAAGGCTTCCTTCTCTCTCCCTATCTATTCAATAGAGTACTTGAAGTTCTAGCTAGAGCAATTACACAACAAAAGGAGGTCAAAGGGATACAAATTGGAAAGGAAGAAATCAAAATACCACTATTTGCATTGCAGATGATATGATGGTATACTTAAGTGACCCAAAAAACTCCACCAGTGATTTCCTACAGCTGATAAACATCTTCAGCAAAGTGGCTGGATTCAAAATTACCTCAAGCAAATCAGTAGCCTTCCTATACTCGAAGGATAAACAGGCTGAGAAAGAAATTAGGGAAATGACACCCTTCACAATTGTCAAAAACAATATAAAATATCTTGGTGTGACTCTAACCAGACAAGTGAAAGATCTGTATGACAAGAACTTCAAGTCTCTGAAGAAAGAAATAGAAGAAGACCTCAGAAGATGGAAAAATCTCCCATGCTCATAGATTGGCAGGATTAATATATTTAAAATGGCCATCCTGCTGAAAGCAATCTACAGATTCATTGCAATCCCCATCAAAATCCCAACTCAGTTCTTCATAGACTTAGAATGAGCAATTCTCAAATTCATTTCAAATAACAAAAAACCCAGGATAGCAAAAACTATCCTCAACATTAAAAGGACTTCTGGGGGAATCAGCATCCCTGACCTTAAGCTGTACTACAGAGCAGTAGTGATAAAAACTGCATGGTATTGGTACAATGACAGGCAGGTAGATGAATTGAGTAGCATTGAAGAAACAGAAATGAACCCACACACTTATGGTCACTTGATCTTTGACAAAGGAGCTAAAACCATCCTGTGGAAAAAAGGCAGCATCTTCAACAAATGGTGCTGGTTCAACTGGTGATCTACATGTAGAAGATTGTGAAATGATCCATTCCTATCTCCCTGTACAAAGCTCAAGTCCAAGTGGACAAGCACCTCCACATAATACCAGATAAACTGAATCCAATAGAACAGAAAGTGTGGAAAAGTTTCGAACACATGGGCACAGGGGAAGAGTTCCTGAACAGAACACCAGTGGTCTGTGCTCTAAGATCAAGAACTGACAAATGGTACCTCATAAAATTACAAAGCTTCTGTAAGGCAAAGGACAGTGTAAATAGGACAAAATGGCAACCTATAGCTTGGTAAAAGATCTTTACCAATCCTATGTCTGATAGAGGCTAATATCTAATATATACAAAGAACTCAAGAAGTTAGACTCCAGAGAACCAAATAACCCTATCAAAAAATGGGGAGCAGAGCTAAACAGAGAATCTCAAAGGAGGAAACTTGAAGGGTTGAGAAACACCTAAAGACATGTTCAACATCCTTAGTCATAAGGAAATACAAATCAAAACAACCCTGAGATTCCACCTCACACCAGTCAGAATGGCTAAGATGAAAAATTCAGGTGACAGCATTTGTTGGCAAGGATGTGGAGAAAGTGTAAAACTTCTCCACTGCTGGTAGGAATGCAAGCTGATACAAACTCTCTGGAAATCAGTTAAGTGGACCCTCACAAAAATGAACATAATACTACCTGAGGACCAAGCTATACCACTCCTGGGCATATACCCGGAAGATGTTCCAACATGTAATAAAGAAACGAGCTTAGGCAGCATCCAGGCAGGCATGGCATGGAAGGAACTGAGAGTTCTACATCTTGTTTTGAAGGCAAACAGAAGCTTGGCTTCCAGGCAACTAGGATAATTAACTTAAAGGCCATGCCCACAGTTGCATACTTCTTCCCACCAGTCCAGATTTATTTGGACAAGGTCTCTCTCCTAATAGTGCCACTTCCTTGGCCAACGACACTCAATCCAATGCATTGTGCTCTGTGGCCCCCATAGGCTTGTTCAAACACATGAGTCTATGGAGGCCATACCTAGCCATAGCATAATGCAAAATATGTTAAAATATTACCATACTATATAGCAGTCTCAATAACCTTCAAAGTCCAAAGTTCAAAGTCTCTTCTGAGACTAAGTCTTTTAACTGTAATGCCATATAAAGTGAAAGAATTACTGGACCAAAACAAGACAGAAACTCAGCTAGGCAAATTCCAAACTCCATGTCTCAATGTCCAATGTCAAAGCATTTTTCAGATCTCCAACTCTTTTCATTCATGTTGACTGCTTTTGGCCAGTCTGGCATTTTGCACAAAGAAATCTCCTTCCTCTGTGCTGGTTCTATTCCCTGTTAATAGCTTTCCTCAGCAGCTATCCCAAGGCTCTGACATGCTTAATATCTCAGGGTCTCCAAGGCAACTTCAACATATGCCTTCTTGATTCAGTGTCTGTGATCCACACATGATTTTCTGGGCTCTTTGAAAAGTCTTGAGTTCCTTCTTAATCTCTGCACTCTGTAGTACTCTAGGCCTTGGTTGACTCCACTCCACTGCTCCTGCTACTCTTGGCGATCATTATGTGGTACTGTAATCTCTAATTTGCTCAGGTCTTCCACTGCAACTAGGCTTCACCAATAGCTTGTCATAGGCTCCCATTATCCAAACCTCACCTTCTTTGCATGGACCTTTCAGTCCTGGGCCATCAACTAAGTCTGTACCTTAACCAATGGCCTTCCTTGACCTCACTAATGCCTAGATTACATATTCAGAAAAAGACAGTGTAGTGGCTATTCCTGATTGTAAACTTAACTATATCTGGAGTGAACTACAATCCAGAATTAGAAGGCTCACCTGTGATCCAGATTTTGAGTTTGGAAGACATAAGTTTAAGGTGTGGTGGTACACACCTTTAATCTGGGCCACACTTTCTGTTGAAGACCTACATAAGAACATTGGAAGAAGGAAGATTTGCTCTTCTTTGCCTGTGTGTCTTATGGGACTAAGCAATTGCTAGATCCTCTGACTTTCATTCACAGCTGCTGCTGACCATTGTTGGAGAGTTGGACTACAGACTGTAAGTCATCAACAAATTCCCTTACTATATAGAGACTACCCATAAGTTCTGTGACTCTAGAGAACCTTGATTAATACAAGCAGCAATACTGTCACACTGTCATGTCTCTAAAAAAATATATATATATATCCCCCAGTGAATTCACAGGATTAAAAGCAATACAATGTCAGAGTTATTAGATAATGTAAAGGCTATATCTGTGTTGCAAAATATCTTCAATTAAATAACCAAAGAGGAGAGGCTAGATAAAGAATCATAATACATGTTATATACATGTTAGCTTGCAGGAAATTGCAATGACAGAAAAAAATATACACAGGAGAGAGAGAGAGAGGGAGAGAGAGAGAGAGAGAGAGAGAGAGAGAGAGAGAGAGAGAGAAAGAAGGGAGGAGAAAGAGAGGAGAGGGGGTTTCCAACAAAAGTGCTCTACCAAATGGCAACTGAGATCACATAAAAAGTCAGTAACTGAGATTTGATGGCAAGATAAATATTTTCTATTATATTTAATGAAAATTAGAGATAAAATTGAATCAAACAATTAATATCGAATGAATTGATAACCAAATAGGTAGAAAAAAGATATCATATTCATCAAATTATAATTTTTTTTATTTTTATTTTCATATTTTATTTACATTTCAAATGTTTCAGATCTCCCCTTTGGAACCTCACCATTCCCTCCGCCTTCCCCCTGCCAATATGGGGATACTCTCCAACCCACCCTCCCACCCACCAACCCACTCTCGTCCTTCCTACTTGTAATTCTCCTATACTGGGGTATCTAACACCCTCAGGCTCAAGGGCCTCTGCTCCCCCTGACTGGTAACAAGACCCTACTCTGCCGCATTTGTGGCCAGGACCATGGGTCTCTCCATGTGTATTCTTTAGTAGGTGGATCAGTCTCCAGAAGTATCTGGGGGTCAGGCCAGTTGCTACTGTTGCTACCTCCCTGGGGCTGCACACTCCCTCAGCTCCTTGAGTCCTTTCTCCAAGCCCTCCATTTGGGATGTCACACTCAGAACTACTATTGCTGCGAAGTGACTCTTGCGTATTTCAAACTTTTTTGCTAATAACTTAACAGTGAGAACATACCATGTTCATTCATTTGTGACTGCGTTACCTTGCTCAGGATGATATTTTCAAGATCCATCCATTTGTCTACGAATTTCATGAAGTCATTGTTTTTAATAGCTCAGTCATACTCCATTGTGTAAATGTACCACATTTTCTGTATCCATTCCTCTGTGGAGGGACATCTGGGTTGTTTCCATTTTCTGACTATTATAAATATGGCTGCTATGAACATAGTGGAAAATATGTCTTATTACATGTTGGAGCATCTTCTGGGTATATGCCCAGGAGTGGAATAGCTGGGTACTCAGGTAGTATTATGTTCATTTTTCTGGGGGTCCGCCAAACTGATTTCCAGAGAGGTTGTATCATCTTGCATTCCCACCAGCAATGGAGGAGTGTTCCTCTTTCTGCACATCCTCACAAACATCTGCTATCACCTGAGTTTTTGATCTTAGCCATTCTGACTGGTGTGAGGTGGAATCTCAGGGTTGTTTGGATTTGCATTTCCCTGATGACTAAGGATGATGAACCTTTCTTTAGGTGCTTCTCGGCCATTCAAGTTTCCTCTGTTGAGAATTCTCTGTTTAGCTCACTTCCCCATTTTTTGATAGGGTTATTTGGATCTCTGGCATCTAGCTTCTTGAGTTCTTTGTATACTTTGGATATTAGCCCTCTATCAGATGTAGGATTGGTAAAGATCTTTTCCCAATTTGTAGGTTGCCGTTTTGCACTATTCACAGTGTCCTTTGCCTTACAGAAGCTTTGTAATTTTATGAGGTCCCATCTGTCAATTCTTGATCATAGAGCACAAGCCATTGATGTTCTGTTCAAGAACAATTCCCCTGTGCCCAAGTGTTCGAGATTCTTCCCCACTTTCTCTTCTATTAGATTCAGTGTATCTGGTTTTATTTGAAGGTCCTTGATCCACTTGGACTTGAGCTTTGTACAGGGATATAAGAATGGATCAATTTGCAATCTTCTACATGTAGACCACCAATTGATCCAGCACCATTTGTTGAAGATGCTAGTTTTTTTCCACTGCATGGTTTTAGCTCCTTTGTCGAAGATCAAGTGACCATATATGTGTGGGTTCATTTCTGGGTCTTCAATTCTATTCCATTGATCTACCTGCCTGTCACTGTACCAATACTATGAAGTTTTTATCACTACTGCTCTGTAATACAGCTTGAGGTCAGGGACAGTGATTCCCCCAGAAGACCTTTTATTGTTGAGGATAGTTTTTGCTATCCTGCGTTTTTTGTTATTCCATATGAATTTGAGAATTGCTCTTTCTATGTCTATGAAGAATTGAGTTGGGATTTTGATGGGGATAGCATTGTATCTGTGTATTGCTTTCGGCAGGATGACCATTTTAACTATGTTAATCCTGCCAATCTATGAGTATGGGAGATTTTTCCATCTTCTGAGGTCTTCTTCAATTTCTTTCTTCAGAGACCTGAAGTTCTTGTCATACAGATCTTTCACTTGTCTGGAAAGAGTCACACCAAGGTATTTTATATTGTTTGTGACAATTGTGAAGGGTGTCATTTCCCTAATTTCTTTCTCAGCCTGTTTATCCTTCGAGTATAGGAAGGCTACTGATTTGCTTGAGGTAATTTTGTATCCAGCCACTTTGTTGAAGTCGTTTATCAGCTGTAGCAGATCTCTGGTGGAGTTTTTTGGGTCACTTAAGTATACCATCATATCATCTGCAAATAGTGGTATTTTGATTTCTTCCTTTCCAATTAATATCCCTTTGATTTCCTTTTGTTGCCTGATTGCTAGAACTTCAAGTACTCTATTGAATAGGTAGGGAGAGAGAGGGCAGCCTTGTCTAGTCCCTGATTTTAGTGGGATTTCTTTCAGCTTTTCTCCATTTAATTTGATGTTGGCCACTGGTTTGCTATATATTGTTTTTACTAAGTTTAGGTATGCTCCTTGAATTCCTGATCTTTCCAAGACTTTTATCATGAATGGATGTTGAATTTGGTCAAATGCTTTTTCAGCATCTAATGAAATGACCATGTGGTTTTTTTCTTTGAGTTTGTTTATGTAGTGGATTCCATTGATGGATTTCCGGGTATTGAACCATCCCTGCATCCCTGGGATGAAGTCTACTTGATCATGGTGAATGATCGGTTTGATATGTTCTTGGATTCGGTTTGCAAGAATTTTATTGAGTATTTTTGCATTGATATCATAAGGGAAATTGGTCTGAAATTTTCTTTCTTTGTTGGGTCTTTGTGGGGCTTTGGTATCAGTGTGACTGTGGCCTCATAGAATGAATAGGGCAGTGTTCCTTCCGTTTCTATTTTATGGAATAGCTTGAAGAGTATTGGTATTAGGTCTTCTTTGAAGGTCTAATAGAATTCTGCACTGAACCCATCTGGTCCTGGGCTTTTTTTGGTTGGGAGTCTTTTAATGACTACTTCTATTTCTTTAGGGTTTATGGGACTGTTTAGATTGTTTATTTGATCCTGATTGAACTTTGGTAATTGGTATCCATCTAGAAACTTGTCCATTTCTTCCAGATTTTCCAATTTTGTTGCATATAGGCTTTTGCAGTAGGATCTGATGATTTTTTTAATTTCCCCAGAGACTGTTGTTATATCTCCGTTTTCATTTCTGATTTTGTTAATTTGGATACTGTCTCTGAGCCCTCTGGTTAGTCTGGCTAAGGGTTTATCTATCTTGTTGATTTTCTCAAAGAACAAGCTTTTGGTTTTGTTGATTCTTTGTATAGTTCTTTTAGTTTCCACTTGGTTGATTTCAGCCCTTAATTTGATTGTTTCCTGCCTTTTACTCCTCTTAGGTGTATTAGCTTCTTTTTGTTCCAGAACTTTCAGATGTGCTGTTAAGCTGTTAGTGTATGCTCTCTCCAGTTTCTTTTTAGAGGCATTCAGAACTATGAGTTTTCCTCTTAACACTGCTTTCATTGTGTCCCATAGGTTTGAGCAAGTAGTATTTTCATTTTCATTGAATTCTAGGAAGTCTTTAATTTCCTTCTTTATTTCTTCCTTGACCAAGTTATCAATAAGCAGAGCATTGTTCAGCTTCCATGTGTATGTGGGCTTTCTATGTTGTTGTTGCCCTTGAAGACCAACCTTAATCGGTAGTGATCTGACAGGAGGCATGGGATTATTTCAATCTTCTTATATATGTTGAGGTTTGTTTTGTGACCAATTATATGATCAATTTTGGAGAAGGTACCATGAGGTGCTGAGAAAGTATATTCTTTTGATGCAGGATGAAATGTTCTATAGATATCTGTTAAACCCATTTGGTTCATAGCATCTGTTAGTTTCACTGTGTCTCTGTTTAGTTTATGTTTCCAAGATCTGTCCATTGTTGATAGTGGGGTGTTGAAGTCTCCCACTATTATTGTGTGAGGGGCAATGTGTGCTTTGAACTTTAGTAGAGTTTCTTTTATGAAAGTGGGAGCTCTTGCATTCGGGGCGTAGATGTTCAGAATTGAGAGTTCTTCTTGGTAGATTTTTCCTTTGATGAGTAAGAAGTGACCTTCCTCATCTTTTTTGATGAATTTTGGTTGAAAGTCAATTTTATCTGATATTAGAATGGCTACTCCAGCCTGTTTCTTGGGGCCATTTGCTTGGAAAATTGTTTTCCAGCCCTTTACTCTGAGGTAGTGTTTATCTTTAACAAGGAGGTGTGTTTCCTGGATGCAGCAAAATGCTGGGTCCTGTTTATGGATCCAGTTTGTCAGTCTATGTCTTTTTATTGGGGAGTTGAGACCATTGATGTTAAGACATATTAAAGAATAGTGATTGTTATTTCCTGTTATTTTTGATGTTGTTTATATTGTTTGTGTGGCTATCTTCTTTTGAGTTTGTTGAAAGATTACTTTCTTCCTTTTTCTTGAGTGTAGTTTCTCTCCTTGAGTTGGCATTTCCCCTGTATTATTCTTTGTAGGGATGGGTTTGTGGAAATATACTGTGCAAATTTGGATTTGTTGTAGAATATTTTGGTTTCACCATCTATGATTATTGAGAGTTTTGCTGGGTATAGCAGCCTAGGCTGGCATTTGTGATCTTTTAGAGTCTGTATGAGATCTGCCCAGGATCTTCTAGCTTTCATAGTCTCTGGTGAAAAGTCTGGTGTAATTCTGATAGGGCTGCCTTTAAATGGTACTTGCCCCTTCCCTTACTGCTTTTAATATTCTTTCCTTGTTTTGTGTATTTTGTGTTTTGACTATAATGTGATGGAAGGAATTTCTTTTCTGGTCCAGTCTATTTGGCGTTCTGTAGGCTCCTTGTATGCTTATGTTCATCTCTTTCTTTAGGTCAAGGAAGTTTTCTTCTATAATTTTGTTGACAATATTTACTGGTCCTTTAAGTTGGGAGTCTTCACTCTCTTCTATGCCTATTATCCTCAGGTTCTGTCTTCTCATTGCATTCTGGATATCTTGGATGTTTTGGGTTAGGAGCTTTTTGCATTTTGTGTTTTATTTGACTGTTGTGTCCATGTTTTCTATGGTATCTTCCGCACCTGAGATTCTCTCTTTCATCTCTTGTATTCTGTTGGTGATGTTTGCATGTATGACTCCTGATTTCTTTCCTATGTTCTCTAACTCCAAGGTTGTCTCCCTTTGTGATTTCTTTATTGTTTCTATTTCTGTTTTTAATTCCTGAATGGTTTTGTTCATTTGTTTGATTGTGTTTTCCTGTATTTCTTCCCGTTTGATTGTGTTTTCCTATAATTCTTCAAGGGATTTTTGTGTGTCCTCTTTAATGGTTTCCGGTTTTTTACCTGTGTTCTCTTGTATTTCTTTAAGGGAGTTATTTATTTCCTTCTTAAAATGTTCTATCATCCTCTTGATAAGTGATTTTAAGTCTGAGTCTTCCTTTTCTGGTGTGTTGGGGTATCCAGGGCTCACTGTGGTGGGTTAGCTGGGTTCTGATGAAGCCAAGTAGTCTTGGTTTCTGCTCCTTGTGTTCTTGCCCTTGCCTTTTGCCATCTGGTTATGTTTGGTGTTAGCTGGTCTTTCTCTCTCTGACTGTGGCTTGTCTTTCCTTCAAGCTCAGATGCCAATAATCCTGGGAGACCAGTTCTCTCTTCCAGCTTTTCTTCAGATCCTGTGTCTGGAGTCCTCCTATTGCTGGCTCCTCAGCGTAAGTGGGTGGGTAGCTTTTTCCCTGCACTGCTTGTATATGGAGGCCTGGTAGGCCAGGCAGGGTTTCTGGCCAGAGGTGGAAGCAGGCAGGCTCTTACCTTCTGGCTTTACCTCAGTCCCTGCGTCTGGAGCCCGCCTCCCTCTGGCTCCTCAGCACAAGTGGGCAGGTAGCTTTCTCCCTGCACTGCTTGTTTATGGAGGTTTCCTGGGTCAGGCGGGTGTCTCTGGACACAGGTGGAAGCAGGCAGTCCCATCGAATTACTTTTTAAGGTGTGCTGTTATTATACTTTGAAAGAGATAATTTTACTCATGATTCCTCATGTATGGGCTGCTAATATATTCCTGAAAAAGCAAACAAAATGTAAAACAAGACAAGAGGGAACATCTTGAAACAGGGAAATACTACATACAGCTTTTTCCACATGGATAAAGACAAGGTACAAATTATAAATTATGCTAAATATACATTTGTTGAAAGGATTGCATGAAAATGAAATTTTACCTCTTCGGTTATGCTCCAGAAAACTGAGAACATAAGTAGAAAATGATGAAAATCTGAAGCAATATGAATAGTTTGGAATTTGATGATATGTCTGCTCAATAATCCCTCAAGCTTCTTAAGCAATCCAAGCAAAGTTTTGAAAAATGTCACAGATAACATGTCAATAAAATGAAATCCACAGGAAATAGTATTAAGTGAAAAATGCTAAACCCAAAAAAATATAATATGAACCTGAGTTGACATGTTTACTAATTGTGGGAAATAAACTTAATATATTAAAAATATAGGAAAATTAATATCCAATGCATGATCTAAAAGAGTAGGACAAAAATTCTTAGGTGGCACCTAGAGGAAAAATAGTTTCAAAGTTTAATAAATATTATAAACTAAAAATACATACAAAATAATATATAATTTATATATTTAGCCCTTTAAGTAGTTAAAACAATTAGAATGAATAAATATTATAAAATCAAATTTGCTAAAACTGATAAAAAAGATAATTTCTATTGTTTTGGGGGATATTGTTTTGTTCTTGATTTTTTGAGACAGGGTTTCTTTGTGCAGCTTTGGCTGACCTGGGACTCATACTATAGATTAGATTCACCTCAAATCCACAGAGATCTGTCAGCCTCTACCTTTTTAGTGCTAGACTATAGGCATTTGCTACCACTGTCTGCCATACTACTGTTATTAAGGGAAAGAAATAATCCTTTTCAGTAGATGTCTATATAACAATTTCATTAACAAACATGAAGATTTAAAAAAGAAGTATGAACTAACTCCATACAAACTGTGCTATAGAAAAATAATAAATTTAGTAATAGTAAAATTTGTTACAGACATAGTTGTACTAAAGTGCATAATATCATATATCTGAATAGTTACAATTACTAGAGTTGCATTGCTAATGAAAATATTGTCTCAGTGATTTTAAAAAGAATACAAGGCTCGAAAAACCAAAAAAAAAAACAAGGATTGTGTTAAACTAGGGCTATAGAGGCAATGCTGAGTGGTGGTGGCATTTTTAATTCTCGCACTTGGGAGGTTGAGGCAGGGATTTACAAATAAATGCATTCATTAATGATTTTATAAATAAGCCTATTAAATTATAAATGAACCTATGAGTTCAAGGCTAATGTGATCTAGAGAGCAAGTTCCAGAGTTGCATAGAGAAACTCTGTCTCAAAAAAACAATAAAAATGAGTGAAAGTATTGTATAATAGGGCAACAACAAAGGGGGATCCATATTCTCAAAAATTTAATGCATACAATTTATTCCTCACAAATTACAATTTGCACAGCAGAGGTAAAAATTTGAAATATGAGAACTAATGCACACACAAATATTATACACTATATATAGTTTTATATTTCATATTATACACTATATATTATATATTATATATTATTGCATTATATATAGAGTATAATATGAAATATAATTGTATAATATTTAATATATACAATTTAAATTATATAATTAATATTGTTTTTAAAAACTCATGAGAAATTTTGTGGAGAAATACTCCTTATTTGACATATTTAAAATAATATTAACTATTTAAAAATCCATAGAATTAATATAAAGATGGTGGTTCATCAGTGGTGGGCTTTGAGATTAAGAGCCTCATACTACTTCTAGTTCATTTTGTGATTTTTCAAACCTTATTCCACATGATTTCTTTTTATTATTATCATTAATTGATTTTTTCCTTTTTTATTCCTTAAAAAAAATCTTTTATTTATTCACTTTAAATCCCAATCACTGAGTCCCTTCCTGGTCCTCACCTCTCAAAGTCCCTCCTCCCGCTGTCCCTTCTCTGACAGAGCAGAGGTCTCCTGGTTATCTCTGTACCCTGGCATTTCATATCTCTGCCACACAAGGCAAATCCTCTCCCACATTCACTTTATATCCTCATTGAAGCCCCTCTTCCCAACCTTGTAACACAGCCTTGTCCCCTATCCACCAGCCCCTTTTCCTCTGAAAAGAAAGAAGACCTCTCCTGGGTATCTCCCCACACTCTCACATCAAGTCTTTACAGGACTATAGGCAACCTCTCCCACTGAAGCCAAACAAGGTGGCTTAGTTAGGGGAATGGAATTGACAGGCAGGCAACAGTCAAGGACAGCTCCAGCTCCAGTTGTTGGGAGACTCACATGAAGACCAAGATGCTCATCTGCTATATAAATTGGGGGGTATCTAGGCCCACCTCATGCTTGTTCTTTGATTAGTGGATCAGGCTCTGGGAGACCCCAACTGTCCGAATTAGTTGACTATATTGGTCTTCTTGTGGAGTCACTGTCAGATTCAAGTCCCTCAATGCTTACCTTAACACTTCCATAAGTCTCCCTGGGTTCTGCTTAATGTTTGGCTGTGGTTCTCTGCATCTGTTTACATCAGCTGCTGGGTGGAGATCTCAGAGGACAGTTATGCTAGGCTCCTGTCTACAAACTTAACAGAATAGCATTAATAGTGACAGGGACTGGTTCTAGGTCATGAGATAAATCTGAAATTGGGTCAGTCATTGGTTAGCCATTCTGTCTCTGCTCCATCTTTTTCCCTGTGTATCTTGTAGGTATGACATATACGGAGTCAAAGATTTTGTGGATGGATTGCTGTTCTTATCCTTCCACACTGGGAGTCTTGCCTGACTACAAGAGATGGCCACTTCAGCTCGGTATTGCCAACTGCTAAGAGATTCATCTAGAGTTACCTGCATAGATTCATTGGGGCCTCCATCCACCTCCAAGGTCTCAGGTTTGTCCTAGAGATTCACTTTCCCACCTGCTACTGATTTTAATTCCTCTCCCTCGCCCTTCCCAGCCTTTCTCAATCCGCTTTTCTACAATTTCCTTTCTTCTATCCAACAGCCATTTCTATTTTATTTCCTCTTCTGAGAGAGATTCAAACTTGCTCCATTGGGCCCTCTTTGTTATTTGGCTTCTTTAAGTCTGTGGATTGTAGAATGGGTATCCTTTACCTTCTGGCTAATATCCAGAGTACATAACATGCATGTTTTTTTGAGGCTGGATTAACTCTGTCAGGATGAAATTTTCTTGTTCTATCCATTTGTCTGCAAATTTCATGATGCCCTTGTTTTTTTTAATAGCTGAGTACAATTCCGTTGTATAAATCACTACTAATTCTGAGACATTTTCTTTATAGTAGTAACGTAGATTCATGCCTGTGTGTGTGCCTGTGTGTATATGTTTGTGTGGTAGCACATGTTCTTGTGTGTGTCTGTGTGTGTGCATGTGTATGCGTGTGTATATATGTGTGTGTCTGTACGAGTGTGTTAATGTTAGATGCTCACAACTTTGTGCATGTAGAACACATTTATATTCTAACAAGAGTTTTTACTTTAAATAAATAGTTTTCATCAATTGTGATATTTTTTAAAACAGCATAATTGTGCAGTACCAGAAAATTCAACTGCCAAATTGTATGGCCTGGACATTTTTGTTGGACTTCTCCAGTACTTAGTAATTCACTTTTATAACATAAAAACATAAACAGGCTGTCCCTAGTGTCTCTCATGTGGAAAATGCATTAAAGTGACACAGAGTGCAATGTTTTATTTCAATGTTTGTGCTAAACTAGAGTATTAGAAGGAAACATATTTTCTGTTGCTATTCTTGAAAAAGAAAGGTTAGAGTTTTCTTAAAATTGATGTAACTATATATGTATTTCAAATGCAGTGCTGTTGTTCAAAGGCTGAATGTGA
The DNA here is from genome assembly GCA_019843965.1 of Rhynchomys soricoides. Classification (NCBI taxonomy): domain Eukaryota; kingdom Metazoa; phylum Chordata; class Mammalia; order Rodentia; family Muridae; genus Rhynchomys; species Rhynchomys soricoides. The sequence goes on along the minus strand of JADRCH010000004.1, from coordinate 30,197,735 downwards.
ACTCGAGCCTGTTAGGTAAGCACAGAGAAGAGAAACACATGCTAGAGAAACACAAGTTGAACATCCCTTTTATAACTATGCATTTATGGTCTGTGTGGGGATATCATTTCTTCTCCTTAGATATGACAGGTGTGCCTTCAGTGGAACATAAAAGAGTAAATAAACACTCTTTATTTATTTTTTTTTTGTTGAATATAAAGTGCGAGTTACAGACATTTATGAATAAACCTTTACCTCTTTTATGTTTCATGCTTCTTTATTTAAAATAATAATGTTTAGTCCTCTTGTTCTATCAAAATTATATCATAGTACATTTGATCTCTCAATCTAAAAATACTATTCAGTCATGGACTTTTCTATGATTTTTTTAAAAAGATACTTTGTAAATATTTTCATGAAGTATTTTTTGAAATCAAAGATTTATATTCCTATAAATTTTATTTATACATTCTTAGTTTCCAATATTGTATATGACGTATTTATCTCTTTGATGTTTCTGTATATAAATACAATCTTCTGAAGTATGTTTGGATTCATCAAGTGATAACTAGAGTTGTCCATCAATGTTCTATTTCTATAATCCATTTTGTCATGTGTCACTAGGCTGTCATTGTTTTATTTAATGCTCAAGTATTACATGGCATTACACACTAGCTACTCATGATTGATTCTATGTCTCTCTGTTACCAAGAATTCTCGTCTGTGAAGCTATTTTCACTTGTTTACTTAATTTCTTGTTTTATTTTACATCATCTGTTTTTTTGAGCCACTGTCTTGCTCAGTAATGCATGTTGATTACCTTTGATACTCCTACCTCAACCTGTTATAGGATTACAGACCTTGTACAACTTGCTTCTGTATATCTGCAGGGTGCCTTACAAGTAATCATTAAATATTTTAGGCCCAAATCTTCTTTTCTCCTTCCCATTTAATAATCAATATAATGAGTCCCCATGAAAATATTTACATCACTTTACCAACAAAATTTCTCTGTTATCTATATTTCTTTTCCCCACTGTTTAGTATACAGAGACAGGCTGCCTTTCCTGATTTTTCCTTCAAGAACTGGTCTGAAGTTCTATGGAATAAATATCATAGGGAATCAAATGCTGACTGCTAAGTAGAATGTCTCAAAGGAGGATGGAAGTGTGTCTTGTTGGTAGAACAAAGGATGACATTTGGAAGAGAGAAGAAACAGATGGTAGCTCTAGAACAAGCATTGATAACATTTCATTCTCTGCATGAAGCCAGTGCTACTCAGCATGAAATCCCAAGAAGCATTAAGAAGAACTAGTTGGTCAATCAACCCTCAGTGGCAGGCATAAAGCACAAACAGACTCTCTTTCAGAACAGAGAACATGAAGCCTATAATTGAAATCTTTTCATTGATGAAATTATCCAGAAATAGAATTTTGAGCTTAAAGTGTTGAATCACAGTTCATGCCACAAAATGAAATAACAAATTACCACTATTTCATAATTTTATATAAAGGAAAACTTTATAACTTTGGTACTTATTTTACACTTTATATACTTTGTGATTTACTCTAAAGAAAAAATTGACATGGCTTATGTTCTTCAAAACAACAATTTTGGTATATATAATAGTGCTAGTAAGAACTTCATAGAAAGAACAACAATATCAACCAACCAGACCATCCCAGAGCTCCCAGGGACTAACCCACCAATCAAGGAGTACACATGGAAGGATCCATGGCTCTAGATGCATATGTAGCCGGGGATGGCCTTGTAGGGTATCAGTAGGAGGAGAGGCCCTTGATACTGTGAAGGCTCAATGCCCCATTGTAGGGAAATGGCAGGGCAGGGAGTTCTATGTGTGTGGGGGTGTGAGGGTGCATGCTCATAGAAGCAGGGGAAAGGGGATGGGATAGGGGGTTTGGGGAGGGAAAAGCTGGAAAGAGCTAATATTTGAACTGTAAATAAATAAAATATCCAATGAAAAAAAGAACAAAATAAATTATGTTTCCTACAATGTTTTCATTTTGAGCAGGAAGAACATTTTTGATAATAGTTAGTTTGTTTGAAAGAAGCATCTAATTACACTCAGTGGTTATATGAATGGCCTAAATGAATGGCTACTGAATGAATGGTAGACAACAGGTAAATTAACATACTTTTTATTAAGAATTGTATGTAACATATTCTCTGAATAAACAATGAAAAAATTATATGCCAAAACTAATTACATTCAAGATGTTTAATTTTCAGGAAATATAAAATTATCATTTTAAGTTATTTTGTGTTTCAGAAAACAGTTGTCCTCAATGTAATTGTCACTGATTTTAGAGTGCTATTAATAAGAATTAATCTAGTGGTTCTGAAACAAGAAAACTGTTCTAAAGTGAAATTCAGCATAATTATAGCAACCCATTTTTAATGTAAACATTTGTATATTATCTAGCTATCCAAACTTGAAATAATATAATCAAGTGGCCTCCTTGTGATGTCAAGGGCCAGCCTTGGCTTGGATAGCAGTTTTGAGGAAAGGGTTTCAGGGAGCAAAAGAATGACTTGAAGTTAAATGGTTTGTCCAAACCTATGGATTCTGATCTGTTCAAAACAGAGTTCAAGTTTGCTCTCTCCCTCTCTGTGTGTAGTGCAGGAAAAAGCCTTCTTTTGCTATTCTAAACACTCTCTGGATAGCTCATCTCTTGCAAATCAAATGCCTGCTCTTTAATTTATACATCAATTCAGTCATTATCATAAATTCCCTTTAGATTATGCCATGACTTAGTATCCCATGACTCCAGCCCTTTGATACTTAGAAAGAAATATCCACCGTATATATTAACATTGCAAAAGAATTCCTAGATTTTCCAGCCTTACTAGAAACTAGAGATGATAAGCTAGCTGGGAGAAACCTTAACCTGAAATTACCATTCCTACAGTGCCTGAGTCTACAACTAAATTCCATCTGTATCAGGCAGACCCACTTGGGAATACACTTGCTCTTGTATCTGCATAACTCTTCACCTTTCTGACAAGCTGGCTTGTAGTACAGTTGCCCCTGCTTTCTAGGTCCACAAAACCCTTCTTATACTTCATATTCCATCCTTATATTTTGTGTAGATGAGAATATATGAATATATATACTTAAGGGCTGTCCTGAAGGTCACAGAGTTCTACCATTTTGCTGAGACATTAGACATATCCTTGCCTCCTGGATAAAATAGCATTTTTCTTTTTCAGATTTATTTATTTATTGTAGTATGTGTAGATGTGTGTGTGTGTGCTGGGTTTATGGGTGTATGCTATATGTAAGCATGCATATGCCCAGAGAGGATAGAAGATAGCATTGTATGCTTTGGAACTGAAGATTCATGTGATGGTAAGACCCATGCTGTGAGTACTGGTTGATGAACCTGGGTCCTTTGTAAGGAGAAGTGTTCTTAACAGATAGTGTATAAATGCAGTACAAGTTTCTTTTATTTTATTTTTAAACTATCAAATATTTTAAACAACACCAATCTGCAAGTTTATTACTCATTACATATCTTCAGTAAAGAAGGATTTTCAGCCTGATTTTTTTTTGATTCCTTTAAAACTATATATATATATATATATATATATATATATATATATATATTTCACAATTTCCATGGAGAGTGGTTTTAAACTTCCTAGATCAACAATGCACTATATGGTCTCTTAATCATCATGATGTCAGGGTTCAAATATTTAGTTGCCTTCAGTGGCATAAATTTTTCATCAATATCAGATTTGAAATAGATTTTTTTACTACCTCTCAAATTACTTGTTCATATATTTTAGGCCTTAAACTAAAATAATAATTGAACTTAAGTATAAATATTTTTATCATCTTCATTAATTCTGATTTGCACAGTACAAGTTCTATAACTTTAAAATCATACAGTTTCTTCAATACTGTGTTGTTAATACTGATTTATTATTATCTACATTTATATTTTCTCCTCACAAATTTTAAACTTTGGACTGTATTATATGTTGCATTTTATCTCAAATATTTTCCCAACTTTTAAAATATTGAAAAACAATTATGGCTACATTCTAGTTCTTCTACAGAAATATATCATTGTCCAGAGAATAACAATTATTTCCAATTAATTTTGAATTTGTCCCTTACCTAATTCTATATTTTGTTGATCTCTACTGCTCTTCATTCTTAAATATTATTTGATTTATACTGATTACTTTCAAATATCTTTCAAAATATATAAATGAATTCTTTGTTTGTCTTTGTTCATTTTTCTAAAGAATTTGGGTTGTGTTGGATTTTCTTTTTCATGCATTTTTTTCTTCCTTAACTAATTAATTATTTAATTTGATATATCTTGCTTATTTCGTTCTTGTATTTGAAAAGTTCTCTTTGAAGATATCTTTTTTAATATAATAAGTCAATTTTATCTCTAAAAAGAACACTTCATATCTCATTAAAATTAGTTTCTGTCATATTAGATATGTGTTGTAACAAATTCATTATTATATTATTTTTAAAAGCCATCATATAAAAAACAGCCTACAGATTTGATGCAATTCCCATCAAATTTACAATATACTCATTTACATACCTTTCATACGGGAAAAATAAAACATAACAAATCAAAACAACAACAACAACATAAAAAACAGGATATCTAAAAATTTTTTTACACTAAAGGAACATCTAGAGGTGTGATTGTTCCTGATTTAAAGCTGCACTATAGAACAACAGCCATAAAAACCTCATGGTACTGGCATAAAAATAGACAGGTTGATCATTGGAATCTATTGAAAGACTAAGAAGTAAATAATATACCTATGAATACTTGATTTTTTAAAAAAAAGCTGAAATAATACAATGGAAAAGAGAAAACAACTTCAAGAAATAGTGCTGCTACAACTGGACATGTTAATATGGAAGAATGCAAATAGATTCATATGCATCTCCCTGCAAAATCTCTAGTAAGTAGATCAACGATTTCAACATAAAACCACATGCACTACACTCGATAGAAAGCAGGTGGTGAATAGCCTTGAACTCTTTGGCACAGGAAACAATTTCCTTAACAGAACACCAATAGCTTAGGAACTAAAATCAACAATAATAAAGGGACCTAATGAAACCAAAGAGCTTCTGTAAGACAGAAACCCTCAAAAAGATAAAACAGCAGCTTACAGAATGGGAAAAGACCTTCACTGACCCCATATCCAACAAGAGCTGATATCTAAAATATATAAGGTATTCAGGAAACAAAACATCAACAAACCAAGCAATCCAATTTAAAAATGGGATACAGATCTTACCATATTCTCAACAGAAGAATCTCCAAATGTCCGAGAATCACTTAAAGAAATGTTTAACATCTCTCACAGTTAAGGAAATGCAAATCAAAATTACTTTAAGATTCCATCTTACATGTCAGAATGTATCCAAAAATTTACATATCATGCTGCTAATGGTGGGAACTACTCTGCTATCGCTGGTGTATGTGCAAACTCGTACAGCCATTTTTGAAATCAATTTGGTAGTTCGTCAGATATTGGGAATTAATCAAGACTCAGTTATGCCACTCCTGGGTTTATATCCAAAGGATGTTCTACCATACCAAAAAAATACCTCAACTATGTTCATAGCAAATTTATTTGTAATAGCCAGAACTAGGATCAACCAAGATGTTCCTCAACAAACAAACAAACAAACAAACAACAGATGAAAAAAAATGTGGTACATTTTTACAATGGAGTCTTATTCAAATATTTTTAAAAAATGATATCATGAAATTTGCAGGTAAATGAATAGAACTAGAAAAAATATCACCCTGAATGAGCTAACCCAGACCCAGACCCAGAAAGATAAACATGGTATATACTCCCTTATGGGTGTTTATTAGCATTAAGTAAAGGGTAACCATGTTACAATCCACAGACCCAATGAAGCTAAGTAAAAAGGAGGGTCCAAGGTGGGAAGTTTAAATCTCACTAATATAAAATAAACATTGTGGATGGACCAAGAGGGTTGAAAGGGCACTGTAGAGGGGAAGGGTTGATGATAGGAACAGGAGAGATGAAGCAGGGAATGCAGAGATGGAGTGAGTACTGAGAGAGACACAAAGAAATCTGGATCATCCATAGTATGATCTAGAAGCCAGTGGTAATGCAAACTCCCAGGAATCTCTGAGGGTGACTCTAGTTAAGACTCATAGCAATGGGGGATATGGACCTTGAATCTGCCATCTCCTATAGTCAGGTAAGACTTCCATTGGAGAGATTGGGACACCAATCCAGCCACATAACAGACTTAACAATTTGTCCTACCTAAAAGATGTGCAGGGATAAAGATGGATCAAAGTTGATGAAGTGGCCAAACAGTGACTATCAGCTTGAGACCAATCCCATAGGAGGGAGCACACTGTGACCCTGTTAATAATACACTGCTGTGTTTACAGAGAGGAGCTGAGCATACTTTTCATAATGGAGGCTTCACCCAGCAACAGATCAAAATAGACACAGACACCCACACCAAACATTATTCAGGAAGGGGACTTGGGAAATGCTGTGGGAAGAAAGAGAGGAAGGAGTTTATGAGACAGAGGGCTCAAGGACTCCACAAGAAAACATACAAATTGAACTAAACTGCGACCATACAGCCCCACAGAGACCAAACTGTCAACCAGAGAACATGCATGGTACTAACTTATGCCCTCTACAAATATTAGTTGTGCTGCTTGATCTTCATGTAGGATTCCTAACTGCAGGATAAGGTGCTGTCTCTGATTCCGTTGTCTGCCTTTGGGACTGTTCCTTCCCCCTAGTGGGCTTCCTCTTCCAGTATCAATAGGAGAAGGTTTGTCTAGTCTTATTACAACATGATATTCCAAGGCTGGTTGATATTTATGGGGATATGTGGGTCCTCTATTTTTCTGAAAGGAAAGGGAGGAGGAGCAAATAGGGTGGGGGAATGAGGTGGAGACACACTGGGAGAAGAGGAGGAAGGGGAAACTGTGGTATGAATATAAAGTTAATAAATTAATTAAAATAAATATATTTGTATAATGAAAACCACAATCATCACCGGCAACAGCACAAAGAATACCCATGAAGGCTGAGACATGATTGTCTCAATAAAATATGCAGAGTTACAAGGAAAGTTGACAACTCATTGTAGTTACAGAAAGTTTCATAGGACTCCTTTTCTAAATAAAAGAGCTACAAACAATTAGTAAATGTTGTGAGGTACTTAGTGTTTCCCAAGCACAAGCCATTATTGGTTATCAGATACAATGTGGTTAGCCCTAGAAATCTACAGATGCAAGCAACAAAGAAGCAGCCTTACCAGGTTGCATTCATATGTTGATTCATTTATATGTATGAAACAGCTATGGTCAAAGAAAGGGGGACTGTGAGTCTGGGAACAAAGGACAGTTGGGCATGAAGCGATAGGAGGGAAGAGAAGGATGGGAAAATGATGTAAGTAGAATTTGATTAAATATAAGAAGAAACAGAAAAGCAACCTTAAAAGCTTTCCATCACTTCTTCTTTAATTTGAATCTTTTGACAATATCTGGCTTTATACCTTCACTTTGTAAGCTGTTATTAAATATGTATCTTAGTTTGAACTTCAATTTGATTTCAATAACCACCTCTAAGCACAATGGAACAGGTCCAAGACATGAGTGATCATATGAATATTTATGAAAATTTATTCCAGTGAAGTATGAGATAAAATTTATCATCAGTGAGGCAATACAGATGACATAAAATGTAGGATATTAAAGCAGACAGATAGCAGAGTAAAATTCCCATAAGGTATGCTCAGGAGAAATGTTGTATTCAATGGCATTGAACAAGATTTGGCCTGTTTTTAGTATGGTCTGGGGCATTATCAATTGACAATTTCTTTAAAATTATGTGGTATTTACACATTAGATTTTGAAAATGATTTAATATATAATATTTAGAGTTTTGATTATATTAGGCATATTAGTAAGTGTTAGTAGGCAGCATGATTTAATTTAAAATAAAAGCAATCTTATCAGACATAGAGTCCACAGTCAATACTGCACTGCATGCTCACAAAATTATGTCATGTTTTCCAGTATTTTATAGACATGATGTCACTGTATATAAGCAAATGACAGAAATGAGTATAGAAAGAATGTATAGGAGTATGTGTTATTTGCTTGAAGAACACAGAAATATTTATTCAATATTCATTTTACTGAAAGTTAAGCAAGTCATTGAGATATTTATTTAGACACTCAGAATTTATTTTTAACTATTGAATTTCTATCACAGAGACAGTCCCACATATTAATTATGAAATTTGGTTCCTCAGAGTTTAAAATAAAATTGTAAATACAAAAATAACTTCACAGAATCAACTAGTCCAGAGGCTTAAGTTAACCCTACTTTTCATTCAACAACATGTGTGAACAGTATAGAGGTGGGTCTAATTGGCATTATAGAAGTCCTAGGGAGGATGATCAGAATGAGAAACAAAAGAAAGGTGAAAAAATGCAAAGAGAGGAAGAAGAATTAAACGTCAGAAGGAGGACAGAAAGCAGAATAAAGGGATGATTAGGTTTTAACATATCTGAAAGTAAATTGTATCATTAGGTTTGTACTGGTTTTGGAACCTGGAGAAAGAACTATGTCCCTGATTCCATTCTCTTATTTCAGAACGTAACAGAAACTGTCATGCATCCAGAAAAAGATGTAACTTATTACATTAGCCAAACTAAGGGAATTTTTTAATCTTCTTTTGAGGAAATGGTGATAACAATTTTCATCCTTCTTGGTGTTGGAGGTTTTAAATAACTTCTGTTATTAATTTTAAGGACAGTGAGGCTGGTGGTATAGAGTGCATGTATAATGTTCATAAAGCCCTAGGGTTCTGTCCATACCACCATATTAACTGGGTGTGGTGTCACAAGCTTGCATTCCCAGTGAAGGCAAGAGGATTGGTAGCTCAACACCATTTTCTGCTCCACAGTGAGTTCCAGGCCAGAATAAAATACCCAAAATTCTGTCTCAAAATACAACAAAATATTAAGACAAAGACACATATACAGCAGAGGACTGCTGGAGCTGGGTTCAGTCAGAGATGATGCACCTAACCCTTGAGAGACTGGAGGCTTCAGGGAGTTTACGGGGCTGGTGGGGTGGGGGTTGGGGACTGGTGACATCCATGTGGAGATAGGGGAGTGGGAAGGAGGTATGAGATGGGGGAAAATCAGAGGGTGGACCATGAGTGACATAAAATCTTGAGTTTAAAATAAATAAATGATAAATAAAGTAAATTGTAAGGAAAGATTGAGCCTATATGCACACTGCCTTAAGTACATAGAAACTCAAGTATGTGAAGGAACCAATTCATCTACATGTCGGGTGTAGACACAAAGTCTAAAAAACCAATTGCAAATGATGATGAACACTGTTAAAAATAATTTTTAGTCAGGTTATTTTTCTATTGAGAATTCTCTGTTGTGATCACTTAACCGCTTTTTAAATGGAATATTTGTTGTTTCTTTTCTTTACTTTCTTTCTTTCTTTCTTTCTTTTTTTTTTAAAGTTGTTTCTTTACTCTACATATTAATCCTGTGTCAGATATATAATCAGCAAAGGTTCTTTTCAGTTTGTGAGTTTCTTCTTCATTCATTTGATTCTTTCCTTTGCTGTACATAATTTTATAAGGTCCTCAGTATCAACTGCTGGCCTTAATTACTAGGTAAATGAAGTCTATTCAGAAAGTTATTTCCTAAGCTTATGTCTTTTAAGATACTGTCTAGATTTTCTTCTGGCAGTTTTAGTATCTTCATGTTTCAAATTGAGTATTTTTTATCCATTTGTATATTTTTGTATCATTTTCTTTTGTTTATAAAGTTTGCATTGTAATGATACAGGTTTAATTTCATTCTTTTGTATGTGGATGTTCTGTTTTGTCCGTGATATTTGATGAAGAAGCTGTCGGTTCGCCTGTGTGTTTTAGATATATTGAATTCAAGCATTCATGAAGGTCATACAGCAATAAGGTAGTATTTTAAAGTAAAGAAAATAAATAGATGTTCTAAAAGCAAACTGTAGAAAGTAGGATGTAAGTAGGTGAATTTGTGTCATTGGCCATAAAGTCAGTAGTAAACATTACAGGGTATAAGGTAAAAGTTCAGAATATTTTAAAATTGAGAGAACATTTCAGTGCATATTTAGTTTTGTTTATTAGTGATTAAATTTATTGAATATATTTTGACCTAGAAGAAGAAATCGAATATGATGTATGCTATACAGAGAAACACTATCTCGAAAAAAAAAAAAAAAGAAAAGAAAAGAAAAGAAAAAAAGAAAAGAAAATTTAAAAGACACATCTGTACTTCACATACTACTGTTTATTTTTGTCAGCTCCTAGTCAGCAGGTCCAGCAGAGTCTATCTGGGGTTGAGCTGGATGGCGAGTGTCAGTGGCCTAAAAGAAACACACCAGGCCTGGAGTCTTGTCAAAGCAGGAACTCAACTTTATTATAGCAATCTGTCTTGCTTATATGGAGAAGTCAAAGGGGGTGGGCACTTAGGTATGAGGAGAAATGACATAGGAGGCGGGGAAGGGGAAGGAGTGACTGACAGGGCCAATGGCATAGCGCCACGTCAGCAATGGCAGGGTAGAGGGAGAGCCAAACAGGTCTTGCTGAGTCACTCCTATGCAGAAGTGACTGAAACAGGTCTCAGAACTCAAGCCAGGTCAGGTTTGTGCCCAAAGGCCCAAACCAGTGTCAGAATGGGACCCAAGACTACTTCCCGGGACACTACCCTCTAGCCCTTGGGACAGCAGGAGGAGAACACCACTAGTGCCTTGCTGTAGGGGTCCAATTCTGAACCCTGGCCCAGAGCTGCTGCAGTCACTGCTGGGAACCCAGGGCCCATGCACCCTACTCCAATGGCTGGGGCAGCCCCAAGCTGCATTCAGTGCTCCCCTCCATGGGCCATGAAGGTGCTCCCCATGGCCATCAGTGGCCCGTATTCCTCTAAAGAGGAAGCCTGGACACTCTCCTCCCTGTGCCAATGCCAGCTTGAAACCTAGGGCCCATGGACAGGATGCCTCGGGCCCTGCCACCCCCAGATGAGGTGCCTAGGGCCATCACAATGGAGACTGCCATAGGGAAAGGTGCTGAGGGCCATCACCATGGAGACAGCCCCAGCTCTAGCAGCACCACTCAGCCCCAGTCACAACTGAGGCACAGCCCCAGAGCATAAGCAGCTGTGCTTCTCGGGATGTTGGGGCAGTGTGACTTTTGAGCTCGGAGGTCCAACATATTTTTAGATTTTTTTTTTTTTTTTTTTTTTTTAGTTTTGTTGGTGGTGGGTTTTTTGTTTGTTTGTTTATTTATTCACTTTATATTCTGATCTCATCTCCTTTCACCTTCCTGTTTCCCCATTCCCTCCTCTCTTCCCTCCTTAACCTCTGTTATCCTCAACCAGGGGATCATCCCTCCCTGGGAAATCAAATCTCACAGGACAAAGTGCATCCTTTCCCACTGAGACCAAAGTGGCCCACTTAGGGAAACAGGATCCAGGAGCAGGCAACGGATTTAGGGATAGCCCCGGCCAGTTATTTGAGGGACCTGCATGAAGACTGAGCTGCATATCTGCTACATATGTGTTGGAGGGGTCTAGTTCCAGCCCATGTATAGTCTTTGGTTGGTGGTTCAGACTCTGGAAGCTCCGAAGAGTCCAGGCTAGTTGACTCTGTTGGTCTTCTTGTGGAGTTTTTGTTGTTGTTGTTGTTGTTGTTTTGTTTTGTTTTGTTTATCTCCTTCATGTTCCTCATCTTTCCCCCAATTTTTCCAGAAGAATCCCAGAGCTCCTTACATTTTTATCTGTGGGTTTCCCATCAGTTTCAGTCAGCTGCTGGGTGGAACCTCTTAAAGACAGTAACTCTAACCTCATGTATGCAAGACTATCAGAGTATCATTAATAGTTTCATGGATTTGTTCTTGCCCATGATCTCAATTTGGGCTGGTCATTGGTTGGTACTTCCCTCAGTCTCTGCTCCATCTTTGTCCCTGCATGTCTTGTAGGCAGGAAAAGTTTTGGGTTGATAGGTTTCATGGGTTGGTTGATATCTCTATGCCTCTATTGGGGGTCCTGCCTGGCTACAGGAGGTGGTTATTTCAGGTTCCATATCCTATAATGCTAGTAGTCTCAAGTAGAGTTACCTCCATAGACTATTGGGAGCCTCCCCTATTCTGGGTCTCTGGCATGTCCTACAGGTGCCCCTGACCCCTGTCTACCAGAGATTTCCATTCAAGTCTTCTGGTCCTCTCTTATCTTTTCTCTAAACACCTTACCCTTACCCCCAACACACACACCTCTTCCCCTCCCTATACCCCCTCCTCCCTAGTTTGCTCCCTCTATATGCCTTTGATGGTTATTTCATTTCTCCTTCTGAGTGATATTCAATCATCCTCTCTTGGGCATTCCTTGTTATTTAGCTTCTTTGGGTCTGTGGACAGTAGTGTGGGTATCCTATACTTTATGGCTAATATCCATTTATAAGTGAGTACATACCATGCATGTTCTTACGGATGTAGATTATTTCACACAGGATATTTTCTAGTTTAGCCACATTTTTAAAAATGTCATGATCTCCTTGTTTTTAATAGCTAAGTAGTATTCTATTGTGTAAATGAACCACATATTCTTTATCCATTCTTCAGCTGAGGGATAACTGGGTTGTTTCCATTTTCTGGCTATTATGAATAAAGCTCCTATAAGCATAGTGGATCATGTATCCTTGTCGTACCTAGGGGCATCTTTTGAGTATATGCCCAGGAGTGGTATAGCTGAGTCTTGAGATAGACCTATTCTCAAATTTGTAAGAAACCACATAATTGGTTTCCAGAGTGGTTGTACATGTTCACCCACCCACCAACAATAACTTTGTTTCTTTATTTGTATATGTGTATCTTCAACATCTGTGCCAATTCCACAGTGGCTTTAAAACATATTTATGTAAAAGAATGGCAACGTATTCTATGAAATAATTGCTCTGTGATATAGTTCAATATACTTCTATTACTAAGTTCTGTATAACATAAAAGTGTTTCTTTGGGTCAGCTTTACCCCTAAACTTTCATTTAGGGGCAAATAAATAGAAACAAACCTCCAACCTCTTATTATCCCCAGCTCACTCACCTTCCACTTTTCTTCAGAAAATAATATACCTCCCAGGGATATCAAAACACATAATATATCAAGTTACAATAATACTAAGCACATTCCCTCATAGTAAGGCTGTACAAAGCAACCCAATAGGAGTAAAAGAGTCTTATAAGCAGGCAAAAGAGTCAGAGAAAGCCACTACTCCCACTGTTAGGAGTTTTACAAGAACACCAAGATACACACCATAACATATGCAGAGGACCTTGGTCAGAGACATAGGGTTTCCATGGTTATTGATTCACTCTCTGTGAATGCTCTGAGTTCTGATTATTTGATTCTGTGATGCCCTTTACCTGTCTGGCTCCTACACTCTTACAATCCTTCCTCCCCTTCTCTTCCACTGGTTTCCCTGAGCCCCACCTAACATTTGGCTGTGGTTCTCTACATCTGTTCCCATCAGTTGCTGGATAAAGCCTCTCTGATGATGATTATAATAGGATCCAGTTTATAACAATATACAAGTATAGCAGAATATCATTAGGAATCATTTCACTGATTCTCTCTCTCTCTCTCTCTCTCTCTCTCTCTCTCTCTCTCTCTTTCTCTTGTGTGTGTGTGTGTGTGTGTGTGTGTGTGTGTGTGTGTATGTGCCAGTTGTGTCTGGTTCTATCCTAGGTCTCTGAGCTTTCCAGCATCTAGTTCCAAGTCCTCGAGGCAGTGTCATACAGATCTTTAACTTGCTTGGTTAGATTTACCCTAGGATATTTTATATAACTTGTAGATATTGTGAAGGGTATTGTTTCCCTGATATTTTTTTCAGCCCATTTTTCATTTGTATGTAGATAAATTATTGTTTTTATTTTAAATTAATCTTGTATCCAGCCACTTTGCTAAAGGCAATTGTCAGTTTTAGGAATCTCCTGGCAGAATTTGAGGGTGCACTTATTAGTACCATAATATCCGCAGATAGTGATACTTTGACTTCTCTTTTTCCACCTTGTATCTGCCTGACCTTCTTTAGTAACCTCACTACTTTAACTTGAACTTCAAGTACTATATTGAATAGACATGGATAGAGTCAAAAACTTTATATTGCATATGTTTTTGTTTGTTTGTTGTTGTTGTTTTGTTTTTTAGTGATTTTTTTTTTTTAGTTTCTCTTCATTTATTTTGGTTGGCTGTAGGCTAGTCATAAATTGTCCTTATTATGATTAGGTTTGTCCCTTGACTAATCCCACAGGCATCCACATATGAGTAGAAATGACTGAACTCAATGTGGTAAACAATAATGGATTAGAAGCTAGAAAATGGAGAGATAAATTAGAGAGATGATCTAGTGTAATTGGAAGGATTAATAGGGCAATATGATTAAGAACCCTTAAATACATAGGAGATTCAACAAGAATACAGATACCAGGAACTTTTATTTGACCCAAACCAATCAGAAAACATAGAAGGGTAATGAATCCATTCATTCTTAAAATTTCAGAGTATTAGTTTTAACAGAATTTCACTCATTCATATCTGACCTATAATTTCCATTAATAGATTATTGAATAAACCTTGCATTGTAAATATAATTTTGACTAGTGCTATAAACACTTTGTTGTATCAATTTTCAATGAAAATTTTGTTGGAGCATCTTCTGGGTGTATGCCCAGGGGTTAATAACAGGGTCTTCTGGTAGTACTATGTACAATTTTCTGAGGATCCACCAGATTCATTTCCAGAGTGGTTGTACCAGCCTGCAATTCTACCAACAATGGAGTACTATTCCTCTTTCTCCACATCCTTACCAGCATCTGCTGTCACCTGAGTTTTTGATCTTAGCCATTCTGACTGTTGGGGGGTAGAATCTTAGGATCATTTTGACTTGTATTTCCCTGATCAAATGTTGAGCATTCCTGGGGATCCATCCCATTTGCAGTCACCAAGCTCAGACATTATTGCTGATGCCATGAAGTGCTTGCTGACAGGAACCTGATAGATGTCTCCTGAGACTCTCTGCTAGAGTCTTACCAAAACAGATGCTGGTGCTTGCAGCCAACCATCAAACTAAGAATGGGGACCCCAATGGAGGAGTTAGGGGAGGGGTTGAAGGAGCTGAAGGGGTTTGCAACCCCATAAGAAGAACAACAATATCAACCAACCAGATGTCACAAAGCTCCCAGGGACTAAAGCACCAACCAAAGAACACACATGGAGTGACCCATGGCTCCAGCTGCACATGAAGCAGAAGATGGCCATATCTGGCATCAATGGTAGGGGAGGCCCTTGGTCCTGTTAGACTCGATGCCCCAGCATAGTGGAATGCTAGGACTGTGAGGCAGAAGTGAGAGGGGCACCTTCATAGAAGCAGAAGGGAAGACGATGGGATAGGAGGTTTGTGTCAGGGAAACCAGAAAGGGAAATAACATTTGAAATGTAAATAAATAAAATAACCAGTAATTTTTTTTAAAAAAAAGGAAATTTTGAGTCATTGAAATTCACTGTAGTTTCTATATCTATGCACTTATTACATAAATCTTATTGTGAATATGTTTTGTTAGCCATTTATCATGCATCAATCTATTGACTGATTACATCTGCTTGAATCAGGATCTCCTTAATTAAACATGTAACACCTTTTTACAGTAATTTTTTATACATTTTATGAAAACTGCTTAAATAGGAAATATAAGCTTTATATGTAAATAGTGTTAAAGGTTTTGTTTTTAATTTTATTCAATACATGCTTAAGGAAATATTTAGAAGTGTTAGCCATACATCTAACTCTAGATGACTAGATTATTGTCACTAAAGACAATGAGTGTTTGCTTTGGACTACTTTTAGCTATTATCAGGCTAATGCAAATTTGAACCAATTTTTTTTATTTTAGGTGGTAAAAGTCACGATCTTCATCTTACTGTTTTAGAATTTAAGGTTTTAAACCTATAGTTTGCTCTTTCTTTACAATATTTTTAAGACATTAATTATGTCTGTCACATATATTTAGGATATAATTCCTCCAAAGGAGCATGGAGAATTTGCTACAGAACTTAGAGTGAAAGTATTTGCTCAGAACAATATTAGAAAATTATACACAGGGATTAATCAAATTGAACACTAATTACTAAGTGCTATTCAACAACACCCACAAGAATGAACAAAGAAGCAATAAGATGCAGGAAAGAAATAAACATTTTTTTTTTTTTTTGGCATGCAGTGAATTAGAACAAAATAAAAAAGGAAGCTGACTTCACACACCCTCTAAGCTTTGTGTAGTAACAAATTTCAATTTAAGGCTTTTGTCTGCATATGATTTATGGACTTTCTTTAAAATGTAATGAATGCTTGCTAAGGTTTGGACCAGGACCATACAGAAAAGATCCAGACATGTAAGAACCATACCAGTAGCACTGTAGCTGTCACTGAGTTATCTTATATATTATGGTATAACTTAAGAATTATGCAGAGGTGGCTTCTTACTGCCTTTGAAAACCTGAATAACATGAACAAGATTGTAACTTTTGATGGCTTCTTTTGCAGCTATTGATGCTCCTAAATTTATGGAATATATTTTCTTTCTCATTCCTAATTTTATACGCATTTATTATTTGCTTTCAATAAATTTTTATGTATTGTTTATATGTTTATCAACTTTTTCTTTTGATCATCTTTATATAATTTCCAAGATAACACCATTAATTCACACTGTTTTGTATTAGACTTTGTGGTTTCTTCTGATGGCATCTAATCCTCTACCATTACACAAAATGTCATGTTATTAATTATTTTGACTAATTTAATAAATACCATCTATAACTACATTGTTCAAGGTATTTGTTTTATCATATCTGATACATTCTTCTGTCTTCTTCTGCCATATTCATTGCATTACTCAACTAAGATTAAACCCACCTTCATGCATTTCCTAGTAACTCATTCTATTGTGAGTTGCTTAAAGACCCTCAGTCTGAGGATGGCCTTGCTTGACATCAGTAGGAGGAGAGGCCCTTGGTTCTGAGGTTGTTCAATGCCCCAGTGTAGGGGAATGTCAGGGAAGAAGAACAGGAGTGGTTGGGTGGGGAAGTACCCTCACAGAGGCAGGGGGAGGGGAGATGGGATATGGGTGTTCCAAAGGGGAGATCTAGAAAGGGAAAACATTTGAAATGTAAATAAAGAAAATATCCAATAAAAATATAAAAACAAAAAGATTTATTTACAAAGATTAAACTAATTGAGCATAGAAACTGATGAAATTGATATTCAAAAGACTGGCATAATCCTTTGATATTCAAAAGACTGGCAAGATTTTCTTATATTATGCCAAAAAATAAACTGAATTTTCAATTATAGATAGATAGATAGATAGATAGAAAGACACTCCGCCCAAGTTCTTGGTGTCTTTTATATCAAAATACATGTTCTTCTACATAATTACCATATTATCCAAAAAAAGAGTTTTTCATGTTTGCTATAACATAAAACATAACACAAATCATATGTTACTAATTTTTATATGTCTGTATTATAATGCACACATTCAGAGAATGTTTAACAAACCATACAATGCACAGAATGCAAAATATACATATAAAATTCTTAGATATAAAAGGTGCCTTTTCTGTTATTTGCATGCCTTTGCCATTACCAAGCATGACGGGCAACTATTATCATTTCTTTTAACACCATATGCCAGGGTTGTTTGGATGTAGGCTTTATATAAATAGAGCTATTTGGGAAGTACTCATATAAATTGTGGTAAAATATTTTATGTTAGAATAATTCAGATTTACAGAGAAGTTATAATGATACCACATAGTTCTCTTTTCAGCATCTTCAGGCTCTCCCTGATGGCTCACATTTACATAACTTGGAATATTTGTGAAAAAGCAAGACATTAATAGGATATAACATTATTAGCTAAACCACAAACAAGCATCCTGATTTCTTTAGTGTTTACATGAATTTCCTTGTACTGGCCTAGATTACAGTTTGAAACACTATATTATATTCAGCTGCCATGTGTATTTAGTCTTTTATTTTTCCTTCCTTTTTCTAAAATAAAAAAGCAAACAAACATTTTCTTATATAATATATCCAGATTACACGCCCCCTCCACACACTACTGCCAGTTTTACCCCAATCCCATTCCTCTTAGATTCACTTCTTTTGTCTTTTATTACAAAACAAACAGACTTCTAATTGATAATAAAAAAGAAAGAAAGAAAGAAAGAAAGAAAGAAAGAAGGAAAGAAAATAAGGAAAAAATTAAAAGAACAAAAACCCTACTCATCAGTGGGACAAATGAGACAAGGAAAAGAGCCCAGCAAAGGGCATAAGAATCAGAGAGCCACTAATTCATAAACTCAGGAATCCCATGAAAACATGATACTGGAAGCCATAATTCATGTACAAGAACATTGTACCAACACATACTCACAGACTCCACGCATGCAAGCTACCTCAGTCTCTGTGAGTTCCCATGAGCTTTGGTCATGATGATTTATAAAACATTGTCTTTGTGTAGTCCTCCATGTTTTCTTTGTTCCATCCATTTTACATTCTAGGTTTTCTTATGCTGGGGTACCTGAATCGTGAATGGAGGGATTTGATAGATACTGGCCCTTTATGGCAGAATATTCTAATATCTCTTACTCTTTGCATAAAAACCAAACAACCCAATTTTTTTTAAAAAAAATAAATGGGTATAGAACTAAACAGAGAATTCACAACAGAGAAATCTCGAATGGCTGATAAGTACTCAAAGGAATGTACAAAGTCCTTAGTGATCAGGGAAATGCAAATCAAAATGACTCTGAAATTCCATCTTATACCAATCAGAATGGCTAAGATCAAAACCTTAAGTGATAGAAAGGATATGGAGAAAGTGGAACACTCCTCCATTGCTGGTGGGATTGCAAACTGGTACAACCACTCTGGAAATGAGTTTGGAGATGCCTCAGAAAATTGAAAATAGAAGCCGGGCAGTGGTGGTGCACACCTTTAATCCCAGCACTTGGAAGGCAGAGGCAGGCGGATTTCTGAGTTCGAGGCCAGCCTAGTCTACAGAGTGAGTTTCAGGACAGCCAAGGCTACACAGAGAAACCCTGTCTCAAAAACATCCAATTAATAATAATAATAATAATAATAATAATAATAATAATAATAATAATAGAAAATAGATAAACATGAAGATCAAGCTATACCCCTCTTGAGCATATACCCAAAAGATGCCCCACTATGCAACAGGGGCATGTGTTCCATTATGCTTATAATGGCCTTGTTTATAATAGCCAGAAGCTGGAAAGAACCCAAATATCCTTCAACAGGGGAATAGATTCAGAAAATGTGGTACACGTACACAATGTAGTACTACTCATCTGTTAAAAGCAATGACTTCATGAAATTCTCAGGCAAATGGATGAAACTAGAAAATATTGTCCTGAGTGAGGTAACCCAGTCACAGAAGAGCACACATGGTATGCACTCACTGATATTAGCCCCAAACCTCAGAGTACCCAGGATACAATTCACAGACCACATGAAGCTCAAGAAGAAGGAAGACCAAATTGTAGGTGCTTTGGTCCTTCTCAGAACAGGGCAGAAAATACTCATGGGAGCAAATACAAGGACAAATTGTGAAGCAGGTACTGAAGGAAAGGCCATCCAGAGACTTCCCCACCTGAGAATTCATCCCACATACAGTAATCAAACACAGACATTATTGTGGATGCCAAGAAATGCATGCTGACTGGAGCCTGATATAGCTGTCTCCTGAGAGGCTCTGCCAGAGCCTGACAAATACAGAGCAGGATGCTTACAGCCACAATTGGACTTAGCACTGGTTCCCCAATAGAGGAGTTAGAGAAAGGACTGAAGGAGCTGAAAGGGATTGCAACCCCACAGGAAGAACAATAATATCAACCAACCATACCCACCAGAGTTCCTAGGGAATAAGCCACCAACCAAGGAGTACACATGGAGAGACCATGGCTCCAGCCACATACATCCAAAAAATGGCCTTGCCAGGCATCAATAGGTGGAGAGGTCCTTGGTTCTGTGAAGGCTTGATGCCTCAGTGTAGGGAAAATAGAGGGCCCTTAGGCTGGATTGGGTGGGTGGGTGGGTGGGGGAGCATCCCCATAGAAACAGGGTAAAGGAGATGGGATAGGGGATTTCTGGGGAGGGAGAAACAGGGAAAGGGCAAAACATTTGAAATGAAACTAAAAAGGAAAATCCAATAAAAACATTTAAATAAAATTAAAAAGAAAAAGTCTATGTCCTTACGTTCCCATCAGTTGCAAAAAGAAGCTTCTCTATGATGGCTGAGCAAAGTGCTGAGCTGCTTCCCTGGAATGAGTAGAAGTTACTCATTTATGTGAGACAACATTCATCAATGTTTTAAGTATCATTCTAATATCTCTGTAATATTCCATTATATGCAGATAGCAAAATTAGTCAGCATTTTCTTTGTGTTATTTATGTGGCAAAACTGTTGTCAGTTTTCCAAATTTTTGAAATATTGACCTGTATAATTACCTGAGCTTTAGTGTGCACTGCCATCCAAACATAAATATGATACCCTGCTTTAATCCCTTCCGAGATTTTTAACATCATTAAAAATTAAATTTGAACATGTTGTAGATTCTTGCATCCTACACAATTTATCTCCTGCTTTCTTTGTGTGTCTATACCACTGAAAGTTCTACTCACTGGGATATAACTAAATTCTAAGTTATACAGCATTAGATGCCCAGTTGCATTTGCTGAAATGTGTTTTCTTTTTTTTTCATAGACTCACACAGGGCTTCTTAACCTTTAAGGTGTCACAGAGTGAAGATTTTCCTTGTATCATAGAAGGTAAATGTCAGTAATCTTCATCATTGCTCTTTTCAGAACATGATCATACTTCTTCACACATAAGTATGAATGTACTTTACCATATTTTGTCGTATTTTTACTTCTAGGCTGTGAGCATCAAAAAACAAACATTATACCTCTTTTGTTTGTAACTATCTAAGTCTCATAATTGTTGATTTAATCAGGTTAATTGCACTCATGTATTGGTCAGTTACTGAAATGAATAGCTACTATTTTTTTGTTAGAATGGTATTTTTATTTCTAATTTTTAGACTTTATTAAACTTATTTATACCGTATTTTTAGAATATGTTATCATGTTTTTCTCTATCACTTGATGCTTTAATGTTATCAAATCAAATAATGAGTACTATTGTGTAGATGTGCTTATAATTGAGATGCATTATTGAACATGAAAAACAATGACATGAACCTTCAAATACATTCAAGTATGTCCAAAGAAAAGTCTTCAAATTATTACAGTAAAATATTATACACCAACAATTGATTAACTATTACAAAACAACTATCTCATAGGAGTGGATATTTAAAAGTTATTTAAACCCTAAGACTATTTGTAGTGGATATTAAAAATGGATTTTATCAATTGATTTTCAGATTCAGATTGTTATAATCTAACAAAATATTTGCCTTATCTAAATTTCATCTTTCAGTTGTGCCTTTTTGTGACCTGAAGAACCTCCCATAACATTTCTTTTTCATTCTTTTACCTAAATAATTACTGAAGATATTGTCTAGGTACAAGAGAATTAAGAAAACACACACACACACACACACACACACACACACACACACACAAACAAACAAAAACAACAAAAAAACCCTCGAAGTTTAAGACTGTAACGTTAGCATGCTGGATAATGAAATATAAATAATTTTTAATGTTTTCTTGTATGTCCTATTTGCTCTTTTATATTCCTAATTCTAGGGTTACCACTTTCCTCTAAAACAAGCTCCATTAACTTCTGGAGGAAATCAGCCTCCCTGACCTCAAGCTGTACTACAGAGCAGTAGTGATAAAAACTAGTATTTAGTATTGGTGACAGGCCGGTAGATAAATGCAATAGAATTGAAGACCCAGAAATGAACCCACACACTTACTGTCACTTGATCTTTGACAAAGGAGCTAAAACCATATAGTGGAAAAAAGACAACATTTTTAATATATGGTGCTGGTTCAACTGAGGGTCTACATTCAGAAGAATGCAAATTGATCCATTCCTATCTCCCTGTACAAAGCTCAAGTACAAGTGGATCAAGGACCTTCCAGTGTATCGGGATATCAAGGACTATCCAGTGTATCTGGATAAAAGCAGTTACACTGAATCTAATAGAAGAGAAAGTGGGGGAAACTCTCTAACACATGGACACAGTGGAGAAGTTCCTGAACAGAACACCAATGGCTTATGCTCTAAGATCGAGAATCAACAAATAGGACCTTATGAAAGTACAAAGTTTTTGTAAGGCAAAGTACACTGTAAATAGGACAAAACAGCAACCAACAGATTGTGAAAAGATCTTTACCAATCCTATGTCTGATAGAGGGCTAATAGCCAATATATACAAAGAACTCAAGAAGTTAGACTTCAGAGATCCAAATAACCCTATCAAAAAATGGGGAACAGAGCTAAAGAGAGAATTCTCAACTGGAAACACATAGGGCTGCCAAGCACCAGGTGGGTGGGTGGGTGAATACCCCCATAGTGGCAGGGAAATGGGGAGGGAATGGGGAGGTTCCAAAGGGGAGATCTGAAAAGGGGAAAACATTTGAAATGTAAAGAAAGTATGAAAAAAATGAAAAAAAAATAAAGAAATGTTCAACCTCCTTAGTCATCAGGGAAATGCAAATCAAAACAACTCTGAGATTCAACCTCACACCAGTCAGAATGGCTAAGATATAAAAGCTCAGGTCACAGCAGATGCTGGCAAGGATGTGGAGAAAGAGGAACATTCCTCTATTGCTGGTGGGATGGCAAGCTGATACAACCACTCCGGAAATGAGTTTGGCGGACCCTCAGAAAATTGGACATAATACAACCTGAGGACCCAGCTCTTCCAATCCAGGGCATCTACCCAGGAGATGCTCTAACATGTAATAAAGACACATGTTCCACTATGTTCATAGCAGCCATATTTATAATAGCCAGAAGCTGGAAACAACCTAGTTTTCCCTCAACAGAGGATGGATACAGAAAATTTAGTACATTTACACAATGGAATACCTCTTAGCTATTAAAAATAATGACTTCATGAAGTTCTTAGGCAAATGGATGGAACTTGAAAATATCATCCTGAGCGAGGCGACTCAGTCACAAAACAATGAACACAGCATGTACTCACTGATAAGTGGTTTTTAGCCCAAAAGTTTGGAATACTCAAGATTCACTTCACAGCATCCATTGGGCTGAGCTTGAGTTCCCAGATAGAGGAGTTGGAGAAGGGACTGAAGGAGCAGAGGGAGTTTGCAGATCCAGAGAGGGAGCAACAGTGTCAACTGGCCTGACCCGTGATGCTACAGGAGACGAGATCACCAACCAAAGAATACTCATGGAGGGATCCATGGTGCTGGCCACATATGTGGCAGAGGAGGGCCTTGTTAGCCATCAGGGGGAGGAGAGGCCCTCTGGCCTGAGGGTGTTAGATGGCCCAGTATAGGGGAATGTCAAGGAGGGATGATGAGAGTGGATGGGTGGGTGGGTGAATACCCTCATAGAGGCAGGGGAAGGCAAGAAGGGATAGAGAGTTTCCAAAGGGGAGACCTGGAAAGGGGGACACATTTGAAATGTAAATAAAGTATCAAAAAAACAAAATTCATTTATCCTCAGTTTTCATATTTATTTAGTTTTCTACAGAAGTCCTGTTCAAAATCAGCTATTTTTGCTCCTTGCTATCATTCATTCAGTTAGACACAATGACAAATTTGAAATGAGACTTAAAGTTATCATTTCAAACCCACAGACATATTGTCTCCATTATGACCTCCTTGAAATTAAAAGCAAAATGCTGTTGTCATAATATATCTGAAGCAAAGTTTTGCTCACATCATAGTCATTTTACACTCTGAAATTTAAGGAGAAAACAGACATATCTTGCTTCACACCATGCTGGGATCAGAAATCCTCCCATACACTAGCCAGGAGTTCTCATCCCCAGACTCCAGAACACATAACTCCAATATGTTCTACCCCATGCTTTACAAAGGTGGGCATTTCCTTTCAAATGAAAGATAGATGTGGTAGTTGTTATCTTGGGAAATTCATAAACAAAAAAGATATTTTCTTTTTATTTCAATCTTAGAAACAACTGGAAAATGTTTATACCTGTGAAAAGAGTCAACCTTCAGGCTAAGTCTTATGTATAAAAATGTTATCCTAAAGATATCTATAAGAACAGCAATCCCCCTTCCCAAAAGAAAAACCATACACAGAAAACCTAAAACATTGTGACTGACTGCGACCAGTGCCCTGTAATAAAAAATGCTTCACAAAACTCAATTTTACATTTCTTGCCACAAAAGATGAAATACACCCCACATGTTATGGTCCCACACCTTAGTAATATGATAGAGTTTGCACTATAGTATTATTGACACTGATTTATTAATATTGATTTCTAACCTGTAAAACATAGACAAAGCTATTTTCTTTTGCTTTCTTTCCTCAGCAGATCAAAGTAAAATTGGTAAATTATAAATTGCGAGCTGTCTTGATTTTTGATAAAATATCAACAGAATGTTTTCTCAATGTTATATTTCAACACTGCAATTAATTGCCTTTAAAGTAACACTCTAATAAAATGGAATCACTTTACTTTTAGAGTAGAGTTAAATTTAAAAAACTGTATTCTATATATAAAAACACATGCTATTGAACACTGAATAAATTTTACTGTATAAGAATAAACTTGTTACTTGTAAAAGAATTATGTAGTATAGCATGACTATATTAACAAAATTTTGTTACCTGTTACTCTATAATATTAAACAAGCTTTTATTTTACTTTTGAAAAATGAGAATTTTGTAAGGAAAATTGGATTCTGTTAATTTTTATATCCATATTTTCATAATTAAAGAAGTAGTATTTTGCTATATGACTCTGTCTTTCCAAGAACTTACATTTTTCCAGAGACTCAGATTTGTAGCAATTTGAACTCTGTTGTTAAAATTCTTGAATTACAGACTTTTACCACAACACTATACATTTTAGCATAACTTTATGAAAAATAAATAGCATCTCTGTTGCTATATCATCAAAAAATACTGTAATACATGTAATATTAAATGACATCCAAATAAATTGACATCTTAGTTAAAGGTTAATAATTTTAATTTTTTAACTGTTTTTCCTTCTATTGAAAATAATTATTTTCTTTTTTCTTTTTGATACTTTATATACATTTCAAATGTTTTCCCCTTTCCAGGTCTCCATTTGGAAACTCCCTAACCTATCCCCCATCCCCCTGCCTCTATAAGGGTATTTCCCCACCCACCCACCCACTCCTGTCTCCTCTCTCTCGCATTCCCTATACGGGGGTAACTAACACTCTCAGACACAAGGTCCTCTCCTCCCACTGATGGTCAACAAGGCCCTCCTCTGCCACATATGTGACCAGCCCCATGGGTCCCTCCATATGTGTACTTTGGTTGGTGATCCAGTGTCTGGGAGCACAGGGTTGGTCTGACCAGTTGAAACTGCTGCTCCTTCCATGGGGTTGCAAACTCCTTCACTTCATTCCGTTCCTTTTCCAACTCCTCCTTCTGGGACCCCATGCTCAGTCCGATAATTGCTGTGAATTAAATCATGGGTATTCTGAACTTTTAGCCTAATATCCAATTATCAGTGAGTACATACCATGTTTGTTCTTTTGTGACTGAGTCACCTAACTCAAGATGATATTTTTAGTTCCATCCACTTGACTGTGAATTTCATGAAGTCATTGTTTTTAATAGCTGAGTAGTATTCCTTTGTGTAAATGTACAACGTTTTCTGTATCCATTCCTCTGTTGAGCGACATCTGGGTTGTTTCCAGCTTCTGACTATTATAAATATGGCTGCTATGAACATAGTGGAGCATGTGTCCTTATTCCATGTTGGAGCATTCTCTAGGTATATGCCCAGGAGTACTATAGCTGGGTTTTCAGGTAATAGTATATCCAATTTTTTGAGGGTCCACCAAACTGATTTCCAGGGTAGTTGTACCAGCTTGCATTTCCACCATCAATGGAGGAAATTTCTTCTTTCTCCACATCCTTGACAGCATCTGCTGCCACCTGAGATTTGGTCTTAGCCATTCTCACTGGTGTGAGGTGGAATCTCAAGGTTGTTTTGATTTGTAATTCCCTGATGACTAAGAATGTTGAACATTTCTTTAGGTGCTTCACAGCCCTTCGAATTTCCTCACATGAGAATTGTCTGTTTAGCTCTGTTCCCCATTTTTTGGTTAGGTTATTTGGTTCACTGGGTTCTAACTTTTTGAGTTCTTTGAATATATTGGATATTAGCCCTCTATCACATGTAGGATTGGTAAAGATCTTTTCCCAATCTGTTGGTTGCCGTTTTGTCCTATTGACAGTGCAGTTTGCCTTACAGAAGCTTCGCAATCTTATGGGGTCCCATTTGTAAATTCTTGATCTTAGAGCATAAGCCATTGGTATTCTGTTCAGGAACTTTTCCCCTGTGTCCATGTGTTAGTGGTTTTTCCCCTCTTTCTCTACTATTAGATTCAGTGTATCTGGTTTTATGTGGAGGTCCTTCATCCACTTGGACTTGAGCTTTGTACAGGGAGATAGGAAAAGATCAATTCGCATTCTTCCACATGTGGACCTCCAGTTGAACCAGCACCATTTGTTGAAAATGCTGTCTTTTTTCCACTGGATGGTTTTAGCTCCTTTGTCAAAGATTAAGTGACCATAGTGTGTGGGTTCATTTCTGTATCTTCAATTCTATTCCATTGATCTAACTTCCTGTCACTGTACCAATACCACGCAGTTTTTATCACTACTGCTCTGTAGTACAGCTAGAGCTCAGGGAGGTTTATTCCCCCAGAAGTCCTTTTATTGTTGAGAAAAGTTTTTGCTGTCCTGGGTTTTTTGTTATTACAAATGCATTTGTGAATTACTCCTAAGTCTATGAAGAATTGAGTTGGAATTTTGATGGGTATTACATTGAATCTGTAGATTGCATTCAGCAAGATGGTCATTTTTACTATATTAATCCTGAAAAATCCACGAGCATGGGAGATCATTCCATCTTCTGAGGTCTTCTTCGATTCATTTCTTTGGAAACTTGAAGTTCTTGTCATACAGATCTTTTAATTGTTTGGTTAGAGTCACAACAATGTACTTTATATTGTTTGTGACTATTGTTATTTCCCTAATTTCTTTCTCAGCCTATTTGACCTTCGAGTACAGGAAGGCTACTGATTTGTTTGATTTAATTTTATACCTGGCAGTGTTGGTGAAGTTGTTTATCAGCTGTAGCAGTTCTCTGGGCGAAATTTTGGTGTCACTTAAGTATATGATCATATCATCTGCAAATAGTGATATTTTGATTTCTTCCTTTCCAATTTTTATCCTTTTGATCTCTTTTGTTGTCTAATTGTTCTAGCTAGAAATTCAAGTACTGTATTGAACAGATAGCGAGAGAGTGGACAGCTTTGTCTAGTTCCTGATTTTAGTGAGATTGCTTCAAGTTTATCTCCATTTAGTTTGATGCTGGGTACTGGTTTGCTCTATATTGTTTTTACTATGTTTAGGTATGGGTCTTGAATTCATGATCTTTCTAAGACTTGTATCATGAAGGGATGCAGAATTTTGTCAAATGCTTTTTCAGTATCTAATGAAATGACCATGTGGTTTTTTTTCTTTGATTTTATTTATGTAGTAGATTACATTGATGGATTTTTGGGTATTGAATGATACCTGCATTCCTGGGATGAAGCCTACTTAATCATGACAAATGATCATTTTGATGTGTCCTTAGATTTGTTTTTTGGGAATTTTATTGAGTATCTTTGAATAGATATTCATTCAAATTGAATAGATAGAAATTGGTCTGAAGATTTCTTTCTTTTTTGAATCTTTGTGAGATTTTTTTTATCAGTGTAACTGTGGCCTCATAGAATGAAATAAGTAGTGTTCCTTCTGTCTCTATTTTGTGGAATAGTTTGAAGAGTATTGGTATTAGATCTTCCTTGAAGGTTTGATAGAATTCTGCATTAAATCCATCAGGTTCTGCGCATTTTTTGGTTTGGAAACTTTTAATGACTTCTGTTTCTTTATGGGTTATGGGACTGTTTAGATGGTTTATCTGATCTTGACTTAACTTTAGTATTTGGTATCTGTCTGGAAAAATTGTCTGTTTCCTCCAGATTTTCCAATTGTGTTGAGTATAGGTTTTTGCATATAGGATCTAATGATTTTTTTAAATTTCCTCAGAATCTGTTGTTATACCTCCCTTTTTTCATTTCTAATTTTGGTCTGAGCCCTCTGGTTAGTCTGGCTAATGGTTTATCTATCTTGTTGATTTTCTCAAAGACCACATCCTGGTTTTCTTGGTTCTTTGTATAGTTCTTTTTGTTTCTACTTGGTTGATTTCAGCCCTGAGTTTGATTATATCTCATCTTCTACTTTTCTTGGGTGTATTAGCTTCTTTCTGTTTCAGAACTTTCAGGTGTCCTTTTAAGCCGCTACTGTATGTTCTCTCTAGTTTCATTTTGGAGGCACTCAGAGATATAAGTTTTGCTCTTAACCCTGCTTTTATGGTGTCCTATAAGTTTGGGTATGTTGTACTTTCGTTTTCATTAAATTCTAGGAAGTCTTTAATTTCTTTCTTTATTTCTTCCTTGACAAATCTATCACTGAGTAGAGCATTGTTCAGATTCCAGCATTAGTAGGCTTTTGTTGTTGTTGTTGTTGCTAATGAAGACCAGCCTTAATCCATAGTGATCTGATAGGAGGCATGGGATTATTTCAGTCCTCTTATAAGTGTTGAAATTTGTTTTGTGACCAATTGCATGGTCAATTTTGGAGAAAGTACCATGAGGTGTTGATAAGAAGGTATATTCTTTTGATTTAGGATGAAATGTTCTGTATTTGATTTTTTGTTTGTTTTTTGAGACTGGGTTTCTCTGTATAGCCCTGGCTGTCCTGGAACTCACTTTGTATTCCAAGCTGGCCTCAAACTCAAAAATGTTCTATAGAAATCTGTTAAAACCATTTCATCCATAACTTCTGTTAGTTTCACTGTTTCTCTGTTTAGTTTGTGTTTCCAGGATCTGTCCATTGATGAGAGTGGGGTAATGAAATTTCTATTATTGTATGAGGTGCAATGTATACTTTGAGCTTTATTAAAGTTTCTTCTAGGAATGTTGGTGCCCTTGAATTAGTAGTATAAATATTCAGAATTGAGAGTTCTTCTTGGTAGATTTTTCCTTTGATGAGGATAAAGTGTCCTTCCTTATCCTTTTTAATGACTTGTGGTTGAAAGTCAATTTTATCAGACATTAGAATGTTTATTCCTGCCTGTTTCTTGGGACCATTTGCCTGGAAAATTGTTTTCCAGCTTTTTACTCTGAGGTAGTGTTTGTCATTAACACTGAGGAGCATTTCTTTTAATGCAGCCAAATTCTGTTTATGTATCCAGTCTGTTAGCCTATGTCTTTTTATTTGGGAATTGAATCCATTGATGTTAAGAGATATTAAGGAATAGTGTATTTTGCTTCATGTTATTTTCAATGTTATTTTTATGTTTGTGTGGATATCTTCTTTTGGGTTTGTTAAAAGGTAACTTTCTTGCTTTTTTTTAAGGTGTAGTTTTCCTCCTTGTATTGGCATTTTCCATCTATTATCCTTTGTAGGGTTAGGTTTTTGTAATGATATTGTATAAATTTGGTTTTGTCATGGAATATCTTGGTTTCACCATCTTTGGTAATTGAGAGCTTTGCTGGGTACAACAGCCTGGGCTGGCAGTTGTATTCTTTTAGGGTCTCTATGAGATCTGTCCAGGATCTTCTAGCTTTCATAGTCTCTGGTGAGAAGTCTGGTATTATTTTGATAGGTCTGCCTTTACATGTTACTTGCCCCTTTTCCCTTACTGATTTTAATATTCTTTCCTTGTTTTGTGCATTTGGTGTTTTAACTATTATGTGACAGGAGGAATTTTTTTTTCTGATCCAATCTATTTGGAGTTCTGTAGGTTTCTTGAATGCTTATGTTCATCTCTTTCTTTAGGTTAGGGAAGTTTTCTTCTATAATTTTGTTGAAGATGTTTACAGGCCCTTTAAGTTGGGGATCTTGACTCTCTTCTATACCTATTGTCCTTATATTTGGTCTTTTCATTGTGTCCTGGATTTCCTGCATGTTTTGTGTTAGGAGATTTTTGCATTTTGCATTTTCTTTGATTGTTGTGTCAATGTTTTCTATGGTGTCTTCTGTACCTGAGATTCTCTCTTCTCTCTCTTGAATTCTGTTGGTGATGCTTACATCTATGACTCCTGATTTCTTTCCTAGTGTTTCTATCTCCAGGGTTGTCTCCTTTGTGATTTGGTTATTGTTTCTATTTCCATTTTATACCCTCTATGGTTTTGTTCATTTTCTTCCCCTGATTGATTGTGTTTTCCTATATTTTCTCTATATGGGCTTCTAGCTGTTTACTTGTGTTCTCTTGTATTTCTTTATGGGAGTTATTTATTACCTTCTTAAGATCTTCTATCATCATCATGAGAAGTGATTTCATATCTGAGTCGTTGTTTTCTGGTGTGTTGGACTATCCAGGCTAGCTGTGGTAGAAGAACTGGGTTTTGATGATGCAACATTATCTTGGTTTCTGCTCCTTATGTTCTTGCCCTTGCCTTTCGCCATCTGGTTATCTCTGGTGTTAGCTGGTATTGCTATCTATTTCTGTGTCTTGTCCTTCCTGCAAGCCTTTGAGTCAGTACTTTTTGGAGACCAGCTCTCTCTGAGAGGAATTTGGGTTTGGAGAGCTGTGGTACAGGGTCAGCCCTGAAGTGCAGACAGATACCAGAAGGGTTCTATCTCCAGCTGTTCCTTGGTTCCTGTGTCCTGATGGCTCTCCAAGGGTCCCTCTTGATCAAGGAATTTGTAAAGAACTGGTGGGCTTCCTGTACTCGAAGGTGTGTCAGCACTCCTGAGAGACCAGCTGTCTACTGGCACTATTTGAGTATGAGCCCTGTATTACAGGATCAGCTCCCAGCTGCAGAAGGAAACTGGAAGGCCACTCCTCAGTCCCTGTGTCCTGGGTGGTTCTGGGCAGGTCCTTCTGAGCAGAGTACTGGCCTTATTCCTGATCACAGGCATGTTCACACTTCTGTGAGGTTAGCTCTTTCCCTGTGCTACTTGGCTATGGAAACATGTGGCACAGACTGAGGTCCCCTGCCACAGATGGAAACTGGAAGGCTCCTATCCCAGGCTGCTCCTTAGTCCCTGTGGCCTGAGGGTCCTTGATGGGTCCAGCTGTGCATTGGCTTTTGTCTTACCTCTGCTTACAGGCTTGTCCACACACCTGGGAGGCTAGCTTTCTCCTCGCGCTATTTGGCAATGGAGCCCAGTGGCACAGACTGAGGTCCCGGCTGCAGAAGGAAAGGAAGGCTTTTGTCTTAGTCTGCTTGTAGGTCCCTGGGTCCTGAGGGTTCCAGGTAGGTCCCCCTGAGCAAAGGTGTTGGCCTTACCCCCGCTCACAGGCCTGTCCACACTCCTGGAAGGCTAGCTCTTTCCCTGTGCTATTTGGGTATGGAACTGCGTGGCATAGACTGAGCTTAATAATTTTAAAATGAAAATAAAAACATTAATTTTATGCTTCTTAAAATCTGTTAGAAATAAAATATGTACAGTGATTAAAAATGAACTTCTAATTACTTAATAAATGATATTTTAATATCTTGGTAGCATGGTTTATATTAAATAGAAGCATATTTTCTGGCATGGCTCTCTAACCATATAATACTCTAGAATTATTGTCTCTTTCTTTAAACAACCACCTTTAACAAAATAATAATACCTACTTCTAACTTGGACCAGAGTCTGAAATCATCCGTAATTTACAACATTATTGCGCATATTTACTATATTACAACATTATATATCTTTAGGTATATTCTTTATATTTTTTATATTATTGACAACATTGCAGTTTTATCAGCAAATATAAATATAGCTCAAAATCTAATAAAACTTAGTATATTAGTAAGTAACAAAATCCACAACTTAATTTTATATGAAGGTGATTTGAAGGATCTCATGTATAAATATATCTGCAAAGAAGTACTTATATTTTCTGCAAATCTTTCCTATTAACAAATTCTTCTAGACTGTGTGGTAGACCCTAAACATATCTGGTGCTATACAGTCAATGAGATTGACTCTAGGAAAAACCTATCACCAAGAAATTAATTGGACGCTGCAGAGTTATTCATAGTTGTTCTACTTGTGCTATTAAGTCAACCAAAATTACTGGACCACAAAATGAACATTCTAGTTATTTGGGCAGACTCATCTGAATGGAAATGATTATGCATTGATCAAATCAGGTTCTCCAGAGACTGGCTGCTAGGACAAGTAAAATGCTTGAACCCATCACAGCTTTGGTTGAGGTAATTATCCTCTGTATATTTATTTTCTCTACATACAGAACTCAAAAAAATGAATGGCATTTAAGAACACAATATCTGTTCAATTCTGACTGTCTTACTAGACATTCCGCTGATAACTTGAGGATTGTAGAATTTATAGAATATACCTACTGAAACAAAGTATAAATGACAATATTCTCTGAAGAAAGTATTTTAAATATTCAAACAAAAACATTTTTATAGTTTGGCAGTTATCAATATGTGCCATCACTTAAATGACCATTATTTTACCTCTTTGTATGACTACCAATGAAAACCACAATGATTTGTATGTACTTAATACCTTTGTTACCTTTATTTTAGCTTTATTGTTAGCCCCTACAAATTACACATGTTATTCAAAAAATGTATTAAGGAAACTTGGTATAGCCTATTTTGAACAGCTTCTTTCCCACATAGATATTTTCAAAGAGATAAATATGAAAACTAAATATTTGTATAGTACAACTTAAATAAGTGTCCTGGCTAGTTACATGTCAACTTGACATAAGCTAGAGTCATTTGTGAGTTGGAAGCCTGAACTAAGAAATGTCTTTTTAAGATCAGGCTACAGTCAAACCTCAGGTCATTTTCATAATTAGTTACTGATGCAGAAGGGTCTAGTCCATGTGTGTGAGGCCACATCAGGGCTAGTGATCTTGGGTTCAATAAAAAATATCAAGATGATCAAGGCATGTAAGCAGTACTTCTCGATGGCTTCTGTATATGCTCCTGCCTCCAATTTCCTGCCCTTGTTTTGAGAATCTGTACTTTTTTGCCTCGATGAATAGTGATATGAAATTGTAAGCTAAATAAGCCCTTTTCTCTTCACGTTGTTTTTGATCATAGTGTTTCAGCACAGCAATCATAACCTTAAATAGGTGAGTAAGTAAGGATAAGATGGGTTTTAAAAGAGTATCTTCAATTTAAATTTCACATCTACCTTTCAAGTTATTATTACTAAGTTTAATGATTAATAAATATCTTTGAAATCAGTCTATTTCTTATCATCTCTACTGAAAATTCTACATAGTTTTAAGGTATCTCCAACATTAACTGGCATGGGTATTAAAAAGAGTAAAATAGATTCATTTGTAAAATCTTAATATTTCTATTCACAGTTATAACAAATGGAGAATATTTTCAAACCCAGTACTATGACTCTGATGTAGATATGTATTAAAGCATGCCTTTTTAACTACTTGGATTTCTTATTTGTCTTCATATTAATTATACTATATCATACCATATAAAGTACTTGGGAAATGCAAAAGTAATGCTTATGAATAAATATAAAATAAGTTTAAAATCATTTGAGGAAAAACCTTTGGTGAAGGAAAGCAACACAAGGACTAGTCTAAATGACAGTTGTCTTGGTTCAGTAATTTTCTCTCATTGAGACACTGAAGCTTTATCATTTGCCAATTTGAAGGCACCAAGGAGTGGAGAAAGCCATCCCAAGATGTAAACCAAATAAGCTTTTAAATATAA
Source organism: Rhynchomys soricoides (assembly GCA_019843965.1). Classification (NCBI taxonomy): domain Eukaryota; kingdom Metazoa; phylum Chordata; class Mammalia; order Rodentia; family Muridae; genus Rhynchomys; species Rhynchomys soricoides. Next base: position 30,163,619 of record JADRCH010000004.1, on the reverse strand, counting down.
ACAAGCAGTCTTTATTATAATCATTACCTTATTTGATAACCTTTTGCTCTTAGCATTCAGAAAATATCATTTATAAAGCTTTTATATCTTATTATAAAGTTAGTATAAAATAGATTGCTAAGCATGTATATGTAGCTACTGCTAGCCTGGTAACTTGATTTCTCCATTGGGTCCCCTTTTCCCTCATCTTTGACATTTTTTTTCTTGATCTGACTGGAATAAGATGAATATGATAAGGGAAGGAGATAAAAAAGAGTGAGATAAGAAGAAGGAAGAGGTCAAAGTATCTTTATATGGAGCTGATATGAACGTGAACAAAAAGTAAGATTAATGTGCCACAGAAAACTACTAAAGCTGGCAAACATTTTTGGCAAATTATCAGCATTCAAAATTAACTCAGAAACATCAGTGCTTTTCCTGTATGCCAATGAAAGCACAATGAGTACAACTCAGGGACACAGCCACATTAATGATAACTTCCAAAAATGTTGGAATTATCCTGACAAACACATTAAGAGAACTGTAAATTAAAACATCAAAATGCTAAAAATAAACATCAGAAGATAGAAAACAGAGATTTACTGATTCAACATAATCCCTTCAAGATTGTATCATAATTTTTGAAGAAATTAAAACAACAGCAAATGGAAACCCAAAAGTCCATAAGAGCTAAGATAATCATGAATAGTAAACAGAATATTACAATGCTCATTTTTTTTATAATCATATATAATCCACAGTTTCCAGTTAGTGCTGCCTGTATAAACATGGATATGAGACCAAATGCTGAAGTATGGTCAGCCTAAGGCCTATATGGCCCAAGAAAGCTGACTTTCTCCTCCTAACACCTGTAACTCCAATAGCTTCTCAGATAGTGGAGAGGCCTTGTGCTCCTCTTTCCTCTCTGTTTTGAAGTATTGCCCAGTTTGATCAACATTGTCTTGTATAGGCAACCACAACTGCTGTGATTTCATGACAGCCATGGACCTATCATGTCTAGAAAACATTGTTTCCTCATAGTGCTCTCTGATTTTGGAAGGTTAGAGTCTTCCTGTTCCTTCTTTAATAGGTTTTTTGGAGCCTTGGGGAGGGGAGTTTGATACAGATGTTCCATTTAAGGTTGAACGTACCACAGTATCTCTGGCAATTTCACTAGTTGTAAGTCTGTTAGCTTCATCAGCTACCAAGAGAAGGTTCTTTGATGAGGGTTAAAAGTTAATAAAACGTTAAGTACTTAGAAGGTCAGTTGTTATCATGCCTAACAAAATAACTATAGTAGGGTTTATTTTATCCCCAATATTGTAAAGCAGTTTCCACTAAGATTAAAACCTTCCATCTTGAAGGGCAGATCATTGAGAAACCAGGTTGGTTTTTTTTTTTTTAATTAATTAATTATTTTATTTATATATTTATTTATTTATTTTGGTTTTTTGAGACAGAGTTTCTCTGTGTAGCCCTGGCTGTCCTGGAATTCACTCTGTAGACCAGGCTGGCCTCAAATTCAGAAATCCATCTGCCTCTGCCTCCCAAGGGCTGGGATTAAAGGCATACACCACCACTGCCCAGCTATTAAAAAGCAAAAACAAAAACAAAAACAAAAACGGGTTTTATATAGTAAATAAAAATAGCAGGCTATTTTAAGGCTTAAAATTAAAAGAATTTTGAAACAACAGGATGGATGCTCTGAGAGGAAGTGAACCATGTCATTGATTAAGAACAGGAAGTAGAAACTCAAACTTGCTTCTGAAAAATCCTGAATGTGACCAGATTTATACCACCCCTCTGTTCCCAAGCATAAAGAATTAAGGAAGAATGCTGCAAGACTCTATCAGGTAAGCAGAGCTGCCTGGAATGAGAGACCAGCTGAATTTTTCGGAAGAGGCTCAGTCCAATGAAGCATCCAGTAATGAAAGTCTACATTAAGTTCATCTATCAAGTTGCACAGTGGTTCCAGGTTTTCAGGTTTCTAGGTTTTGTGATTATTGGGTTTGGCTTTTGTGATGCATGTTATTAAGTCCTTTATGTGCCTTTCAGCAAGTCTTTCCATCTGTAACCCAAGTAAAACTCAATAGTTCACTAAGTTGGACCTTGATGGTATTCCATTCTTTGGTCTGTCACAGGTTACCTATTAGGTATGAGTAGAATTTTGTTCAATATATCACCAGGAAGAACGTAACACAACACCCTTCCTTAGATTCTTAGTCTGTTTTACAGTAGCAGGCTTAGGTTCTCTTCTGAGGAGAGAATCCAGAAAGAGACTTTCAGTCTCATAAGAAAGATAATGGCAGGCCTCAAATCATTATTATATTGAAATGATTTGCACAAAATAGTTATTGTACATCATGATGATTAAGCCAATTAAAGTTTTGAGTATTTTTATTAATAGACAGGCAAAAAATGGATTTGTGTCTCTGAGAAGTCTTTTGGTGACTAAACTCAAAGATACAACATTTTAAAAGATAAAGCCAAAATTACATTGGTGTTCACTTGGGGTTGGGGATTCACTGGTGATGAATTAGAGGGAGCCTCACAACATTTCTTCTCTCTGTAAAGCTCAGCAACATTTTACAAATGCTACAAAATAGTTTGGATCATGGTCAAGGTCATGGACAGGCTCATAAGCAAAACATAGGCAGCTGATAAGTGTACAGGTAAGCACAAAATAAAGTTAGTACAGAATGGCGTTGCCACATTTGTTTCAACAGTAATGGGTATGTCATAACAGAATGGTCATCACTATAGCTGTCATAGTTCACAGATACTTTGTTAGGTTTGCACTAAAATTGTCATTGTCTGGGCACAGTCACTAGTAAGTTAGAACTGTAGGTAGCTAGTATGACAGTCAGTAAATAGTTTTTCATATCGTTATGTAATGTTTATGATAGTGTTATTTTTTGTGTATGAATTATAATGTCAAGCACTGGGTCGTATTTCAGTATCATTAAACATCAAAACAGAAGACCACTTAAAGTTTTCTAAATCAAATGTCAATAGTGAAATTTTTGGATAATTGTAGTTACCTCCCAGTCTACTATCACTAACTCCCAATGCCTAAGGAAATCTATATTCTATCTTAGGCCCCAGAATATAACAGACAAGTTTTGAGTATATAACAAGGCACTGTGGGAGAATGCCTGCTGTATTTATCTATATTCGAACGTGAGAGAAACTTGAGAGATAAAATCCTTGGATAGCATTGTCTAAAATTGTATATTAACAGGAACAGACTATCAAAATACAATGAAAATCATGGAAGAGCAAAAAAGGAAAAATTCTGAGAACTGCTCAGAGCACAATATATTTCATATTTTGAGAAAAATAATAAACAAAAATGTATTCAAAATAAAAATCAGTAAAATAAAAATGTCGCTCATGGAATTATAACTATTCTATTGGTTGGCGAAAAGCAAACAGAATAAATTGAAGCACAATTTCACATACTTAGATTGAGTATTAAAATGATTTTAAAGCAAATGAGTACTTGCAACAATCAACTTGATACAATTCTGTAAAAAGTTCATAATGTTACAATTATTTTCTAGAATAATTCCTCTCTTCTTTATAAGGGTAGACATGCTCTATTGCTTAATGCATGTGAGCACATTTATCATGGATGATGTGACATTTAAACTGCTAGTTCATATATAAAATAATACATAGCCTAAAGAAATTTGAAATCCAGCTTTTATTTCTTATAAAATGCTGCAGAGTTAAATAAATAGTAGGTATAAATAAGTCAAATTACTAACCTCAGGTAATACTCACTCTCTTTTCCTTCTAGCTGTGTGATGTATATATTTGTGTACATGTTTACATAAATATTTACAACCTGTTTGAAGGTTACAGTGACAGATATTTATAGTTTCACTTATTTTTCTTTCTTCAGTCAGCAATGGATGTTACTTAGCTGGCTCACGCTATTTTCCCTAATATTCGACCATGTGCTTATAGTACTGAACAGTGCTTGTGTTTATTCTTTTAACCAGACTAACTTTGAGTCTATTTAAAGTACAAAACGGTTAAGACATTATCATCCTTAGTCTAATTTGTACGTAATACATCACTACATCCTCATAAAAATACATAAATACATAAATACATCCTCATAAAAAATAATAAAATGTGTTTGTATACAAGATTGGTTTGGAAATGACTTGGGAGAAGCAGGGGTTTTAGTGTACTGCAACACTCTCCTATGAGATGTCATCCAGCTGGAAAATGGCCATGCAAAATCATGAGAACATGAGCATACCTCTTTTTAAAGTAGCTGACCATTGTCAACGTCTAGAAGCCAAGTTCCTGACTACTGTGAGACACCCTTTCCTACATCTCTAGAATAAAGGGAAAAAGATAAACCCTAATGTTTATTAAACTACTGCTTATGTTATTATTTTGAATTTAATGAAAAGTTGCACACAAATACATAAAGATGTCCCAGTTATTTTTTTTCCATACTGTGTAGTATTTGTTAAAATTGCTGAATGAATCCTATTGTATCTCTCTTAGCTCATATTAATGGACTCAGGTTCTATTTTGTATTGTACAGTTCTAGGCTTTTTACTAAGCACTAACCGCTCCAATCAAACCCTTTCACAGAGTGCAGCTTACAAATGCCAATGTTTATTTTTTGACGACCATAGCTACATGTGTCACGGAGAAGCAACAATTGTTTCACTGTTCAGCTCTACCCATTATGTCTTGCACACATCAGAAACACACAAACACATTTCTAATTCACATTAACTTTTTTCACTTAGCAATATTTAAAAATGATTGTTCCACATATTTAACAAAGCTAGTTCATCTTTTATTGTTTCCCAGTAACAGTCTCTAGAGGCAATAGGTGTTATATTCATGTACTGTTTATTATTATTTCAAGTGGATACATATGCACAACAATGTGCTTTCTCCTCTTTCCTCCTGATAAGCATAACAGTGGTGCATATATTCTTATATATTCTTTGTTACTAACCTCTGCTTTAATGGTTCTACCTTTCCTTATGCCATATCACATTTATTATCTATGCTATATTTACTCTCTGTGAAGAAATATATGTATATATGATATTTCATATAATGCAGATATTCTAGTTAAACAATTTTTATGTATTTATATTAAAATTATTTAAGTCTAGTGAGATGGTTCAAGGAGTAGACACTTGATACCAACAGTAACCATCCAAGTTTGATAAAGGAATCTAAATGTTAAAAAAAAATAACAGATTCCTAATGGTTTTCTTCTGACCTCTACACTTCTGCAATGAAACTCCCATGTCCTTCAAACAAATAATTGAATAAATAAACATTTTAAACATAATATATATATATATATATATATATATATAATTTTTTTTGTATTTTTTTTTGTGTGTGTGTGTTTTCGAGACAGGGTTTCTCTGTATAGCCCTGGCTGTCCTGGAACTCACTCTGTAGACCAGGCTGGCCTCGAACTCAGAAATCCACCTGCCTCTGCCTCCCAAGTGCTGGGATTAAAGGCGTGTGCCACCACTGCCCAGCCATATTTTATATTTTAGTATTTATATTAACTTTGTAACCTGTAAATTTTATTAAAACTCTCATTTAAATGATGTTAAGTTATATTTATAGATTGTTGTTTTACTTAAAATTATATTAAGATGTCAATTAAGTAATATTATTTATACAAATATCTTTATTACCAATACATTATGTGTCCTTTTAGGTGTTTTATTTCTTTTTATGTATATTACCAGAAGTTTTTTTATTATGAATGGGAGCTTTTTTTTTTCATTGAATTTCATAGCATGTTTTTGGTATATAAGAAAAGATTGTATTGATTTTTAGATTTTAGAATTGTTTCTGGTTTTCTATAGCATTCTCACATTACAACTAATTGATTCCAATGTTTATTTCTGTGGATCCTCTGGTTAGAAACATCTAACCTTCTGAATATAATGACGTGCTCCTGTTCATCCACACAAGTACTTCAATGAACTCTATTGATGTAACCACAAAGGAAGAAAATGACTACGCTCTGACAACAGACTCCTTCAGAGAAAACAATCTTTGCTCTGTTGTATCTTCCTGTGAAGCCTTCAGACCAGAGGAACAATGAAATATCTCTTCCAGAATTCTCAGCAATTCATTTATCTCTGTCCTATTTGCATGATGATCCTCTTTCATCCCACTTATTATCATGTAAATCTGTTCTCTTTGTCTCTTTGTACCTCTGTGAACCCGTTTTCCAGGACCCCTATTTAACCAAATCCTTTCATTATGCCTATTCTGAATCAATTGCTCCAAATCAAATGTCTTTTCTTTCTTACCTTAGTTTTAGAAGATAAATAGGTTCCTTGTTTTCATGGATCCTTAAATTTCACATGTTCAATGACATTATATGATATATAAAAAAAAAGCATCAAAGGAATCTGGGCTTCATATATTTCTATAATTTAAATATGACCTCTTCATTAATTTACTGCATGCATGCAATGCTATGGTATTTGCAGTGAACATTAATGATAACAATTGTTTGTGTAGTAAAAGAGTATTTCTTCTTATAGTACCTTGAAATCTAAGATAATAAAGACCACACCTGATACTTAGTACTTTATACATAGTCAGCACATTGCAAATGTATTGTACTTATTTTCTCCTTCTTTATAATTTACATGATGTTTTATATTTAAATTAGAATACTTGCTATGAAAGTATTTTTTAACTGATATAAACTACATATATATCTTTAGTCCTTTACAATTTCTTTTTTCTTTGATTTTTATGTTGTTTTGTTGTGCTTTGTTTTTTGTTGTTGTTACTCTTTTGTTTTGAATTTATTTTTATTTAATGCATTTTTGTTTGAGACAGAGCTTCTATATGTAGCCCTGGTTGTCTTGGAACTCACTCCTTAGATCAGGACAACCTTGAACTGAGAGATCCACCTACCTCTGCCTCCCAAGTGCTGAGATTAAAGGCTAGTGCCAGAACCATCCTGTTTGTTTACAATTTCTTAATATATACACTAAATAATGTTAAATATTGTTAATGTGCACATTAAAGGTTAAACATACATAAAATGACTTAAGTGTTTATATTCTATTTGGGATAAATTAATAAGTATGAAAACAGTAAAGAATGAACTAATACAGAATTTTGAAAAGTTTGTAGAAGTAGAATAAAATGTTGATTGGGAACTTAACATCATCTAGAAGTACTTAGAAATAATAGTCCAAGTAGAAACCCCTAAAGTAAATAATGAATCATATCTGCTGATCAATATATCCTTCATTCTCACAGTGTCTCTCTAATAAGGACTGTATGACTGTATTTATAAACTTTCTTTTGCTTGTATTTCGAGGATTATGTCCCTAAGCTGAATAAGAATTATTTTTCCCCATTTCTTAATATACTGTCCTCTGCCCTTCAGATATTTCATCTGAGCCTATATTACCCTCACAATTGGATGCCTTGCCGTTCTTCTAGATTTATAGTCATCTCTCTAAACATCAGTTGGATAAATACTCTTAAAAAACAATATTGTATAATGTAAATCAAATTCACAGCCTATTCATGACATTTAAATATGCCTAGTATGAATTTCAAGACTTGTTGCATTTCCCAAAGAACTTTCCAAATATATACATATGCATATACATATACATGTACAAGAACATGAACATGTACATATATACATACACACACACACACACACATATATATATATGCACACAAATATTCACATTACTGCTTGCTTTCCCCATTTAGTCTTTTTAAATAGATATCTTTCATTTTCTCCTTTCTATTCAAGTATTTTACTTTTTCTTAAAATATTCATATTGACTGGCATTATGTCAAGCATGGTTTTTGTTTTGTAAGTTAACATTTTCAAGACTCTGAAAATCATAACTTGGACTGGTGTTATCAGTTTTTCTACCAATATTTACATTTATGAATGTAATCTATGTAAAACATATCAAGGGATGAACTTCAAACATTAAAATTAAAATGGACAGGACAGGCATGGTGCCCCATGTCTTTAATTTCAGGACCTATGAGGCCAGCAGGTATATTTCTGTGAGTTCAAAGTTAGCTGACTACTGAAAAAAAATTAAGAAATATGTAAACACAAAACATGGAAAAATATGTAATGAATGCCACAGGAAAGGTTAAAAAATGGTACTGTCACTTTTGCCTAAACGTGATGCATCCTAAAGATAACAAGGGAGAACAGAAGAAAATTGTAGTATTCCTCTTATTAGGTCAATCTGTATACATTTAAGTGTGTGTGTATGCACATGTGTGTCTGTCTGTTTCTCTGTATGTATGTCTGTGTGTTTATATATCTGTGTGTCTGTACTTAATATTGTGGTACACATGTATGTAGTCCCCAAATGACAACTTTATATGTGGTCCTTGGTTTTCACCTGTTTAAGATGGGATCTCTGTGTTGTTAACTACTGTACATGAAGACTAGCTATCCCAAGATTCAGGAATTCTGCTGTTTTCTAATACCTTTAGGAACATGGTATGAGATGTGCATGCTATTATAGCAGTCCTCACATGGGACCTGCAGAATTGGCCTCATATTCTCTTGCTTATATGTCAAGAACCAAACACTCTGTGCCATCTCCTCAACATGGTGTATTCCATTTAATAAAATTTATTTTAAATAGGTTTTATAAGACCTGATGTATTAGTAAATTTCAAATTCCATATCTATGTTTTAATATAATATAGACACAAAATATGATTCCTGATTCTCTAGCTACAAAACAAAAACACCATAAAAGTATTAAATAGTTCTACAACTAAAACTTTAAAATATTCCAAATTATATCATAAAGAAATTAAGTCATAGGAAATTATATTAATCAAAAAAGTATGAAGACACCAATGCTTTAGGAATTAAGATTGTCCGGAGCCATTTCAGATTCTTTTATTTGTAATGACTCTTTCATTTAGGTAGCCAAGCTAAATAAATACTTTGCGCAAAGGATTCTGATTAAAATCTTTAAATCATTTCTGCTCCAACACACTTGATAGCTAGTTTTGCAATTTTGTGTCTGTCTTGGTTATGTTCCCAGCAGGTTATTAACAATTAATTAGCAATACTTCTCAAATGCTATCTGTGTTAGTCCTCTAATTGCAGGACAGGAAAATAGAAGATCCCATTGTAAACAAGTAGTAATCACAATCATTCTTTTTAGGTGAAGCAGAGGAATTTGCTGTAAGTTTGTGCTGTTAAAACAAAACTGAATAACATGTTTTTGCAAGAATCAAACAGTCTGCTTATAATGTCTGTAGTAGATATTAGAAGCACTGATTTCTTTACAGCATGATTTTATTTTTACAGTACTTGTGCTATAATCCTTAATGAGTATATTTGTTGGTTTACACTTATATGTGTTTATGTAGTTATATACCTTAATTCACTGAAGCATCATGTAAAGATACATTTAGATTCAATACTGATTCCAAGATTAGCATAAATCTGATATAAACTGAATTTTTTGTGGTTTCTTTAGGTAAAAAACATCAATGTGTTACCATTTTCAAACTATGAAGTTAAAGTTACAGTCACGAAGTAATGTATATTTTAATATTTGCAGTCTTCAGTACATCTCGGTACCTTACTTTACAGATGCAGGATGGGAGTGGCATTAACCAAGGAGCCATTTAATAGACGTTAAATTTGAAGTTGAAGGAGTGATGTACATGAGCAAGCAGTTTAACAGAAACTAAGGTAAGTTAACTGGGGCCTCTTTACCATAGGATTCTAGAATAGAGTTGAATAATTTGCCAAAGAATTCTCCATCAAGTTTATCTAATTCCAGTTCAACCTAAAATAGCCTTCGAAAGAACACAAGAGGGGGACCTATGGACTGTCTTTCCCCATCATAATATTTTATATATGTTTTCCTAATGAAACTACAGAGAATGATTTGTACTGTATCAAACAACTATAAATACTAACATGCCCAAGTATTGGGATATTATGACTTAAAATAGATCAAAATTCCCTAGTTTATTCTTTGCTGACAGAAGTCTGACCATAGTAAACTAGGCATTCACAGCAATGTGGAATGTCACCTGGGTAACAATAAATGGTCAGAACTTTTGTCTGTTAGGCATTATGGCACTGACAGGTGAACCATTTTTCTTGTTGCTTTTCCAAGTCTTACAAAGGATCACATGGAACAAAATTGAAACACAAATTGTGCACTTTCTGTGTTTTAAAAAAATATGTGGATTTAAATTACCCCAGTTACCATGAGGTCGTTCAAGTACTTGGGTATTTCTCCCTCAATTTTGTTGGGTGACCCAATACATTTGGTGGTCTACTTGAAAAATCAAAATTTTTACTTTTAAAATGTTTGTATGAGGGAAGCTCAGGAAGCCCTGAACAAATTGTCAGGTCCCAAACCCAAATCTCCAAAACAGCAGTACTACTAAGAATGTCTGAAATGACAATCTGAGCTCAGCTCAAGGTCTGAGGGATTGCTGGCCAACAGATCAAATCCTCAACAATGTTTAGAAAATTGTGCAAAGCTTTTGCCTGCCAGGAAGAGTTATTTCCTATACTTTCTCCTACTTCTGCCCAAATATGTCACCTAGCTTAGTAGCATATACCTATAACTCTTATCAAAGTCCTCACTAACCTCTAGTGTCCTTGGCCAGTTAAAACCACCAAACTCTTCTGGCCTGTAGTCCAACACACTCCCTGCCTCCCACCACCCAAACATACATGAGTCTGTCCTGGCTTACAGGATCCTCTCTGATGTAGCTACCTGCTCTTTATCACTAGCAAGTCTTTCTGTGCTTTCTACTGTCTTTGTCCTGAGAGGTAGCCTTAGCATGTTGGATTCTTGATATGACTATAGCTTTTTTCTCTCTCCACCACTGAGAATCACATGGTAGTTTCATACTTCCTATAAATCTTACTTTTCACCCAACACAGGGACTAATTTGGTCGTTTCACTGCACCATATCATACATGAATGTGTGAAAGCTGTCCTTGGGTCCAAGTGGAAATGTTGGTTCTGTGTGCAATTGTGCCAAAGAATATTCTGTGAAAAAAAAAAGGGGGGGGGACTACTGCTTCCTCCTTCCAGAGGTTACAGACTGAGGATACTCTCTTCCCTGGAGTCTACCTAACTCCTCCTATGATATAATTCTTAGTAAACATGTTGCTGAGGTTCTAGGTTATCTTTCTGCAAGTGTGGCTACATCAGAATATACTCAACTTATATGACTCTACCATGTTTGTCAATGTTTCTGTATGTCATTCCTTTCTTCAGTGCTTTGGTGCCCAAGTCAGGTTGCAGGACTCAAGTTACCCCTAAGCAGTAACTATTATCCAAACATGGATTTTAAATATCTCAATAGTAATCATTACCACTCATTTTCATAGTTCATTAAAATACCAGTACTCTAAAAATTCTTAGTCTACCAAGACTAAAAATTTACTACCTATTCCTTTCTTTACCTTTCTTTTAAATTAGCTTAAATTCTTAACCTTATTATATAGACTCCATTTTAATGCATCTGTTGTTATTTAAATTAAATATCATGAAGCGATCAGATTGATCCAGTGTCAAAACAGCCAAGCACAAGTGCATTTTATCCCCTGGATTGTGTCTATACATGATTTCATGCTTCGTGTGACAAATATGTACATTTAATTCATAAGACATGCTTACTCTTGTCGGATGTCAAAACATAGCTATAGAGCCCAACCTGTTGAAAGGATATGCTGCATGTTGTCCTCATTCTACTCTGGATCTGGATATGGCTCTCGGCCTTATTTTATGCGTTTCCATACCTTTAATTATATATATGTAATTAAAATTTTGCATTTTATTGGGGGTACATTTTTTGCATACTTTTCATTTTGTTAGGTTTTTGTTAGAAAAATTGTTCAAAAATATTAAGTTTACTTAATGATACATTTATGCAAAAATACTTTAAATGATTATTTTATAAGCCTGAGATGTACTTCTCCCAGTAATGTCACATTTACATATATAGCACAGGCAGCTGGGCAGCTAATATTCAAATATATGAGCTTATGGGGTACATTCCTATTCCAACTACATCTGTAAAACAGATCAGTATTTTCCATGAAAAACAGGGTGTTAGATAACATCAGAGGAGAATAATTGAGACTTTCTTGTTTTTTACAAACTCCTATATGATGTTTCCTCTAAAGTATCTGAAAAATAACTCAGTTAATGATTTTTTTTTTTTTGTTACCATAAAATCTTCAATGAATGCTGCAATATTGGAACAAGGGAGTTAATCTTAGTTTCTGTCCCCAGGCCATGTTCACTTATGAACTATCTGAAATCCTACTGCACACATACCTCCTGCTAATGAGGTTTTCTGTGTATAGTAGAATGATTTGATAAACAGGTATAGTGACTGCATCTATAAGATAAAATTGTTGCAAGGTACATCTCTCTTTTAGCTCCAAATTAAAAATAAATGAAGGTTTAGACAGATAGTTGAGTGTTTTAAAGCTCTTGATGTTCTTGCTAAAGGGCTGGGTGCAATTCCCTGCGATTGCATCGTAGCTCCCAGGCAGCTGTAACTCTAGTTTCAGGGGATTCTATGTACAGTTTTGATTTCTGATGTCACTGTGTAAATATGGAGCTTATAAATTTTCTCAGATGAGGACTTATACCTATTAAATTAGTTAACTTAATGGACATATATATTAATTACCACATAAACTCATATTTTCATCTATTTCCTTGCTCTTAAAATTAAACATTGTTCTTCATTAAGTAAATTGCAGGTTTGCTTTGTGTGGTGGTCTCTTCCTTTACCCATCAATTATATGCAGAAAAGGACAGTTTTCTATCTATTCAAGGTCAGCCTGACCTACATAACATAATCTTCTTTAAAAAATAATTAACAAAATCAACCTAAATCTTTGAAGTTAGGGAGATGACTCAGTGGCTAAGAGCACTCATCATTTTTGATGGTTTGAATAACAATGACCAGCATAGGCTCATATACTTACATGCTTGGTCACCAGTTAATGGAACCTGCTAAGTGAGGATTAGCATATGTGGCCTTGTTGGAGTACATGTAGCCTGGCTAGAGGAGGTACAACACTGGGGGTGAGTTTGTTAGCTTTGAAATTGCAAATGCCCATGCCAGATTCAGTCACATCTGTGTCTATCTGAGGATCAATACATAAAGCTCTCAGATACTGCTCAAACACAAACATACCACTACCCCAGCCTAGGAAGAGTGTGGTCTAACCCTTTGGGATGGTAAGCAAGCCCCCAATTTAGTGCTTTCTCATAGAAGCCAGCTTAGTCATGGTGTCTCTGCCCAGCAATAATAACTTCACAGTAACTAAGATACTGCTTTTGCAGAAGAAATGATGTTTGGTTCTCACCACCTTCAACGTAACACACAATCCTTCCTACCTCCACTTCCAAGGCATCCAATGCCAACATTAAGAAAAAAATTAGGATAAAATAAATAAAACTTTGAATAAATCTTAAACTGTTTTGCATTGCTCTTCACTATTTTTAATCTCATAACTTTAGAAATGACATTTGCTTTTACATCTGAGCATTATTCTCTCTGTATAAATCTGAAGTAGACAGAGTTGTTGTCAGCTTTGTGGAGTAGAATTCATTTTGAAGCACATGCTGCTTCCATGACAATAACTGAACTAGATAACTAATGTCATGCTAAAATTGTAGTATATTGCTTCAGCTACTATGATCAAGGATCTTGTCCTTGGACTATGGTCAAGGATTTAAGAGCAAATCTTCTAACTCATGGCAATAAGTAAACATATGTAGTGTTGGTAATAGACAAAATTTGATTTTTAAATCTATTTCAAAACTTAATGAAAATACATACACACAGTGTGTGTGAGAGAGAGAAGGAAATATGTATATATACTTGAAGATTCTGTTATAGTTTAATTTTCATATAAATTATACACTTTCTTATACAGACATACAAATCTTTACCATTTCACATTAAAATCATAGCTAATTCTTGAAAGAAATTAGCAAATATTTATAGAATTAATGTCTATATTTATGTTGTCTCTATTCATCATATGCCTTTGTTCGCTCCCTTTATGTTTGAACATAATGCTCTAGAAAATTAAGTAAAAGCCTATAATAGGATCTACAAGTTTTGGATCAACAAGAAAAAAACAGTTACATTTGTAAACATTGCAACAAATGACAGTACTTAGTTTTATAAGTGAATAATGAAAGCTCAAAATGACACTTACCAGAATGTTAAGCTTAAAAACAGCTGTTTATTCTTTCAAGAGCTTGCATAAATACAGTATCAAAAAGCTTGAGAGCAGAATCATGCTGCCTGTAAAACTCAGATCTGTCAAACTGTAATCTCAGCTAGTAATAAAATATTTGGTGAGTAAGATTGCAATTTTTAATGAAGTACTGGATGACTCCAAAGTATGATTTTCAGATAAATTTACAATATGTTTTTAAATAAGCATTCCTGGAAAAATCATAATGTATTAAATTTCAATTGTCTATTCTTTGTTTTAATAAAAATTTCAAGTAATTTACTTATAAATTTAAATATGCTGTTTTATTACCCTTTGATGCTGTGTTATGAAGGCTTTATCCAATATTTTCTATGACATAAATCTTCCTGGATTCATAAATATCTGTACATTATATGATTCACTTGGTTGAACATTTATATCAACTTGTGAACCTACATTTATTAGTTTATAAATATCACTGAATGAATTATTCATTAATTACTATCTAAATTAATTCCAGAATAAACTATAGATATTATAGGAAATTGACATTATTAGTTACATCTGGAAAGATACCTCAAAAGTGAGGGAAAAATTTGGCCATAGGCACATGTATTTTAAAAAACAATGTTTATTGAAATGTGAAACTAATGAAAAGCATTTAAATTAATAAATTTTATAATTGTATATTTCTTTAATATAATGTAATTTTAAAATTTTATAGTTACACAGAAAAATCAATAGTTTGAATAATATTGTTTTTCAAAACTTGTTAAAAACTCAGTAGAAAACATAGGTCTTCAAGTATCTTCCAATATAAAGTCAATTATTTTCATACATATGATTACAATTTATATTTATGCATGGCTTCATTATGTCTACTAAATTAAATGATTGCTCCAATAAAATACCATATGTACCCACATGTACACACTTATTTCTAAGACATTAAACTTAACAGATAATCTTTTACAAAACTGAATTCTGGAGAATCATTAAGAATTGAAAAGAGTTGTTTTGATTTGCATTTCCTTGATGACTAAGGATGTTAAACATTTCTTTAGGTGCTTCTCAGCCCTTCCAGTTTCCTCAGTTGAGAATTCTCTCTTTTGCTCTGTTCATCAGGGAAATGCAAATCAAAACAACCCTGAGATTCCACTTCACACCAGTCACAATGGTTGAGATCAAGAACTCGGGTGACAGCAGAGGCTGGCAAAGATGTGGAAAAAGAGGAACACTCCTCCTTTGCTGTTGGGATTGCAAGCTGCTACAACCACTCTGGAAATCGGTTTGGCAGATCCTCAGAAAACTGGACATACCTGAGGACCCAACTATACCGCTCCTTAGCATATACCCAGAAGACACTCCAACATGTAATAAGGACACATGCTCCACTATGTTCATAGCAGCCATATTTACAATACTTCATGAAATTCGCAGGCAAATGGATGGAACTTGAAAATATCATCCTGAGTGAGGTTACTCAGTCACAAAAGAACAAACACCCACCATATGTACTCACTGATAAGTGGATATTAGCCAAAAAGTTCGGAATACCCAAGATTCAATTCACAGACCATATGAAGTCTAAGAAGAAGGAAGACCAAAATGTGGATACTTCAGTGTTTCTTAGAAGGGTGAACAAAATACTCACAGGAGGAAATATTGAGACAAAGTGCAGGGCAGAAACTCAAAGAAAGACCATCCAGGGACTACCCCACCTGGAGATACATCCCATATATAGCCACCAAACCTGGACATTCTTGTGGATGCTGGGAAGTATTTACTGATGGAAGCGTAATAAACTGTCTCCAGAGAGGCTCAGGCAGATCCTAACAAATACAGAGGCGGATGCTTACAGCCAATCATTGGACAGAGTGTGGATTTCTGGAAGGAGGAGTTGGAGAAGGGACTGAAGGAGTCGAAGGGGTTTGCAGACCCATGGAGTTTGCAACAATGTCTTCGGTCCAGACCCCCTGGAGCTCCTGGAGACTGGACAACCAACCAAAGAATACAGATGGAGGGACTCATGGTGCTGGCGACATATGTGGCAGAGGAGGGCATTGTTGGCCATCAGTGGGAGGAGAGGCCCTTGGGCTTGAGGATGTTAGTTGCCCCAGTATAGGGAAATGCTATGGAGATAAGACAGGAGTGGGTGTGTGAGTTGGGGAGCACTGTCATAGAGGCAGGTGGAGGGAATATTGGATAGAGGGTTTCCAAAGGGGAAAACATTTGAAATATAAATAAAGTAAATATCTAAAATTAAAAAGAAATCTTATTCTCCAAAAAAAAAAGAAGAAAGAAAGTAAAAAAGAAAAAAGAAAAGAAAAGAATTGAAAAAGGGGGTACCAGGAGGGAGCATTATCCATCTATCCATCTATCTGTCTATCTGTCTTTATGTCTGATTATCTATCTTATCATCTATCTATCTGTCTACCTACTTACCTATAAACATGATATTTTCCAGACACTCTGTATACCTGATTGACCTGGAACCCATAAAGGTATGCCTGGTCCGGTCTATCCAATGTTAGTATTAAGGAATTTCCAGTATGTTTAGTTAAATTCCATTATTGATAGTAATCTTCACAAATGTATTATTTATGTGAGGATATAGTAATATATGAACTTAAGTCCTTATCTGTCACAATAACAAAAAGTAAAACAAAAAACAAATCTAATTGTGTTGAAGATTTCATATCTCCCAGTAGCTTCTGAAGACACTCTAGTTACAGGGTAAGAATTAGGTCTGAGGTACAAAGAAGCCCTTAAACAATTCAATCTGTAAAGAAGACTCTCAGAGAAACAAAGCTGCAAATAAGATTCATACAAACCAAGCTGCAAGGACCACTTTGAGGGCCAGACCAGCTCCCTGGAAGCAGCAGAAACCAACAGAGCTGACACAAGAGGTTTTTATGACAAGCATCTATAAAAATACTCTCCAACTTATTAAGCTGTATGCAGGCTATGTAGTGTGTTCTAGGTTTCTAGCTTTGTAAACTGTACCTTAGTTGGGGTGGGCTTTGATCATTTCTGTTCCTGTACGTAACCCCAATGTGAATCTATTCCTGATTGTCAATATGACTTGAATCCATAATTAAGTAAAACCCAAGTAGCTAGGTACAGCCGTGAAAATTTTTTAAATTAAATAATTTATTTTTTAATTAATCATTCCATTCCTTTACATCTCAAATGATATCCCACTTCTAAGTTACCCCTCCACAAACCTTCCCTCCCCTTTGCCTCTATGAGTATGCTCCTCCACCCATCCTCCCTCTCATGCCCCACCTCTCCAGTATCCTCTTACAATGGGGCAAGTGGAGAGACTCCTCATTTTTTTTCATTTCTTTATTGAATATTTTATTTGTTTACATTTCAAATATTATCCACTTTCGAAGTTTCCACCCACCCCCGGAAACCCCCCTTTACCCCTCCTCCTCTCCTGGCTTTTAGGGGGATGCTAAAGGGGTGAGGTGGGAATGAGTGAGTGGGTATAGGAGCACCCTCTTAGAGGCAAGGAGGAAGAGTTATTCCCAAATATATTCTACCATCTCACAAAGATACTTGTTCTATGTTCATAGCAGCTTTATTATTAATAGCCAGAAATTGGAAACAACTTAGATATCACTTAACTGAAGAATAGATAATACACCTGCACAAAGAAATATTATTCAGCAATGTAAAACAAAGACATAATGAATTTTTCAGGCAAATGGAAGGATTTTGAGAATATCATCTTGAATGAAGTAACCAGTTCCAAAAAGGAAAGGCATGACATATACTCACTTATCAGTACATATTACCCATAAAATGCCGGATACCCATGATACACTCCACAGACCCCAAGGAGCTAAACCAGAAGGAAGATACAATGGATGATGCTTGAGTCTCACCAGAAAATGGAGCAAAATAGTCATGAGAAGCAGATGGAGGGAGGAAACTGGATGGGAGATAGGATGGGGACATGAATGGGAAAGTTCAGGATCAGATGTGGGGAGGGACAGAATGGAATGCCAGATAGGCCTGAGAATGAATGGAAATCTGCAACTGACAGTGATGGGGTAATAGGAGGTATCTCCAGGATGTGACAGAGACCTGGGATAAAGGAGGCACCCAAGAAACAATGGGGGGTATAGTTAGGTGTGACTCCCAAAATTGGGAATATAGAACCTGATGAGGCTACCTCCTGTAGTCATACCTGAATTTCTGTGGATCAGTAGTGACACCAACTCACCCACAAATATTTTGACCCCAAATTTAGCCTGTCTACAGAAAATGGAGAGAACAGGTTGGAGCAGAGACTGAGGGAATGACCTACCAATAGTCGGCCCTAACTGAGACTGATCCCACGGGCAAGCACTGATGCCTGACACTATTAATGCATGTTATGCTTGCAGATAGGAGCCTAGCATGGAGGGAAGGAACTAGATGGAAGAGGAGATGTGGATGGTTCAGGATCAGATATGGGTAGGGACAGGAGGGAACCTGATTCACTGATACAGACACCCACAGCCAAACAGTGGATGGAGCTTAGGGACTCATGGAAAAACAGGGGGAAGGATTACTCCTCTAAGAGGATAGGAACTATACAAAAAGTCCAATAGTCTCAACTAACATGAACTCTTGGCCCTCTCTGTGACTGAATCACCAACCAAAGAACATACACAGGCTGGACCTGCAGATACCCATTTTGCCTGCTTCTGTGAAAGCCTGCCTGTCAAGCAGCGTCAAGTCAGGCCAGGAACTGCTGGCAGATTTCTTGGCCTGCTTTCTAATGGAACAATAAGAAGGGACACACTTGAAACTCAAGGCAAGGGGTTGAAAGTTCTTTTAATCTTACAGGAAGGAGCAGGGATGCCTTTGGTTTGGAACAGATATCCAGTGTACCTCAACAATTGTCTCTGCTAGCTTGTTACTTTGTTTCCCATGATACTGTAAAGAATATAAAGCCTACGAGAATTAAACTCATGGCTTCCACAGTATTTACGTGACAGCCCTCCCTATTTCTAACCTTTATCTCTGAGTCTCCTTTTCTGTCTTTCCTATAATCTTCCTCAAGACACCCCCCCCCCAAGAGTGTTCAGTGGGACAGGTGCCTATGCAGAGTGGGACTCTGCACCTATGTATCAGATTTGCAGCTTCTTCTTCATGTAGGACCAGAACAGCTGGAGCTGGAGCAAGCACTATCTGAAAAGCCTGTATGTGAGATACATTCTCCTACCTGGTCTGTCTTGCCTGACCTCAGTGGGAGAGGATGTGCCTAGCTTCACAGACACTTGATATGCCAGGGTAGGTGTGGGCCTGTGTGCTGGAAGCTTTCCACAGGGATCTCTGGATCTCTGGCCTGGCCAAGTGAGAGGGTTCAGGCAAAGGAGGGAGAGTGCGAGCAGGGACAAAGTCACCTCTACCTCAGTCTCTCCTCAGTTCCTGCCTCAGTTGCTCCAAGAAGCTTCACTCGCAGCTCTGAGCTGAGTCGGGTTCGGGCTGAGCCCACAAGAGGCCAACTAGTCTGCGAGGAGGGCAGGAGAGATTTCTAGTGGCCATTTCAGGAGAGCAGACCTCTTCTATAGCTCTTTTTTTTTTTTTTTGGTTTTTCGGAACAGGGGTTACAGCTCTTATGATAGGAGCTCTCAGAGAACGGAGTAGTTCTCACACCTTTATTCCTTCTGGATAGGATCTTTCATATACAGTTTGGAATGGGTCAGGGTCTGACAGCAGATACTTCCCATTGGCTTGGTGTGAGAGCATAGGGATACCTTATCTGCATGCGGGAGGGCTTGGCATGCTGCTCCTACCTGACTGTGATTGATGGTTACAGTCTAGACAGGAGCCAGAGGTCAAGGAACTTGGCAAAACACCTACCTTCCATTGTAGGGTTTATGCCTGTGCTCTACCAGGAACCAGGCTGCCTGTCACAGCCCACTGCCCTACAGGTAGAGAGATACCCCAGGGTTGGGGAGAGCACCTGCTCAGAAAAGAAGGAGATGGATGAAGGATTGTAGAAGGGAGGAATGGGATGGGGCAATGATCAGGGTATAAAGTGAATACTTAAAAATAATAATTAATTAATTAATTAATACATAAAAGAAAGAAAGAAAATGTCATACATGAGGGAAAAAAAAAAAGAAAAAAACGGATTTCAGCTCCTCTACCACCTTATGTTCTTGGCCCACTTATGTCCAATTTGGAAGCCTATATCCCAGTGGTTCTCAATGTTCCTAATGCTATGACCCTTTAGTGCTTTGGTGACTCCAACCCTAAAATTATTTTCATTGCTTCTCCATAACTGTAATTTTGCTACTGGTAGAAAACATAATACAAATATCTAATATACAGAATATCTGATATGATACTCCCTTGAAAGGGCCATTCAACCCCAAAGTGAGAGAAATCCTCAGCTTAAGGACCACTGCTGTATCCTCAGAAGTGAGTTCATATTTAAATTTTAGGATTAACCATCTATTATAATCTTTCCATCCCCTTCAGTTACAACAATTCTATAATTTTGCACTCTGATCTGTGATCTTTCTACCCACTGAAACTATGACCTTTTGCTTAGAGACATGGGCTATGGATACCTTGCACATGGATATTTGGAAAATCAGGAAACCTAGATACCATACAAGGAATACATAACAGTCAAATGAC
>JADRCH010000004.1:30122642-30142710 GCA_019843965.1 Rhynchomys soricoides | reverse complement strand
ACAAGGAATACATAACAGTCAAATGACCTTTCTCTTCAGTCTAACTACTGCACTTCTCAAAGTTAATGATAATGGAAATCACACTTATCTGACTAGAACTTAAGATTATTATTGCAGTCAATAAAGCTCTGCTAATTATATATATTTTAATTTCACCATCTCCTTATAGAAAGACTATCATAGTATCTAATAAAAATCACCATTAGATACCCAACCAAGGAAAGACCTCACCTGGGGATACATTATGTCCCCAGACACCAAACCCAACACTGTTGCATTGGTCAAGAGGCACTTGAGGACAGAAATCAAGTGTGGCAGCTCCTGGGGAGGTCCAACCAGCAACTGACCAATGCAGATGTGGAACCTTGGAGCCAACTATCAGCCTGAGCTCAGGGAACCTGGTGAAAAACGGAATAAAACCCACCTTGAATATGTTATGAATATCTAACAGGATTGAAAGAGAAGGAATCAAATAAAAGAAAATTCTTCTTCCTCCTCTCTTTTTTTCCTTTCAGACAGGGTTTTTTAATTCAGGGTCCAGTCTGTTCTGGAACGCACTGTGTAGACCAACTTGACCTGGAATTCACAGAGATCCATCTCTATCTTCTTGCCCTGTGGTAGAATCAATAGTATTCATCACCATGACTAGCCAAATTACTTGTCTTAATATGTGTGGATTTTGTCCCTGCCACTGTCAGCAGACACCAAAATTCAGATTCTTCAAACTTTAAATGTTCTTCTACTGGGAGCAACACATTTAAGCTGTGTCATTGGTCTTTTCTATTATGAGAGTTCTTGGACTGAACAGCTACTCTTTCCCCAGCTCTCCAATCTGGAGAAGACCATGTTGGGACTATCCAACATCTAATAGTGCAAGCTCATTTAATAAATTCCCTCTTATAATTAAACATATTTTGGTGACTCAATCTCTAGAGAATGCAAATATACTTTGCTTTTAATTTGTATTTCTTTGGAAACTAGCCTACTTGAATCTCTTTCTCTATACTAGCCAAGTATTTTTATTTGCTCTTATATTTACTTATAATTAAAGCTTCTGCTATTTTGAATAAGGAATATACATTTTTATCAGTGTATGAGCCTTCCTTTACTATATGAGACTAGAATTTTACCACTAGAAATGTTTTTATTGAGGTATTTTAACTTTCATGTAAAATTGTTTTAATGTAAAATATAATGGTATATTATACAATATTATACAAAGTGCATAAACTAAGATCATCTTAATAATGTATGTATATCAATGTAAATAAGCAACTAAGAGTGCATGATGCCTACCTACACTATTATGTAATGCTCAATAATTTGAAATACATATTTATATTTGATTATTAGCATTTTATGATAAAATAATTATTGTTATACCCATATTAGTAAACTATTAAAAGATAACATATCCAATGGCCAAAAAAAAGTCTGTGGATTATTATGAATCCATCTTCTGTATCTAGGAAACCATATTCAAATATTATATTCTTATGAACTGCATCACATATATTTGAGTTCATATGTCATATATGTATATGTATATACACAAATATGCATATGTGCAAATATACATATATATCAAATATAAACAAAAGTTACATTTTAAAGAAAAAATTGTCTGTTCTTCAAAACATATTTTTTCTGCCCTTAAATGATAGTTTATATAATCTTTTAATTTTCAACTTTTTATTTGCTTTTACTGATGTTTTAAAATATAATTTGATGAAACAAGACTAATACATTGTAATTAAAAAACAAAGGAATAAACAGAAGGAAAAGATCTCCAGAAAGGGCAAAAGAAGCAAAGGCCCAGTCATTTGCACACGTAGGAATCCCATAAAAACAGGAAACTAGAAGCCATATTATATTCCAGAGGACCCATTGCAGACCTGTGCGTGTTGCCTCAGTCTCTGTGAGTTCAGATTTAATAATGTTGATTCAGAGGACCTTGTTTCCTTGATTTCCTCCATCCCCACTGGCTCTTAAACTTTTTCTGCCTCCTCTTCTATGTCCTGAGAGGGACATTCCATTTTATTGTTGAGGGTTTCAAAGCCTCTCGCTCTGCATAGCATCTGGCTATGTGCCTCTATATTTATTCTCATATGTTTCTCTAATATGGCTGAGCAAGGCTGATGTAATTAATTTTAGAGATAATTTTATAACCTTGTTTAGAGTTTTGTGCATGGTAATTTGATCTGTTTCACCTATCTTTCCAAATTCCTCTGAGATCTTCTATCCTAAATTCCTAAGTGCCAAACTTTATGCCAAAAATAAAACAAATAAAAAACAAAACTAAACTAAAGAATTAAAAATATAAACCCAAAAACATACACTAAGCTTGTTGACGTTTATTCTGTTTATAGCCCACTCATTTAAAGATATGTATAGTTATGTGATAATAGGATTGGAATCTCCCCTAGGTTCTACAATATTTCTAGCAATTAGTTGTTCATACCAATACCAAGTATCACTTTCTTTTGTGAAGAAGCTCAATATCCAATCAGAAAGTACTGGCTTACTTCTTACACTTCTGCACTGTCAATTGCTACTGGTTTTGAAGGTTCACAGCTTGATAAAACTGATGATTACTTCCCCCTCTGGTAGAATGCATAGGACTTTCCATTGTTATGAAATATTGCCAACAAAGGTGAAGTTCCTAAACTGAGGACCAGTTGAATTTATTCATATTTATGACACAAGTATGCAGCATAGTGAGCAAGTTCGGGAAGAGTAACAAAAGGCAATGCTAATACTCCAAAAGTATGCTGACACTGGGTATGGTGGTTTGAATATGCTTGGCTGAAAGAATGTCACTATTAAAAGATGCGGCCTTGTTGAAGTAGGTGTGACCTTGTTGGAGGAAGTATATAACTATGGGGGCGAGCTTTGAGATCTTCCTTGTAACTGCCTGAGAATGCTAAATCTTCTCTTGACTTTCTTCAGATCAAGATTTAGAACTTTTGGCTCCTTATCCAGTATTGGGTCTGCCTGAATACTATCATGCTTTCTGACATAATGAAAATGGACTTAACCTCTGAACCTATAAGTGAGTTACAATTAAAAGTTGTCCTTTATAAAGGTTGCCTGGGTCATGGCCTTTTATTGTTTGGAGGAATGTAGATTTGGGGACTTGGATTTGAAAGTCATGGATTGCTTTAAGTGGAACTTAATGAGCCATCCTATTAGGAAGATGGATACTCGTGATTAGAGTGACTTGAATTCTGGAGATTGTTCTAATGTTTTGTTGAAGAATGTTGCTGCTTTTTGCCCTTGTCTGAAAGGCTTACCTAAGGCTAAGATAAAGAAATTTTTATTAATTACATTGACAAAGGAAGTCTCAGACAAGCCAGCATAGACTTTGTCCTCTGGTTTATCTCATGATAGGTGTTTTGATGAAGTGTAGCATGCTTACAAAGGAAAAATATGAAATGTATGTTTCAAGTAATAAAAGGACACCAGGAAGTAAAATGGAGGCAATCCTGTGTTGGAGGAAATAAAAAGATTAATGGAATAATGGTTTTAGGGCAAGATCTCACCCAACTAATGTTATAATTTATGAATCTGTCATTGAACAAAGAATAGTTATATCATGTTAGATGTTATTATTACTTGGTTTTTCACTTGGACATAAGGAGATATGATTATGTGTCAGATTGAAAAGGGATGGATTGTAATGGCTATTCTTTTTTTCAATTTGATTAAGATCTATAATAAAAAGCTAAGGTCCAAGTATGGTGGTGGTACATGCCTTGAATCCCAAGAGACAGAGGCAAAAGATCTCTGAGCTCAAGACCAACCTGGTACAGAGCAACTTCCTAGTAAAGAAAATCTTAATCCAAAGCATGGTGGTACATTACTTTAATAACAACATTCAGAGACATGAAGATCTCTAAGCTCAAAGACAATTTAATGAGCAAATTCTTGGACAGCCAAGCTTAGGTAGTGAAGGATATGGAAAACAGAAACTTAGTAATACCGTACTAGATTAAAGGGCCATGTTCTAGCACCATCAAGGAGCAGAACTCAGCAGCTTTGGCCTTGTGGCTCTGGCTTTGGAGTCAAGAATAGAAGGGACAATTGATAGCTGCTAAGAGATTAGTGTTAATTAAGAAAAGACCAGCATCACTGAAGTGAAATATTCTGGGAGGTGTTTCCTGAGAGCAAAGAAGCTGTGTTTCAGAGATTGCCAATGTTGTGCCTTGTGATGCAGCTAGACTTGATAATGTGTAAGAATCACAAAGATGGTACTGGTTTTAAAGACATGAAAGAGGCCTGAGAACTGTTGAACCCTGGCATTGTGAGATGCCTGGATAGGACATTATTGACAATGGAAACTTAGCTGCCTAGTTAAATAAAAATTATTCACTAAAGAACAGCAAATTTAGAATATTCTCATTGTTAGTTTATGTAAATCATTGTGTACTAAAATTTCATAAACATACAGATAAGAAAAATTTAAACTATTACCTAAAAATTTTAATAAGAGAAATAGGACCTAGATGACTGATAGTGAGCTTAGCAATTTGACTCAAATATAATGTTTTGAAAAGCCATAGTAGCAGGGCAGTGATGGTGCATGCCTTTAATCCCAGCACTTGGGAGGCAGAGGCAGGCAGATTTATGAGTTCCAGGCCAGCCTGGTCTACAGAGTGAGTTCCAGGACAGCCAGGGCTACACAGAGAAATCCTGTCTTGAAAAACAAAAAAACAAAAATGAAAAGAAAAGCCATAGTAAATTCTGGTCATAATCGGTAAAAGGTTGGTTGACCTGAAGAGATATCTGAATAATCTAAACTACCAAACCTACTAAAAATCCAAAGTATATTTACTGAAATAAATTTTTCCATTTATAAATTTTAAAATGGGTACTAAGAAAATGGGAAATAAATTAGAATGTATCATTGAAATTTTGTAGATTTTTAGAAATATAAAATCTTTTTAAATTTGAGTAATTAGAATAAATTGAATAACTTTTAACAAAACTATTTGAAATTAAATCATAAGATCACAAATAAAATTAAAATCGCAAACAGCAAAACCATAAACAACAAAACATGATTTTGATTCAATTTTATGAAAGTACTGTTGGAAGAAAAAGTAATTGAGTAATAGCAGAAATATTCAATCATTAAAAAAGAGTCAAAATTAATAAAACAGAAAATCTTCTACAAAATGCTATATAAGATTATTCACAAAAACTTATTCCACAAACAACTGATACCAAGGAAGAATGTATATATACATCTGTACTTCAAGAATAGAATAAGAGAATTTTCTAGTCTTAAGGAACTTAAAGCATTACTATGATGTTTTCTTTTATGCTTATGTGTTCAACAGTTGATTATGATTCAAACTTACTTTCTAAAGCACTGTAGAGCTACTTTAATCCAGCAACATGGCTACACTGGCAAGGGATCACATCCAAAGACTTAGGTCTGTTTGATCCAGCTGAAATCCAGACATGCCCTTAGTATACTCCATTAATCCCAAACAATGGTTTCTGATTGAGAGGCAGACAAAATGATGATTCCGAGAAAGATTTGACATAACCAATCAAAGATAGGAAAGGACAACTTTTATGGAAGCAGACAGGAAAAAGAGGCTACTAAAGAGCCATGTATGGAGAGATGTGGAGTTGAGTTCAGTGGAGGTTGTAGCCGTTCTGTCGAGTATAGTTGAGTCTGGTGAAGTTCAGTTGAGTTCAGTTGAGTTTCTGCCACAATGATGATAAAGACTACTGGAGATATCAATTTCACATTTTAAAAAATTTATTCCAGTAAATTTCTACTTCTTTTGAATTGTTCACTGTGACCATCATCTATAGTATAACTGACATTATTATTCAAATTTATTATGAATCCTAACCCATACAAATACTGGTATTGCAAATAATTTTCCAGGATATGATTTTAGTTTTCCAAACTTCATGGTTTTAATGATCTTAATACAGTTTTATATTTTATTTCTCATACAAGGATTAATTTACCACATGTTGTGAGATTTAATAAGATGAGGAATGTAGTATATTCAGAACAGTTTTTGATCTAATAAGAATTAGCTGTCATATCATCCAGTGATTCATTATATGCTGGTATATCTCTCCTAGAACAATATGTTATTTTGCATTTGTGTGTATGGTGTACATTTGTGAAGGTGTAATAAAGAAATGACTGATCTTGGTCAGTGGGTGGAAGAGAAAAAAGTTTACTGCTGTTTGCTTACATCATTCTTTCAAATGGTAATACTGCTTTTGTTACGTCATGTGTTTTCTATTAGATTCTAATTTTATAATTGCTTTTATTATAATGTATGAAAATCTTTGTGATCACTTTACTAGATACAATTAATTACACCTAAAAGGACTTTGATATATTCTTATTAAAATATCAATATTTATTATATAAATAATTTCTACAAACCCTATTTTTATGTACGATATCAATAAAGGTACTCTATCCAAAATATATGTGACTGGCTACTTTCAGATTATTCCTCATTAAAATTTCTTGTCATGCCTTCTCTATGATCCAAATTCAAATCTGCAGGAAGATCAAAATTTGCCTGTTTTTGACCATCATGTTTTATTGGCATTGTGGATGACTCACAGATGTATCTACATGAAATTCACTGATTCTAACTCCCAGACTGAGTTTTAAGGATTCTAAACAGAATAAAAGAAGGCTTGTATCTGAAATTAGGTGATTTACCTGTGCTATTATCTCTCCAAATCTACTATTTTTTCTGTGAAATTTTGGAGACTGTTCCTTTCATATGTACACTAATTCTTGTCATAACTGCCTTGTCTCTTGATATACATTCACAAAGATCCCACCTTAACATCATTATATTGTGAGCAATTATAGGTTTTGCAGAAACACTAATTTATCACACTGCATCATTGTTTAACAATGAAATATTTACTGAAAAGTAAAAATAAAAAAAGAAACAACCTTTCTTAATTTCCTTACAGACTCCAGGTTACTATTTTTTATCTGTGAGTGAGTGTGTGTGTGTGTGTGTGTGTGTGTGTGTGTGTGTTGTATGCATGTATGTACGTATATGTGTAGAGACCAGAGGCTGGCATAAGACGACTTCTTGTATTGTTTCTCTTATTATTTTTAGTAATAGGTATGTCAATAAACTAGAGTCTTTCATCTAAATAGCAGAGATGAGCAACAGTACATGACATCTTCCTGTTCCCACCTTTTAGTGTTAAAATGACAGATAGATAATATCCAACCCAGCTTTTTATACTGGAACTGGATTACAAAAATTTACATGGTCATGTTTGTAATACAAGCAAATTACCCAATATGTTATCTACTTAGCCCACTGATTCAAAAGTCTAAAATTGTATTTAAAAGTTATTTGAAATTGTTGCTTCTTATATTAAAACTGAGATATATACTACTGCTGATTTAACTATTTAGAAGCAGAAATTAAGATTTTAGTATTAAAACACCAAAATAAAAGTTTTTGGAATGGAGACTCTTGGTCCTGTGAAGGCTCAATGCTCCAGCATAGAGGAGTGCTAGGGTGATGGGGTAGGAGTGGGTGGGCAGGTGGGGGAGCACCCTCATAGAAGCAGGGGAGGGAAAATGGGATAGGGGGTTTGCAGGAGGAAACAGGGAAGGGAGATAATATTTGAAATGTAAACAAATGAAATAACCAATAAGAGTAAATTAAAAAGTTTTTTTAAAAATATTAAACTTTTATTTGATTAAACTGAAAATCTAACACCAGACATCTGTCCAATCAATTTGTATGTTGTTAACATTGTTCTAAAGTACCATACACCAGAACACTTCTCATGTTCATACAGACAACCTTAAAAGAATTATTAATGATAAAGTCACTGATTTTAATGAAAAAATGTCTATTTTTCATCTACTAATTAATGCATGAGGCATATAAATTATAATACTTCACTTAAATCAACCATATCATGAATCTTTAATTCAAATAAGCAAATTGAAGAAAACAATACAAAGATATTAGGTTATACAAAATCCATGTCATTAGGTACTATGGGTTTTTATTCTGGATGTTAAAGTTACAGCAGTAAGTTATCATTGAACAAATGCACATTATGGTAATTACATGTGGATATAATAATATGTTTTGATCTTATTTTAAGTAGTTAATCTTATTCAATTATATTATTTTACTGATAGAGAAATGATAGGTTTTAATTAAAATGTCAACTGTAGTCTGACAGAAAATATTTATATTTGATTTGAAATACATGTTTTGTCAACTGGCTAATAATCCAAAGTTCCTAAAAGTTACCATTTTTTTACCTACTTAGTCTTAAATGAGTTGCAATTTAAGTCTGTTTTAAAGCATTCTACTGAAATTGTAGTTATAAGCTATAATTGCAAAATATATCTGAATCCTATTGTTAGAAATATAAACACTTGCCAAATTTGTCATACATAAAAAATTATACACATTCAAAAATATTGTTTCATATTAGGTTTTGTGTGTGCATGTTTCTTTCTGTACATATTATGCATATGTGAGTTTGTGTTTGTGTGTGTGACCATTTCTATCTTTATTTAACTTTCTACATGTGTTGATGTTGATCTTCTTAAATATAGTTTATGTGCAACTCACAATGCAGTCAGACCTGTATCAGTGAATTTGATCAATACTTGAAAAGTTGGAAGTTCATTTTATAAAATTATTTTTAAAATGATCCCAAGTTTGCATATCTTCATGTGAGTTACTGAACTAAACTATCAATGAGGTCATGCTTGTGTGGATTTTTCTAAAATTGTATTGATATGTTAAAATTCGGATATTATAGCATAAGCTCTCAATTAATGCACTAAATAAAAATTAAATGAAACCTGAATATTTGAAACCATAGCTGCTACTTAACCCAATAGTCATCTTCTTTTGTGCTGTGAATATTCTTGAAAATATAAGTACCTGTGCATTTTAAATATTAAATCTCATTAAAATTATATTATAAATGATGACTATTTAGGAAATAGACTAGTGTATCTATCACATCCCATGTAATATGCAATTAAATGAGTGCTCAGCTGATCTTGTTAACTTTAACAATTGACATACTGCTGTGTAGTTATATGTCTTAGTTAGGGCTTCCATTGCTTTGAAGAGATACCATGACCAAAGCAACTCTTATAAAGGACAACATTTAATTGGGGATATCTAACAGGTTCAGAAGCTGTATGCATTAACATCAAAAGGTGGGAAGCATGGCAGTTTCTGTGCATACATGGATCTGGAGAAGGATCTGAGAGTTCTACATCTTGTTCCAAAGAGAACCAGGAGAAGACTGGCATTCTCA
This sequence comes from Rhynchomys soricoides, assembly GCA_019843965.1. Classification (NCBI taxonomy): domain Eukaryota; kingdom Metazoa; phylum Chordata; class Mammalia; order Rodentia; family Muridae; genus Rhynchomys; species Rhynchomys soricoides. The sequence continues at coordinate 30,133,386 of JADRCH010000004.1, read as the reverse complement.
GACAGCTATGGGGAAGCTGTCTCAAAGCCTACCCCCACAGTGACACACGTTTTCCAACACAGCCACACCTGCTCCAAGGCCATATCTCTTAATAGTTTGAGTCCCTGGGCCAAGTATATTCAATCCACCACATTATGTTTAGGTATTTGCCTTGTATCCCCATCTCTCCAAGACTTTTATTATGAAGTTGACTTGGATTTTATCGCAAATATTTTAATGAGATGAGCATATTTTTGTTTCATTTTATTTGTTCTTGTTTTGTATTTTTTGTTGTTGTTTTCCTTTCAGTTTGTTTATACGGTGGATTACGTTGATAGATTTTTGTGTTTAACGATGGCTGCTTCCTTAGGATGAAGTCTACTTGATCATGATAGATGATCTTTTTTAAGTGTTCTTGGATTAAGTTTGCATGATTTTACTGAGTAATTTAGCATCAAGGTTCATGAGAAAAATTGCTCTGAAGTTTTCTTTCTTTGTTGTGGTTTATATGTCATAGTGAATGTGACCTTATAAAATGAATATGGCATTGTTCCTTCTGTTTCTATTAATGAAACAATTTGATGAGTATTGATGTTAGGTCTTTTTAAAAGTCGGATCGTGTTCTGCACTAAAACCATCTGATCCTAAGCTTTTTATTTCCCAAGACTTACTATTTCTAATTTCTTAGGGTTTATATAGATCTATTAAAATTGTTTGCCTGATCTTGATTTAACATTAATAAGTGGTATCTATCAAAATATGACTCATTTTGTTTAGTTTTTCCAGTTTTCTGGAATATATGTTTTGAAATAAGGCTTAATGAGTCTTCATATTTGCTAGGTGCCTGTTGTTAGGTGTCCATTTTCATTTCTTATTTTGTTAATTTTGATATTCTTTCTCTGCCTTTTAGTTAGTTTGCCTAAGGGCTTGTCTGTCTTGTTGAATTACTCAAAGAACCAACTCTTTGTTTTGTTGATTCTATGTATTGTCCTATTTGTTTTTATTTTATTCACTTCAGACATGAATTTGATTATTGTGTACAGTTTATTCTTCTTGGAAATGTTTGCTATTGTGTTCTAGATCTTTCAGGTATTATGAACTTTCCTGTTAATGTTGCCCTCATTTTGTTTTATGAATTTGGATATGTTGTGCATTCATATTTATTAAATTCTAGAAAGTCTGTTACTTCTTTCTTTATTTCTGCCTTGACTCCAATGGTCACTGAGTAGAGAGTTGTTTAGTTTCCATGTGATTGCAGGCTTTCTGTTGTTACTGGAATCTAGATTTAATCTATGGTTTTGTGATAAGGTACAGCCTATTATTTCAATTTTCTTGTATTTGTTGAGATTTGTTTTGTGACAGTTATGATCATTTTTGGAGTTCCTTAAAGTATGTAGAAGTGGTGTGTGTGTGTGTGTATTTGTCATTTCTTTAGGTATCGTTGGTGTGGATTTATTTATTTCCTGTATTTTCTTGAGTAAGTTAACCTTCTTAGGTTTGAGTTATCTTCTTAGCATTCTCTGTAGGGCTGAATTTGTGGATAGATATTTTTTAAATTTGGCTTTGTCATAGAGTATTTTCCTTTCTTCATCTATGGTGATTGAAAGTTTTATTTAATATAGTGTTCTTGGAAGACATCTGGAGTCTTTTCTTGTTGCCAAGATACCTGCACAGGTCCTTCTGGACTTTAGAGTTTCTGTTTAGAAGTTGCATGTAATATCTGCCTTTACATATTACCTGCTCTTTTCCCTTGAAATTTTAATGTTCTTTCTTTATTCTGTATATTAAGTATAAAAATATTATTATGATGTTAGATATTTGCCTTCTTTATAGGGTCTTAACAATTCTATATGGTTTGTTTTCCATTGCAGTTTCTCATGAATATGTCTCATGTACTTACTACAATGCACTATTCTTTTCTTTTACATATTATAGACTTAAAAACTCTATTATAAGCTAATAAATTCTATTCACAGAATAAAGATATGTGATTACAGTGAACACATAAATTTGGTCAATGTCCAAAGAATTTCTTAAAGAATGTTTGAAGAATTGAATATTCCCTCAACCCACAATAAAAAGAAATGGTATTTGGGGAATAATATGAATACAATTAATTAAAAAAGATCAATATAAAAGTAGGTTACTAGATATTGATTTTTTTTTAAATTACATTAACACTTATTTGTGATTGTCATCTGTTCTTCACTGATGTTATGTATGTGGTGTGTGTGCCTATTGCAAGATGATATTTTTTTCCCTTATCTACTTCTTCAGGAGTGATCATCAGATGATGACTAATTAAGCATGAATTTACATGGAAAGAAAGGGTGTATGTGTGTGATCAATGTTGAAAAAAATTTCTGAAGAAAACGTAAATGATGGACTACTTCCCAGCATAGATTTTTAATGAGCTAATGTCTTCAGATATTTAATATATTGTGCATTCCTTTACAAACATATATATAATCTACAAATAAATTCATGTCTGGGTAAATCAAAATCCAAAAAATATAAAATCCAAAAAGCCATAAAAATGAAAATATAATTATTTGATCCAGGCAAGAAATGTATGGCCATCATTTCCTAAATAATACTTTCCTAGAATAAAGAGAGCATGGAAATTTTATTCAGGGATCACACACATATTCACACAGGGAATGGTCTGCTCCTCTGCATATTTCACTTAAGGTCATAGAGCAGGTTCTTAATCTTCCTAATACTGTGATAGTTTAATAAATTTCATTATGTTTTGGTGAGACCACATCCACAGAATAATTTTTTTCTACTTTACAACTGTAATTTTTCTGTTATGAATCATAATGTAAATGATTTTGGAGACATAGGTTTGTCAGAGGAGTTGTAGCTCACAGGTTAAGAAACACAGTTGTAGAGACTAAAATGATGCTTTTTAATGTCTTTGGGCATGCTCAGCTTATACCATAAAGTTATCAGTGAAATTAAAGAAAAGGATATTTTGAAAGAGTTTCCTTGAGAATTTTAGTCCTCAAAGTAACTAACTCATTTAGTAATAAACAAATATAATATGCTACAAACATCATGTTATAAATTCAAATAAATATCTGAAAAAATATGAGAAATATTTTGACAAAATGCGTATTTTAAATGAAATATTTTGCTGTTCAGAAATGAAATCTATTTAAATGTCATTATAATACTTTTCTGTAAAGTCACTTAATAGATAAAATATTATTAATTTAAGCTGTCTTAAAATAATAATACATATTTAAAAAATATCCTTTCTTTGTCTCAGACTGATATTAGTGGCTTATTTTAGATTCTTGATGCATTCCTCCAAGGGAGGAACTCAATATGACTCAATATGCAATATCTCAGTTTGGTGTAAAGATCTAATAATAAGAAACATACCAAATTATTCAATAATAATTAAAATACATATTTATTTCACTCTGATTCCAAAAATTATCTTTAACTCTATTTTTAAAACAATTATTGAGTAATACTGAAAGTTGAGCCAACATTAACTATGATCTATGTGCTATTTGAAAATTAGGTATGGGCACATATTTGAAAAAATCTCTCATGATATTCACTAAATAATCAAATGTGAACAAAAGAAATTGGATGAAGAAGCAATGTGCAGAACAATATATTTATTATATTCTGCATTAACATGGGTGATAATCTATGATATCTACAATCTATTTAGAAGACAAGAAAATAGAATCATCCACACTATAAAAAATGTTAGAATATAATTATTCCAGTTAAACAAGCTCTCTTGTTTAAGTGGGAATCCTGCTTAGACTTCTATCAACTTGACACAATCCAGGCTCAACTGGGAAGCAAGAACTCAGGAGGATAAAATGCCTCTATCAGATTGTCCTGAGGCAAGACTGAGAGGGCATTTTTGGAGCAATGATATACTTGTGAGGTCCCTATCCAACCACCATTGTGAGGTACCACCATTGAACCAGTGATCCTGGAGTATCTAAGACAGCAGAGTGAACAATCTGAAAACTTTCCTTTGTTGATTTACATTAGAACCACTCCCATAGCCTCATATATTTGAATGTTTGCTCTTCAGTGGTGGAAAGTTAGCAGAATTACAAGATGTAGCCTTATTGAAGCAAATTTGACCTTGTTGTTAGAGTGTGGGCTTTGAGATTTCAAAAGCCTATGCCAGACTTGGTTTAGCTCTCTTCCTGTCAGTGGCTTGCAGATTAAATGTGAACTCTCAGCTGCTGTCCCAGTACTGCATCTTTCTGCCTGCCACCATACTTCCTGCTGTGATGATCATGGATTAAGCAATTGAAAATGTATTCTAGCTAACAATTATATTCTTTCTTTTTAAATATTGCTTTGGTCATGATGTTTCATCCAATCAATAGCCATCCTAAGTAAGACAAGGCCTGTAAGCAGCATGCATCCATGTTTTTTTTTCCACTTTCTGACTTCAAGTTACTGTAATCATAGTTTATGACTTGCTTCCATTGGTGATTGACTGTGATCAGCGATAGAAAGCCAAATAAGCCCCTACCTCCCTAAGTGACTTTTGATTATTGTATCTTTGTGTTTTGTAGCGTGATAAAGACCATGACCAAAAGCAAATTGAGGAGGAAAGGATTTATTTTATCTTATATTTCCAGGTACCACTCCTTTGCTGATAAAACTTGTGGCAAAAAGAGAAAAATGCTGTGGGAGAATACTGTATATTGCCTTGCTTCTGCCTGGCATGCTCAGTTTTTCTTTCTTATACAGCACAGGGTCAACTGTCCAAGACTACAGAATAATCTATCCAGAAGCGTTGCCCACAGAAGCCTGGACCCTTCCCTATTAATAATCAATCAAGAAAATGACCTACAAACTTTACTGCAAACCAATCTGATAAAGGCATTTTAGCAAATGACATTCCTTCTTCCCTAGTGACCCTGTTTTGAGTCATGTTGACAAAATACTAATGATCAGTGTCACTGTCTTTACAAGCCAGAAGACACCAAACTAACAGAGACCTTTACTGCCTGTGGTCTCAAAATGAAGTACAGTGGCAATAGCCACTAGTTTGCACCGAATTCGTCATTTTTGTTTGTTTCCTAGTTGGCTTTTGTAGTACAAGGAATTGAATATATAGTGTCCCTCTGCAACAATGCTCTATACCTAGCCTTTCTTCAGAAATGTTTTTAATTTTTTTCTTTTAAATTGATTTGGATTATTTTTGGCCTGGCTGACCTTGAACTATCACTGTTGTCTGGGCTGGTTTTGCCCTTGGGAATGCTCTGCAGTAGCTGTGATGTCAGGAATGCATTCATTTTATTTCTTCTGTTAAGTCACCAATAGTTATTTTTTTTTCTACCTGAAAAGATATAGTTGTCTGTTGTCTTAGAATATTGTGATTAAATGCCATGACTAAAAGCAAGTTGGGAAAAAATGGGTTTATTTTTCTTGCACTTCCTCATCATAGTACCTCACTGTAGGTTGCCAGGGCAAGAACTCGAAACAGGGCAGGAACCTGGAGGCAGGGTCTGATGCAGAGTATGGCATGGAAGAGTATGGCATACTGTCTTGCTCTACAAGGCTCTCTAAGCCTGCTTTCTTACAGAAGCCAGGACCAGCAACACAAGAATGGCACCACCAACATAGAGTAGGTCCTTCCACATTAATCTTTAATAAATAATATGTCCTGCAGAACTGCCTACAGCTCCAGTTAAAGGAGAAATTTTCTCAATAGAGCTACACTCTGTTTTGATTATTCTAGCTATGTCAAGTTGACATAAAACTAGCCAGGACCCAATATGAAATTAACATGTGGTTTTTAAGCTATTTCTTAACAAATATGCTGATTTTATGTATTTCTAATATAATTATTGATTACATAATTGAGTTATATGATGTGTAGAAATCATAGTATGTTTTGGTCAATACAATTCAGCAAAGCATGAGAAAAATGATTAAAAATATATCTAACTCTCGATTATTCACACTAATGGAGGGAGAGAAGGTAGAAATAGCATTAAAACAAAGAAAATCTTAAGTCATTCTTAGCTTTAGGGTTTGAGTATAATCAAATATGCATGCCTCTGCAGAGGTTAACACTGTATATTTTTCCCCACTCTGTTTAGTTAAGCTTTCATATCTGGAATTCTGGAAACCCAGCCAGAATCATTTCAGAAAGCAGTGTTTGAAAGATTAATTCCTAAAGTTTACATTTTACAAACCATTGGCTGAGTATTCAACACTAACAAAAAAGCTACAGTAATTATAAAACTTGCATTTTATCATTTTAACAGGAAAGAAATATGCTGTTATAGTTATATTTGTGTTTATTGACTTCACAGAGAAGTACTTTCCACTTATAACCTCCTGGGCAATTGTGTGTTGAGGATCAGACTTTGGAGTAAACACTGTCCTTGCTTCCATGAACTTTACAGTGTAGTAGGTGCTATCAGACAGTGCACACCAAGGTAGGTACACAGGAGCGGTGGTAAATGCTAAGAAAACCAAATAAAAATGTGGTGAGTCTACTACCTTGGCTAAAACTAGCATGAAAATATATCCTAGGATGTGTTTTAAGCAGACAGAATAAAAAAGTAATGTGAAAAATAAAACCAATCTTTAGAGAAAGAATATTAAACACTGAAGGGAGACCCGTGAACAAGGCTAAACTTAGTACTTACAATTGTCACATTTGAATATGAGTCATCCATGATGAATAAGGAACACAGAATAAATCCAGTGCTGTGGATTTGTGATGTTTTCTCTGTGAGCTAGAAAGTAGCTGGGATTCTGAATAAAGATCTTGAGATCGTAGCTTAATGGAGCAGACTGTAAACTTTAAGGAGAAGAAGGTGGCATTTGTTGATCAGTTACAAAACTGTGGAAAGTATGCTGGTGGTAATAACAAGAAAAGTTTGATTGATACATTTATTAATAAGTAATAATACATTCATCTGTAGTATTATATAATCATTTCATGGCTTAACTCATGTCCTTAAGTGGCAACTGTAAACTTAATAATATAGTTTAAAATGAATTATACAGCATGATATCAAGTCTCTCACATTTCGCTTCAATAGCTTCCTGGCTCTGTCCATATTGTGTTTCCTGAGATTACTAACAAATATTTATTATAATCATAATATTCATAAAAATATTAACAAATATTTAGTAAACTAATTCAAATTTCAGTCCATGTGACTATATTTTTCTGACTTAACTGGCAGACTGTTGTTTATACCCTGACATCTCTCTGGATCTATTTTGGAGGGCATACCAGTGTCATTGGCTCTGGAATGCAACCCAAAGTTCATTTCTCCAGAGTAGAAACATCATTTGCAGGCAGGTGCCAAGTGCTTTTTCATGTCCTTGCCTCTGCCCCATGGCCACTAAACCTTTAATGCTTTTGCACTATTCTTCCATTTTGACCCTGGATCAAACACTACTTTATCAGAAGAGCTCTCCTTGACCTGTTGGGTCAGATCTGCTGTGCGATGTGATTAATTCTTTGCATTAATTACATTTGATATTTCATATTGTAACTGTAACTATTTGATTTTTATCTGTCTTTTCAATAATATTGGTTCTCCTGATTCAAAGCACAGCTAGATATATCATATGAAAATAATTTTTGACAGAAAATATTGGGAAACAATAATGAAACCCCCTTTTCATCCCTGATTTAGTACTTGTGCCTACATTATGTGTTTTAGCATAGCTCATTTAGAATGTATGCATTTTTTATATATGAAGAAATATACTTGTGCTTTCTTTCAATGAGTGCTTCATTGTCTTAAAAAGAAAATACTACATTTTTGCTTCCTTTGAGAGAATTTTTCTTTATGTTGCCTGTAAATCCAGATTTTCAAACCTCACTCCTTAGTTTCTTGGGTACTGGAATCATTACATCTTTATGACACCATAACTTGCTCTTAAGCCAATTTTCTGGCTCAACTTTCTTTTCTCTGTAGTACATTCCCATTTCTGTATTGTCTAATGTAGTTATCTATATTTGTACAATGTATGCACATCTGTCTGAATGTTCTTTACCTTTAAAATAGGGGATGTAAAAACCTCAAAAATAGCTAACAGGTTAAGTAATACCATCTATGTGACAGGAGCTAGGCAAACTCTGATCAAGAAGTACTTCTTGAATATTTTCTAGATACTATATTGGATAACTTATGAAAGATTAAAAACTACTGAATATGCAATTCAATAATAGGAAAGGGAAAAACTGCAATTTTTGAATTTTTGAATATAAGCAAATATTATTCAACTTAAAATGTAAATTTCATCTGTTCATTTCGATAGACATTACTGAGGATTATAATAACTGAGATATTAGACAGAACCATGGAAGAAGATGGAGGACAGAACCATGGCTCTGCTTTAACAACTGTTGCTTTTACAGAACACTACATTTGCTTTATGGCAGTCACACGACTACTCCCACTAATCTCTAATTCAACTTCCAAGGAATCTGTTGCCTTCTGTTATCATATGCAGACTACAAGGATACATGTGGTATATAATTAAATATATAGGCAAACCATTCATAGTATAAAATTAATAATATTTAAAAAGAAAATGATTACCTGGTGGAAATGAAAATATATTTCTCAATTCTTTGGCCATATTCAGCTAGATACCTTCTTGGGATTAGATGCTTCTTACGCAGCATTAATTTTTGATTTATAGTCAATACCATTGTGACTATCTTATCACTTTCACAAGCACTCTCTGTGGAAGCATTAGCAGTATATACTGAAAGCACTGAATATACTAAATTTCTGACCATTTATTCAAATGAATTGGTCATTTAAATTGTTTTCGGTGAACAACTTTGCACTAACAGATCTCAGCAGTTAACTGGTTTTACAATGTTACATTTTTTCAAATCCCAAGAAAATATACAATGTATCTAAGAGAAAAAATATAAATATTATTGTATGAGAGGAAAATAAATGTATTGTTATTGGGAAAACATCACTATTAGTTACACTGTACCTTTTTGGAAATATGTACTACACAAATGTTATTTACTGGTTAGGCATTACAGTAGAACTGTTGTAACTACCTAAAATCTTCCCTAAACATAGTTCTATTAAATATACAACAGAAATAAAACAGTGCATTTGTGGAAAGACATTTTTGTATCACATATTGACATAAGTAGCATATTTCATAGTATATTTCTTTTTGTAAAAATATACAGTAAATTATAAACTGCACTACTTATATTAATGCATTAAATTTAATGGAAATTACTCTGTGTTGTTTGACTGCTACAATGGTCAAGGAGGCAATGTAAAGACATTCCTTCATGTGTGGGTCTAGACCATCTAACAGTCAGTCTACATTAACATGATACATCACTATAAGTGGCATTTGTCAATCAATTGGAGCCTATAAGTATTCATGGTTTCAAATGCTATAGTGATTGCTGTCTAGTCTTTCATGTAAACACATTTCTACCCAATACTACTACAATAATCCTTCTAAAAATGTAGACAATCTGTTTTAAAACAAAAAATAACCAATCAAATCTGTCTCTATTCCTTTTAGAATAGTACATAGTTATTCAGAACAAATAGAGAATGGTGAAAGATGTGAGTTACATGCATTTTTAAATAGAGCTGTGTTAAGACAGGAGCACACACAGAAAGGGCACAGTTTTTCTCACAAGGGCTAAACAAGTGTTTTTGAAATGATGATAGATTCCAAAATACTTCCAAACTTATGATCATTTATCTACATTTACAGTGCTTGGCATTATTCAATAGTGCTATATTGTGACAAATTTCTCTCCCAATAGACTCAATTTCGATTCTCTCTCTTCTGTGCCTACAAAGATCTTCAAATTGTTCCCTGTTATTGACTACCATGTATCCTAAAACTGCATCATATTCTCCTATTCTAGGCTTCACTAACAAATCTATCTATGGATTTTGCACTTTATTCAAACATTTAAAACTCCTGGGTGCACTGATATTTGTCTCCATATGATTCCTTCTCTATACAAGTCTCTTCTGTCATGTTGGGTGAGACATGAATGAGCAATGAATAAGCATTGCAGTAATGATTGAGAATAGGTATTGGTGACTGACTCAACCCTAGATACAACAGTAAAGCTTCTAATATTCAAGAAAATAGCTGATATCCCAATATGAGAAAAGTTTTAAAAATCAAAACATGAAAATGTCATAATATGAATGGATGTAAGAGATATATACTCCAGAAACAAACTAGAGATGAAAATGGAAAATCATCTAAGTAACAATACAATGGAGAAAACATCAAGTAACAAAATCCGTAATTATCTGCGTGACTAAGGGCAAATATTCAAAGTATGGTTAGCAATTATACTTGTTTAATAAATGGTAGTTGTAGTTATAGGTTCTCCTCCAAGGTCCACAAACTCATACATACAAATACCATTATAAAGAGTGACTAGGTCATATATAGACATGTGTGTGGGTGGGTGTGATGTAGGTGTGTGTTTTATGAGTGTTCAGTGTATGTTTAGTGTGTGTTTGGTGTGTGTAGGTAGTATTTGGTATGTGTGTGTATGTACTATGTGTGGTGTGTGTTTGTTGTGTGTATATGTAGTTTTGGTGTATGTGAGTGTGTGTGTGATATTTGTTGTGTGTGTGTCTGTGTGTTTGTGGAATGTAATGTGTGGTATTTGGTGTGGTTTTGGTGTGGGGTGTACGTATATGTATGTGTTCGTTTGGTTTGTTTATGTGTGGGTGTTTGTGTGATATTTGTATATAGTGCATGTTTGGTG
>JADRCH010000004.1:30095876-30122632 GCA_019843965.1 Rhynchomys soricoides | reverse complement strand
GACTATCTCAAGGTAGTAGTACTAAGGCTACATGCACCAAACATGCAAGGCCAGAATGCGGAGGAAGCACTTCTTATAAAGGCTCTCTCATCCACACAGCCTCCAGGAACCTTGTGTGTGTGTGTGTGTGTGTGTGTGTGTGTGTATTTGTGCACGTGCACATGCACGTGCATGGGAACACACTAGAGTGACTATTGGTATGTTAAGTACCATAACCTAAAGCACATTGGGGGTGAAAGGGTTTATTTGGCTTACACTTCCAATTGTACACTATCACTGAAGAAAGTCAGGTCAGAAACTCAAGAAGGCTTGGAACCTGGAGGCAAGAGCTGATACAGAGGCCAGTGAGGGGTGTCGCTTAGAGGCTTGCTCCTTATGGTTTGCTCAGCCATTTCTAGAACCCAGGACAAGCAACCCAGGGATGGCACCATCCATGATGGGCTGCAACTCACACCATCAATCTATAATTAAGAAAAGGCCCTACAGGTTTCTCAACAGCCTTATCTTATGGAGATATTTTCTTAATTGACAGACCCTTGTTTCAGATTATTTTTGCTTATCTCATGTTGACAGAAAACTCTTCAGTCAATTGACATGTTATAAGCTTGATACAAACACATCACCATCAAGTCACAACCTTTCCTTCCTCATGATATATACATATAAATATATGCATGTCTTGGGAGGAGAAATTGCCTCCTCCATGGATAAGCATATTATTGGCTCTCCAATGTAAAGTGGGTAAACTTGAAACCATGTGCACACAAACAACAACAACAGACACAGTGCACACATACTTGAACACACTCACAAATACACAAACACACACACACACATGCTCATATCTAACTATAGGTATATATGAAACAAATACAATTAAAGGAAAAGTTGATATCAGCATAACATTGGGAGGGGCATGAGGAGAGTTTAAGGGAAGGTAGCTGGGAAGGGCTGAAAAGAGAAAAGGAATGAGAGATAGCGATGTAGTTAAAAATAGCAAGGCATTTTAAGACATTAGTCAGCATGCCTGGATAACCTCTAGAATACAGCAGAAGCACACAGACAACAGCAACAATGAAAAGGTTTCTAATTGGACATAAGGCCCTCTCAGTGAGTAAACTTCTGCCTGATATTGGAATCCTAGCTAACTACCCAGGGCTAGTGAAATCATGGATCTTGTAAGAGAAAGTAAAACCACAAATATATTAAATAATTATAATCCCTAACTACATTCTAAATACTTATACTATGGCACAGTGATTTAGGAGAAAATGTTAGCACTGTCTTACAAATTTGCAATATATTTGTAATATATTATAATATAGATGTGTAATATATTTTAAAACTACATCTAGTTTTTTCAAAATATTAGAGAAGTGTTGTGAAAGAAATATTCATGATCATTGTTTCCACCATCAGTGGGTCCTAGGATATTGTTTTCATATGGTTTTTTATTTCAATACATTTCCTGTTTCTTTCTAGCACCTATCTAATTGAATGGCATCTTTCAGTGTTCAGGTATTCTGACTGTTGCTCAACTCTATGAAGAGCATCCTTGTCTCCAGTGTTTTCTTCTAATGCCTCTGCAACATCTTTAGCTTGTTATAGTTTAACTATGAAAGGCTTACATATGTTTTTAAAAGGTTTACTTATTTGTTTATGTATTTATAGTTACTGTCTTGTAGAAACTTTAGAAATTTTTTGGTTATTGTAATTTCAAAAGTTTCCCCTGCTCAACTCTTTCTTTTTGGTGACATTCCAGTAATCTTGAGAATTGTTTAATTATCACACTGTTTTCCATCTTTATTTATTTTTATTTTGTTTTTTGCATTTCATGCAGTTCTGGTAGTGACTATTGTGATGATGTACAGCCACTCATTCCTTCAACATTCAGTCTCTTAATGAACCTACAAAATACCCTCCAATTTCCATAGAGTGCTTTGTCTTTTTTCATTCACTCTTTATTTTTATTAGCCTTTTCAGCTTTTGGTTATACTGTATTCTCTTGTCTGTTTTCTAACGTATTCATTTGATTCCTAAAAATATACATGACACCTCTTGTTCTGATGCTTATAAAGCACTTCATCATAATATTTTTAGTTATCTATTAGCATGCCTTTTCATCTTTTACTGAAACCTGAGCATCATGTTTCAAGTAATAGGAAAAGAGACAGGCTTTAGTGATGGTTATCAAGTTCATTTAACTAGACTTTTGCCTGTGATTAATGTTTCATGTAGCTTGCTGTTCATGCCAAAAGAATCCACCTCCTTTGTGTGCTTTCCCGCCTAACTCATTGTCTTATGTGTCCCTAAGATCTCCTTATGTACATTCTTTGTCACATAGAGCATGTAGCTGTAATTCATTGTTACTACACTGGAGGATTTTTTAGCATGGCTGTAATGCAAAGAAAAATAGGAATGTTTTGATATCTTTTGAATAAATCTCAATCTTTTAGTGGATATATGTCCCCAGGCTGTGGGAATCATAAATGTTTTCAGCTATATAATATCCCTAGCTCAATAAAAAGACAAGAAGCGAATTTGGAAATATTTCTCTGTTGATACTGCCTCTCCTTATAGAGAGTAAGTTTGTCTGTGGAGAATACTCAGTGTGCTTTAGGGTGGTTAACTGTTTTCCTTAATTTATGAAAGCTAAAATATTTGTTGTTGTTGTTTACTTTGTTTTCTTACTTTGTCGTGGATTAGAATATTTGTTTCCTTGTGGCAAAACTTAGAAGTAAATACATCCTTCCTTGTTCCTTTACCCTCAAAATACCTTATTTCCATTTTTGTATAAATCTACTTCTGTGCATCTTTAGCTCCAGCTATGGATACCAATATTTTATAGTCTCTGCTCCTGGGACAGTTCTAACCTGTGAGTCTCTGTATATCCCTATCTTCAGTATTCAGTATGAGAGCTTCCACTGAGATTTTAGTTTTCACATATGCAAAGATAATCAAAGTTTTTTCAATGTTATCATACTTTTTATATCTTTATTGTGATAATGATGACATCCAAAAACTTTGTATATCCTCACTGAATACTGAAGTTTCAAAGGTTATATTTTAAAGAAACAACAAGAAATCCACACACCTCTAATCCCCTGTGTCCTTCTAAATGAGTGCACATATCTCGGAAGGATCTAGTTATGCTAATTTCTATAATCAAACCATGACATAGTTTTTAAGCCTTTATAACACTAAATATATTGCTTCTTAATAGTGTTTCAGATTTGTCTAGGGTCAGTTCCTGATCTACTAACAATTCCCAACACTCATGCATCTAAGTGAAAAGCAGCCCATATTTAGGTGGATATCACTGCTCATGCTAATAATACCAGCACTTGCATTTTTGAGTCAGGGGGATTACAGAGTTTAAGTCAAATCTCAGCTACAGGAGACTCTGTCTCAAATATATTCCTACCTACTTACCTACCTATATACATACATATATTCATGATGTGGTTTGCCTTGACATGAAAGGAAAAGAGAGATGATCTATATTTTTGTTTAAATTTTTTTGGGAGTAGAACATAATTCATATCTCATTTGTGATAAAATGTTACATAAGGGAAGATGATTTTACTACTTACTGAAACAATTTTACTAAGCATTCATACCCTAATCTCATCATTAGCAGCTTAGCAACAGCAAGAATTGGTTTCTGAATATTTTAAACAAAGGTAAGTTCTGCTGTGGTTAATTAAAAAATGTTCATATTTCATGCAGAGCTATAAACATCACTCTGATAGCTCTGTGATATTTATGTATTTTGGAAGTGCTCACTCCTGCAACTAACATTTACCTTGATAAATAAATCTTGTTTCTTACCAAATTTTTGTTACAGTCTCTTTAATGCTGTTGTTACTCCATTTGAACTTTTATCTTTGGGCTGTTAATAAGAAATCTGTTAAACTAATGCTATTCAACATGAGAGAGATCATGTTTGTCTCAGTTTGGTTCAGAAGTTAAAAACAATTACTGCTCTTCCAGAACATTTGATTCACAGTGGGTCAAGTCAAAACTGCCTATCACACTAACAAAAAAAGATCCATGCTTTTTTCGGGGCCTTTACAAGAGCAATCATTCATAATGCATACACAGAAATGCAGTCATACAGTATCACACACATGCACACTTAAACACCACACACTGCATAAACATGTATGTGCACACCCAGAGATACATACACATATCTTAAAAGTTTTAAAATGCCATAGGGCAATGTAAATAGCTCAGTGGCAGTGTTTCTTTAAAATGCACATAATCCAGATTCAATTCCAGTGTTGCCAAACAAATAAAAAAACAAACAAAAAGCAAAACAAATTTATACTTAAGACATAAATAATGATGTAAGTCCATAGTCTGCTGCCAGGCTATATTTATCAGTAAGTGTCAAACACTGGGCCAAGCATCCTTCAGGTAGAGCCCTTTGCCCCAGTGCTGTCATGCTCTTTACACAAGTGGTGCTACGGAAACTACTCTCAGCCTTAATCAGCACTGTAGGAAACATTTTATTGCCCTTTACATGCTCTCTTTACAAAGTAGCACTTGCTTAATTAACTCCACCCTTACATAACCAAAAATTAGTTTACAAAACAATATTAAAAGATAGTCTAAAGGGAACATTTGTTGAAATAAGTTGCTTAACCATTACTGCAAGAACAGCTTTGTGCCTACTAATGATAGAATTTATAACCAATGTCTACAACTTTTAATGTTACACTATATTTTCCTAAATGTTTTTCAGGACAGTAGCTAGATACAAACAACAAAAAGTTCTCTTACTTTATATTTCCTTTGTAATTTACAAATGTAATAAAAGACTAGTTCATTAGTGCAGAGGATGAATATGGGCAGCCCTCGCAGCTATATACATGCACACACAAAAAAAACCATGCAAATTATTGGACAATAAATATAAAATATTTGAACTGTTATAAAACACAATGTTCTCTTTTTAATCAAAAAGTGTGTGTAGTAATTTTTACACTATAATTCACCAAAGAATGCCTTAATAAATTCACAGAGAAAGAAAAAGAATAGGAAATCAACGAATAATGAAAATTCCAGTAGATGAGTACACTTTAGTACAATCACATTCAAGAAAATGTATTAAATTAAGCATTACATCACATGAAAACAAATATAAATCTCTATTATTACTGATCACATAGTAATACATCAAACAAATATGATACATCACCTATATCATCATAAAATATTCTTTACTCAGCATGCATTGTGAATATGAACAGATAGGCAAGATTATTTTTGCCAACAAGAAATAACTACCAATATTTTTCATATTCTCCATTGGTAGAACAAGATGCAAATGTTTACCAACTTGTATATTCAAAATTAAGAAGTAGAATGGGATTTTTAGTTACAGGAGTTAGCATTTGTATCATAAGTAGAGATCATTGTCCAACTAACATGAACACAGATGTTATGTTAACTGATGTTATGTTAAATTCTGGTTCAGAGTATTTTACCTTGTTCCCTCAAACAGTGAAGAGAACACGAGTGATCACATGGATTGAATGAATGTGCAATAGAGTTGATTTAATACTTTCTTTAAAAAGTATGGTGTATCCATGAGCTAATATTATCCCTTATGTAATTAATATTCACCAGGCCACAACTAAAGTAGCAAGAATCATATGAAAGGACTGATTTGTATTGCTTTCAACAAAAATAATTCAATCATTTAATTTTATTTCTTTTTTGTTCCACTTCACTTCACCACAGATGGAATGATAGATGGAAGAAAGAAAGCAATGAAGGGGAAAGAGTAAAGAACAACAGAAAACACAAGTAGGCACTTGGTTAAATAGCCATGGTTCTTAAAGACTGCTTCAAAACATTTTATTGAATACAACTGCTTGTATAAGGTCCAGAACAAAGTACAACCTTATATGTTTGCTTGCTTCATGGATCTCCCTTCTAAATTACTGTTTACATTCTTCTCCTTCTCTTTTCACTGTTTTCATTCTTTTCTTTCCTGCATTAAGAAAGCATTGATTGAGTATGTAAATGTCTGAGGCGTGATGTCATCTAAAGCATTAGTGAATTTCCCAACTTTATTATGCATATGAGACTTTGTGTCATGTGTATTGTTTTCTTTCTTTTTCTTTGTTGATACCTAAATCATGAGCACAGCATATAAAACATTCTTGTGTCCTCCTTTCCAAATCTAATCCATGTGCTCATATAATATCCTTCTTCTCATCTATATCTATATAGAGAGAGACATATCTATATCTAT
The DNA here is from genome assembly GCA_019843965.1 of Rhynchomys soricoides. Lineage (NCBI taxonomy): Eukaryota > Metazoa > Chordata > Mammalia > Rodentia > Muridae > Rhynchomys > Rhynchomys soricoides. The sequence goes on along the minus strand of JADRCH010000004.1, from coordinate 30,116,364 downwards.
ATCCATATCCATATCCATATCCATATCTATATCTATCTATCTATCTGTATATATATATATATATATATATATATATATATATATATATATATCCTATTGTATGCATTTATATGTTTTACGGATGTGTGTCCTGGACTGAACACTTGAATTTAGATCTCCTCTGTGAGAACTCTTTTCTGGAGTTAACTAATTCTTCCACTCTTAGCAACCATTGACCAAGTGCCGTTTTTAATTCAGGGTTAGGACCTTAGTTCCCAGTCCTATCAAACTAGATTCCCTTTGCAAAATATAAAGGCTATTTCAGAGATTAACAACTTGTGGAAAATCAGAAGTGACAGCGCCCATCCTAAATTAATACATCCAGAACACAACCTGTATACCTAAAGCTTACGATAAATATGAAAGAAGAGGCATAAAGCTTTATGTGTCAGTGGACCAACATATCTTGTCCAATATATTATCCTCTAGACACGATAAGAACACGGCACCCATGAAATATCAACAGTATGCCTAATGGCACAAGACCAGCATAATGACAATGTAATTTGCCATGCCAAAGTAGGCAGAGGAATTTTAAAATGTCCCATTGCTTAGTGAACAGCTACAGGTGGACAATGGCAGCTAAGCTATTTTTGAAAGAGAAAATAACCATCTGATATTTCATTTCTGATGCCAAACAGAGTTAGATAATTTGTCCCTACACACATGGTTATAGGGAAGCTTCTCTTTACGTGATATGGCAATGCAATGCACCAGAGGATGAAAAAATAATAAAAAGGATAGAATCAGAAAATGAATGTCTCTATCTATCTGTGGGTGAGACAAAGAAGAATTAAAAGAGCCATAAAAAATCTGTATGGCATTGCAGTAACAGCAGCTGCAGCAGCATAAGCAGCACTAAATTATACATGCATTTGCTCTGAGAATAACTATGCTGTTCATCAATAATAAGTAATTATCTAAAAAAATCATCATGTGACACACAAGCACATTTGTAAAAAGTAAGGGCACATATGTTCCTATAAAGATGTTTAACTATTCACCATTCTATGATTTTTATCAAACCACATACAGTTTTCAAAACCTGTGGTATGCAAAAAGATGGTAGTTTATTTTTCATCCAAAATTGTTAAAAGGAAATTTATTTTATAATTTCAGGAAACTAAAAATAGATTATTTCTGTATTCAAAGCTGCTCAAAAGTTGAATAGAAAAGTGGGCTTCAAATCATAAAAAAATAAACATTCTGTCTGAAGTCAACAGATGTACTCTCCAATTATTCAACTCGTCAACCATGAGCTGACAGTTAAAAGACCAGAATAGATGGAACCAATCTTAAACACCATCCTTTCTCCTTCCAGGCTATGAGTAACCTTCATATACACTTCAGTAGTATAGAATTTGCATTCAATAAGGAATTCTCCTAAGTCACATGATAGACTTCCTATCATTATTTTTCATGTACACTGCCAGCTTATTTTCTACTCCAATACTTTTCAAAGGATTTTGTTGTTGATAGAAATAAATATTCTACCATAGATATTGAGTTCTAAAACCAAGCAGACTTATAAGAATAGCAACTGAATTATGGAGAACTTCTCCCTTCATTTCAGGTGATGTTGAAAATTATGCTACGTTCAGAGATGAAACAGTAAGGATTAATGAGCACTCTTAGTCCCTTTCATTTAAATACTCAATAATGTACTCATTTTAGCTACTGTTTCCTGACCAAACTATGTATATTAAGTAATATTTTTTTATATTTTCATGTGTTTTAAGCATAGATTTTTTTTAACTGAGTTAGTATACCAAACCCAGTACCTATTCAGAGAAATATTAAGTGCTAAAATATTGAATTCCTTTAGGTTAGAGCCTATGGTAAAACAACACAAGAGATAAATCACAGCATTAAAATTAATTTTTATGTCAAAGAATTTTAAACCTTTAATCATTTTGCTAGAAGGAATCCTGTATTACTTGAGAAAAACATCTGTTTCACTTCGTAAGCTTTAGCCCATAAAAGTTCGTGTGAACTTCATCTAAAGAGCAAGCATCTACAAGATGACTGAGATTTTAAAAAGAACATATAACAACACATGACAATTGTTGTGTTTGAAGTGAAACTTATTTCTCAATGAAAATTCTCATCCACTCATCCTTTCTTACTTTTACAGACACAAACTGACAGAAGGACAGACAGACAGACAGCAGACACACACACACACACACACACATACACACACACACACACACACACACACACACCATTCATTTGCCATTGATAAAAAGGTATATGCCATACTGCTGATTTTCTTTATGTATTTATTAAAACCATTTTGAATGTATCTTTAAGAGGATTAAGAACATTTTCATGTTCATGCTCAGTTGTCAGTATGCAGAACATTTACTTTGTATGGATAGTCAAATTCTTTAACTATTTGCTGTGATAAAAACATAACACCTTACTGAGACTAACAAGTCTAGAAAGGAAAAGTTGAAGAATTTTCTCTTAGGTTTTCTTAAATGACATTTAAATTAGAGGACAGAGTTTTGTATAGTATATAGTGCATTGAAAAATGGCTATAAATGCTTTTATTTGGTTACTTAGCAAATACTATTTGAAGTGGCTGACCATTAAATAACACTGAGATCTTATAACTATAAAGTTTATATTCAGTTTGGTGAAGTATTTCATAAATGAATAAACAAACACACAAACATACACACACACACTCACGCACACACACAGAGCAAGAGCGAGAGAGAGAGAGATTAAGAGACAGATACACAGATTTGTAACAAGTTAATAATAAAAAGACGATTAAGAGTATTGAAATTCAACAGACTTCCAAAACAAGTATATACTGAGACATTAAATCACATAAAATTTATATTCTAGGGCTAGAATAATTAAATGTTGATGAAAGTTTTACCTTGGTAAGAAAAATAATACATAGCCACACAAGAAAAATAAATTTAAGTTTGAATATACTATTATAACTGTTTTGTAGAAAATGCTTCCATCTAAAAGAAGAGAGCAAAACAAGATATTATTTGGGAAGTAATTGTAGTCACACAGACAAAAGACTCATGACTTGAGAATAAATATAGATGCCTAAGTGGCTAAAAGTGATATGGTTCAAAAATATTAAGACCAGGGCTGCAGCTCAAAGAGGGAGTGATTTAACCTAGAATTTCCAAGGCCCTTAGCACACTGTAAAGTACTATAGAATGTAGAAATTGAATACTTTTCAGTAAATAAAAATTGGAAGAGTTAGAGAATGAGAACATGTTGCATTTTTAAATAAATAAAAAACACTAAGAAAGGTAGAAAAAAGAATTCTTTGCAATTAGTAACTTACGAAACAAATTCTGGCAGATTTGAGAATGCCCTTATACTACCCATCTTTTCTGCTTCCAGGTTCCTGCTCTGTTTAAGTTTATGTCTTTACTTCTGTTGATGATGAACAGTGACATGGAAGTGTAAGCTGAATACCCCTTCCGTATACCCCCTCCCCAAAAATGTATATTCATGTGAAATATGAATCATTGCTCAGCTTTTAGTCTCTAATTCCTGATGAAAGGAAGGTTGAAAATATAGGAGAGAAACATGTAACAACAACAATAGTGGAGCACTACCATAGTTAAGAAAAATATAGAGCATAAAGTGGAAGAAAAGTAACTTTGTTGAAGGTATTGATGGGAATTCAATGGATGTCAAAATGAAGATTCGTGTGGAATCAAGCACTGTTTTCATACTGTGCTATTGCTGGGTACTCAACTTTATACTAACATATGAAATGGCAAAAAGCATTTAAAACAAAGGAATGTTTTACTTAATAGGAAATAGCTTATGTTTTCATATGAAAATATTCAATTATAAATTAACTAAGTCTATATTAATCATTAGAGGCAAAGAAATCATGAAATTCTTTAAAGCCATACAGTTTATATTATGAGGCCAAGAAATGCAGGAAGAAACAGCAATATAACAGAGGCATTTTGACACTTTTTAATTAAGCATAAAACAAGTAGTAAAAGTATTTCAAATAAAATAAAAACAATCCAACTTTAATGAAAAAATTTTCATTACCAGAATAACATATACATCATACACATAGAAAATTTCACCAGTACATCAGTTGTGAAGGGCTACAAAGAAGAATGAAGAATATGAAAAAAGACTATTGCTATGCAAATATTTGGTATAATATTATTTAAGGAAACATAGAAAAAAGTAACCATAACAAATTGTGTTATCCATGAAATGGTAAGAATTTAAGATCAAACTAATTGTGTATAAATATTGTATGCACTATTTAAAGTTGTTTCCATAGCATGTTAATATATTCCTAATATTTTATATGTACTCATAAATATTAAGCAAGCATAATTTTAACTAGTCTTGAAAATATGCTAATATATATTAAACAAATACCTAATGAAAGAATGATGTCAGTGGTTTGGGCACATACTGCTGAACAAGAAAGCTCCGGATAAGAGCAGAAATTATGTGTGATTAAAATCAGTTATGTGGTACTGAATACTGGGTACAATTCATAGAAATTAAAACAATGTTCTGATTGCTTCTTAGAGAAAATGAATAACAGATGCAAAAATGTCTATAGGTCCATATTGTTATTATATATACAATTGTTACCTTGCTCAGATCACTGACCAGTAAATATTGCTCTTCTCATAGTGGTGGGATTCCAGATGCTTTTAGATTTAACAAAGAGAACTATAAAAGTTATAACAAATAGAAATTAATGGGGAAATAGAATTCAAGTAAGGAATTCCTACAGACATATCTAAGGAAGCTGATATCCTCAAGCCATTGAGAATATCACTAGATGGCTACTGTACCTTTTATTGCCTGATATAATTGTTATCTTAAAGACTTACTTTCTAGTTCTTTCTGAACTCTGGCTGTCTGGTTCAATTCAGCTGTTCTGGCTCAAACTCCCGTCCAACCTGCCTTATCTCAATTTTTCACTGAATTGCTCTGCTTGGCCTCAAACTAACTCTGGCAATTTGTTGTAATCTTCTGGCTCCTCATTCTATGGTGTGTTCTGATTTACATGCGACATGCCTCTGTAAAACTATCCTAGTAAAAGTGCCTATGCTGACCAGCATGGGACTACACGAACTCACAATATACATAACTCTACACTACTGGACTAAACTCACTGATTCCCAACTGACGCTCACTCCTTATGCTGCTATTAAATAGCTTCTTTTTTCTGTGAGTTCTCATGAGATTTGGTGTAACTTATCTCTGACTCATTCTGTGAAATATTTCTTTAAATCATCAGTATGTCTAATCCTCATTTAGACAACTCTTGCAAACCTTGCTGCTTCCTTCTGTAAACTAATTTTAACCTTAAAGGTGTGTACTAACAACATGACTATAGTCCAGACAGAGGGATTAAAGGTATGAGGTGTGTCAACATTCTAGTCAGATCACACACCTATGTCTGTGGATGTGATCTTTTGCCATACTAGCCATGTTGCTGGATTAAAATTCTCTACAGGCTAGCAGTAGACCTAAGAGAGCTTATTTTATAGGCCTGCTATGAATAATGTTTGAAAAAAAATATCTCAACTACCTTTGATCTTCATAACAAAAACAAACCAAAACTAGCACAAATAATACATAAAAAAGAATGTGAAGGAGGTGATTACTCAAGAGAGAAATTAATCAATTATCAACCAATCTAGGTAATTTATTTCAATATTAGCAGCTTCAAGTCTTGATCATAGTTTATATTCTTGAAACAAGATGCATAAGAGTTACTTCTGCTTTGGTCATAGTCCAAAAAGTTATAACTCAAACATGGTGAGATTCATTAGTCAAACAAAAACTAAGTGACATTTTACAAATACTGCTGTAGTTACATTGATCAAAGCTGTCAATGCCACAATGGAAATTTGAAAAAGGTTCAAATGTCTCAAGAAGGTAAGGAGAAAGAAACATTAAATCGAAAATGAGAAATGCTGAATAGATTTATGGGATAAAATGGGGCACTGGAAAAAACCCAACACACTCTGATTGACAGAGATTAGTGAATAGTCATGTATCAGTAATGAAAAATGCTCCGAATGTAAACTATGAGAAAGAGGAAAACTAGACTTTAGATTTAACTCATTATTTATGTGCTTGCTTAGCTTTTGCAAAGACACTCAGTTTGCTTCCCAGAACAAACCAATGTGTACAAACAAGCAAAAGATGATTAAGGGAATTCTTGCACATTAACATTTAAAACAAAAGTTAATTAAAATAAAACATGCATTACAATATTTAATATAAGTAATGCAAACAGAGGCTATGAAGATGAAATAGCGTGCGGAGCGGTGTATGGAAGTATTTAGACTAAGGAAAAGGACGTGGGAAACAGTAGAATTACAGTACAACCAGAGAAGGGAAAGAGATCACGTTAAAGCAGAATACATTCTCATAAATCATTCCATTTTGAAGGAAGTCTGGCAATTCCTTGCACATTCAAATAGATTAGCCTACCTTTAAACTTTCTCAGGTCATTCCTTGCTTAAAGCCAGAAGTGTAATTTCTTAAAATTTTGAAAAAAAATCTAAAAAAAAATACTCAAGGACACTTATACATTATAATTTACACATATTTGCACGTAATGCAATTTGCACTAACAGTATATACATGAAACAATAGTTTTAAACGTGAATAATACATTCATAACATGCTCAAGTCAAAAATATTTTACATAAGTCATGTGCTCTTTATGACATTTAATAATATAACTAATGGAGGACAAATTTATGTTTAGGGAAAAGTTTTGAGCTCTGAACTTGCTTAAAATCATCTGTAACATGTAAAATATAGAAGTTATATATAAATACTTGATTCTTTTGATATTACTTATTTTTAAATGACAGAGAATTTTGAAAAAAAGAAGGATGTGCAGAGGAATTATAAACATGCTTAACTTTTTAATCATTAAAAATAAAGTCAAATATATACTTTAATTTGATATAAATGAAATGGCCATGATACCATTCTACAGTGTATTCAGGAAGCATTCTTAATCCATTTAAACTAATTAACTAGTTTAAACTGTTAAATTAATATTAAGAAAAATAGGTTATTTTTAAAATAAACTCCTACCTCTATTTTAAAGTATCTGATAATATTAAAATGCAAAGGAAAAAAATGATATTATCTGTTGCCTTCACATCGAAGATACTTGACAGGTAGACATTTGGCTAGTAATACTTGCAGTCTGCCACTTTCCTTCTGTCTTTGGAATCTGATCTTTGATCTCTGTTATTCTTCAGCAGCATGTCCTTATGAATCAATCCATCAAATGACAGACTCCTGGCCTTAGTAATATATTTTGACAGACAGGTATTTTATGACCTGCCCCTTATCTAGATTCCTGACTCTAACATTTCTCCATGGTATATATTCATGTCTATGGAAGACTTTTTTTCAAGTAGGAATACTCGTCTCTCACATACTCAGCATCTCAAGCAACACCCAATACCAATACACATTCACACATTCATTTTTTTTATAATAATATACTTAAATATTAAAATCTGACTCTGAGTAAAGACATGTTTTTCCAAATTTGAAGTCACAATTAAAATACTGAATGTAAATAATACATTGTACAAGTAGAATTAATATATATTATTCCATTTTTCTATGATAGGAAAGAAAAGCTAACTTCATATTCTTTTAAATAGAAGTTTTGTAGATAAATTAGTAAATGAGCTAGAGGGAAGAACAATAGGTAGGAATTTGAGCAAAAGCAGTAGGCCTTCTGTGTTTGCTCCAGAAAAAAATAGTTCTAGGTGCATGAAAGATTTTTTTTTTTTATTGTGAGGTTACACGTGCATCTAACCCTAGCACTGTGACAGTCATGAAGACAGGAGTGTTTCTGGCACTTATTCTCTACTAGTCTCATTCCAGATTCAGTGACTTCACTGTCTCCATAGAACAATGAGGGTAGCAGAACAGTCCAAAGAAAGTCATCTCTGGCTTTCTCATCTATAGCAAAGTACACATATTACACAGAGATGCACATGCAATATATATACCTCAAAAATAAACCACACACATACACATATTCCTTCAAGCTTCTGGAGCCAGAAACATAAACTTGTGTGCATTTCTTAAGTAATAATTTCAAGATGTTTGTAATTTTAATGAAATTTAATACAATACACAAACTATTGTATTAACACACACATGAATAAATAAAATTTTTTCATCTGTTTATTATTGTGCTTACTTAAACTGATTACAATTTGCAGACCTGAGTTAAAAATAATACATTTTATGCATTTTAGGAAACAAAAATAAAACAATTTTGTATCTCTGATATGTTACACTGGTCAGAGCATAACTAAAAGTCTTTTGCTTTCTGAGAAACAAAAACAAATTTCCAAAACATGGCAGACAAAATTTTGTATTATTATGATAATCTTTTGTATAGTACATTGTATAACTACAGAATCGGTCAGCTGCCTAAACTCAGAATTGATACAGGAGGGAATGATACTAGTTAATCTGAAGTAATAAACATGAATTATTTAATATCAGAACAGAAATAAAATGTTTTAACATTAAACAGGTAAGTATATTTTATATAACATAGATTTATTAATCAATTGTTTAAAGTTATTCTAAACTTAAAGTGAGACCATATTACAGTAAAAAATTACTCTATGAAATAGCTTAAATGATTCCAAATTTGGTGAAAGCTACAAATTTAGTTTTCTCAAAAAAACCCAAGTGAGGATGCTTGAATCCCAGGAGGGAGGGAGTAGAAAGCAATCATAAGAAACAGAAGGAGGGAGGGATCTGGAAGGGAGGGGAGAGGGAAAAGGAAAAAGTGATCAGGAAAGGGGAGAGACAAGAGAGAAGCCCTGAGGACCAGCACAATGAATGGAATTATACAACTTCAGGGGGCTTCCAGAAAGTACCAGAGACCTGGGAGGTGAGAGACTCTCAGAATTCAAAAGGAGAGCTCTAAGATGAAATGCCCTACAATGGGGAGAAGAAACTTGTAGAGCCCACCTCCATTAGAAAGGGCATCAAGTGAAGGATGGGGTTGCCATCCTGCTATCAAAAACTCTGATCCAGAATTTTTCCTCTCTAAAAGAACTGCAGAGGCAAAAATAGAGAAGAGCCTGAGGGAAAGGTGGTCCAGTGACAAGACCAAATTGGGATCCACTCAAGTGGAGACTTCAAGGCCTAACACTCTTACTGATGCGATGGTGTGCTTATATTATAGAGGAGCTTAGCATGGCTGTCCTCTGAGAGGCCCAACAAGCAACTGATTGAGACAGAAGCAGATACTTAAACTCAGTCATTGGACTCAAGTTAAGGACCCCTGAGGTAGAATTAGGGAAATGCTGGCAAAGCTAAAGAGGAGGGTAACCCCATATGAAGACTAGCAGTCTCAACCAACCTGGACCCCTGAGATATCTCAGACACTGAGCCACAAACCAGGCTGCATACGTGAGTTGGTCCGAGGCCCCGAACACATACAGAGCAGAGGACTGCCTGGTCTAGCCTCAGTGGGAGAAGATACACCTAATCCTCAAGAGACTTGAGGCCTCAGGGGGTGGGGAGGCCTGGCAGGGAGTGAGGGCATCCTCTTGAAGACAGGGTGAGGTGGAATGGTATGTGATACTGCTACTGCGGGAGGGCAGGTTGGGAGGGGGTAAGTACTGGACAGTAAACACATAAAAGTAATTTAAAAATAGACACGCATTAAAAATAAATAAACAAAAGTTTAAAAGAGAGAAATTCGCTTTTAGATTTTAAAGTTTCAGAATTATTGTCTATGTAATATACAGTAATCTTGAATATCAATGTTTACATGAATTCACATGTTATTGCTTGAACTACCTCAAATTGTGTTCCTAATCCGAAACACACACTTTGTGTGTATGTATATATGTGTATATATGTGTATATTTGTATGTGAGTATATGTGTACATCTACATAAACATATATATCCATATATGTATATATATGTATGTGTGTGTGTGTATATATATATATATATATATATATATATGTTTATTTCTAATGCCTGTAATAATTCAGCAGGTAGAATTGTACCCTGGGTTATATATAAGCTATACACAAGTCCTTACTAGCTTTGGGTCAACAGAGGACTGTACGTTCTCATGGAGATTTATTCTGAGTTCATGCTTGTGGAACACTAGGCTTCAGAGTCATTTCATATACCCACAATATAAATGTTCTTTTCCTTTCATTAGTGCCTTAAATGTTTCTTGATTTGTGAATAGAACAAATAATAGACTATGATAAGACTATAATAAACACTTTAAATTTTTGATTGTTTAGATGCTTAAATACCTCAATACCATGATTCCTCGAAAACATCTCAAAGACTCAATTTGGTCAGCAGAGCCAATTTCATTTTGGTATTCAAATATTGTATTACCCAATATGAGTACCAGGTACAGGAGTTAAATTAAATTTTGTGCCTCTGATGCATCATTATTACATTTTTTAATGACTAGAGTGTGTGCATGCATACTCATTAGAAGTGGAAGAAAAGATACCAGAAGCACAGATCTCACTGTGCATCTAGGAATATCTGTAAAAAATACCAGAGAAAATTGACAGCTGCCATGCCACCCTTCATTCTTTCTTTCCATCCCTCCTTTTCCTTCACCTGTCGTACTTCCATATACATTGATCACACAGATTATTTTTATATTAAAAGGCCCTTTATGTAGTAACTCCATTGTGTGTTACCATGATTTTACACAGTGGTTTGCCCGATGAGACATTATTTTGCAAATGACATCGTTATGAAAAATTAATTTGTAATGTGGAGTGAGTTTTCTCAGAAATAATATTGTTAGTTATTATACTAAAATACCTATTTGGCAGCAGGCTGGGTAACAGGGGAAAGTGGCATCAGCTGGCCAATCGCTACCAATGAAATCAACATTGTTTGTAAATTTATCACTGTTGTTTTGACACTGTAGAAAGACCAGTATATGTCCATTTGTGTCTTTGACATACACTGTTCAACATTGCAGTAAATTAAACAATCTTTTAAGTCAAAGGATGTTCTTCCGACATAAGCATGATGTGAATGCAGTGAAGTTACTGTTAATAAAAGAGAGATAAGCCCTCCTAACAAAGTGAAATATCTAGAACCTATAACCCTAAAGTAGAAAGAATAACTGATAAAGTAAACCTTCAAATGGAAGACTAATTAAAAATTCTTTTTAACATCGCCAATTCGAACACTGTATCCCTTTTTTTAAACTAAGAAATTTTACTATAAAGAAAAAAAAAAGACAAAATTTTTTCCACGATTTACATAAATGAAAGTAAAGAACTACAATTGGTGAACAGCTCCTATCTGTTTATGTGCCAGACAGGAAAACAATGATTTATTTTGATACACATGTATTGTTTCAGAGACTTAAGATTTCATGATTCCCTTAGAAAGAACAGAAGAAAGAGCATGTTAAACATTTGTGAAACTTACACATCATGGTTAACAAAAAATGGTTGAAGAAATTTGTTTTGGGCTGGTAAGATACAATTTGAGAGACAGTAATAACCTTTAAATTACCCCAGAAACTAAACACACACCCAAGTCTAGACTAATCACCAAATATATAAACTGATTATAGCATGCATTCTAATAATGTTTTTAAACAGTGGGAGTATTAAACATAGTCATAAATAACTAATACAAATACTTCCTTCCTAATGGTAAATCCAGCCAAAAACTGATGATAATATAAATATGTGCCAGTATATAAATGAATAATAAATAAGTTGTTGGATGTATAGTTATATAAAAAAAAAATTCAATATATAAATTGGAACTTATTTTATGACAGAAGTGACTTAAAAATCAGTAGAAAATGAATTTACAACCCCATAGTGTTATTTGGATACTATGAATGGAAACCATAAAAAGGTTTATTTCCCTTCAAAAATAAATAAATATAAAGTGCAGATAATAAGTGACCTAAAATATAATCAAGATCCAAAGTTTTATATGAAAGAGAGAAAATTGACTATCATTATATCATAGAATTTAAGAAATATAAAGATAAAATTTTAATTTTCAATTATTTATTATTAAATTATTCACTATAATACATCTAAATTACACCTGTTGATATAAAGTAATTACGATTTTGGAAAAAAGTTATGTTTAAAATGTACTTCATTCTGTAATGAAGAGGTCAAATTTATTGGTCCAGGTGCAGAAGTAAGAGGAACATTGTAAAATTTGTTGAAGAATAATATTATTGAAAGAAAAAAAGAGAGAAGTTGATTATGGAAATTATAGATTTTTATAGTGTGAAACCATTTCAGTCACCATTTTAAACAGTTTTTATTTAAAATGTTGGACTTTTTAACTCCCCTTTTGTTCAAGAAATTATGCCAATATTATATAGCGTATATGTTATCAATATGTACATGGTCTTTAGTAAATACTAAGCTTTGACAGAGAACCTACATTCATTCATTGAATCTGATACAGCTGTTGGTTAATAGGAAGATTAGATATTTTTATAAAGTACAGGATTTTTCCTCCCATGTATGTTTTGTTTGATACACATAAGTTTTAGAAAATAAGTTCACTGAAAACTTTTACATTTTTAAACTCAACATGGTCTGTTGCATTTATAAAATATAATAAATATGCAATTTATTTTTTAATAAGACCCAGTAAATAGTTCTTTATCTTAGGCTCCGTAAAGAGATAGGGAATCAACAACTTACAGTTCTCTGCTGAGAATCACACGCTTGAGGGCTACATAGGTTGAAAAACGGGAATGAGACAAAGTACACTCAGACAAATGCATGATATAGGTCTAACACAGAAGTGATAAAAAATGTAACGGTTAGCATGCTGAAAATGAAGTCTTGTCTGAAATTAAGACAAATGGAGACTAGGAAGAGAGTGCATTCATGTTAATCTGGAATAAATTTTGCTCAACCAAGCAAAACAGCAGCACAAAGTTCTTTCTACAAAGAGCAGACCCATTTAATGATTTAAATGGAATATCCAGCATCAGCTAGTCTCAGTTGAAAAGAGCACTGAGGGATTGTGGTGTAGTATAGAAGGTGTGTGTGCTATGGTGGAGGGGATAGGAGAACAGAGATCTGCTTCCTGAGAGTACAGCTTCTCTTCATAGGACAGCTTTGAGACCAAGACCTGCTCAGGTACAAACATCTGAGCCAAATGATAAGAAAGATGGTAAGACTTAGAAGTCTTATCAAAAGCACACACCAAGCCCCAGCAGACCCACATCTTTGCATTTCCTGCCCATCTCACAGGGTGATGTCAGCCTAAGTCAGGGAAACAAAAGGAGGCAGCAGCAAAGGTTTCACTCCCAGCCTTCCTAAGCCTGATCTGTAGTTTCCTGCGCAATCAGCATACTGTCTCACAGAAGGTGATTGACTAACACCACAGTCCCAGCTAGAGTTCAGCTTGTTCTTTCTTCAACTAATCTAGTTCTGGCCCTCGGATCTGGTGCTGCAAACTGCTTCCTTCTGCATTTTAACCTGAAAAAAAAAAAAAAAAAACAAAACCTAAGCCTGTGCATGAAGGGGTGGTTACCGCAAGCTACTCTTATTGATTTAACTATGGGCACCAAAACATGAGTTAGAATTCTCCCCCATCCTATGTAGACTCATAAAAATAGGAATTGGTGTTGCTTGACACAACGAAACAGCCTGAATGACTGTACTTAGAATTTGACTTATGTGGCCATGTTTCATTAGCTTTTAGTTCTGGATTGCCTGAGAGTCAAATGCCTGTGTCTGTGGCTGTAACTATGGGTTGTAAAATATGTTTACATTAAAGCTAGGTTTCACTTCTCTGTACACAGGGGCCACTCTGGTAAGTTACCATCTTGATATAGCCATTGGTTTAAGACAAATTTAATTCAATTTTACTGAACACACACATGTCATTTGCATGTAACTAGCACATAAGTATAAAATTAAGTTAGAAGACTAATATTCTAATGAGATGCTTTTTACAAAGCAATTTGCTTTGCTTCTATTCTTGCCGTATCTGTTTCTATTTTTCCATTTGGCTTCATAAATGCTGTAATATCAGCCTGAATTTTTAAAATTTTTTCTCTATAGTTGTACTTCTAGATTAAGTAGGACATTTCACATTATTAAAATGTCCCTGCTCATTATTTTTATATCTACCTTCGAATGTCCCCGATTACTCTCAGTAATGCCTATTGCCTAGACTAATTCTTTAAGCAAAAGAAAATGACAGCTCACTAAGCAATGTTGCTTCAGTAAATTTATCAGACAGTAAGCTCTGCAAGTTTTCATATGTAAATGTTAAGGGTTGGGTAATGAGAACATTTTTCTTTCGGTAATAATTAAGACAATTTTAAAAGCTAATAATTTTCCTTGAATTTCACTCTTAATTTAACTAATATATGTTATCTTCAAAAAGATGTAGAATGAATAAAATAAATTAAGTAAAAATAAAATAACTAAAGTTCTTACAAGCATTGAATTTATATTCAAATCTCAAAAATCTCAGGGTATTTTACACATGCACACAGTATGGGTGTGTAACAATATACAATTTTGTTTTATGTATATATATATATATATACACATATATATGTATGTATATAATGTACATATATACACAATATATATAGTTATCCATTGCTTTACTTCCTAAACTATCTATTTTCTATGAGTTGTATGTTGGTAGATTTTCACTCACTGCATAGCTTAGGTTGAGCTCTAATTCATTATGTATGTTAGGTTGTTTACTAATGCTCTTATAGTTTTATCTATATGAGTTTAATATGTAGTATTGTAATATTTGTATTCTCTCATGCTCTATTAAAATATAATGTATTCATGTATGCATATACATTATCTACACATGCACATGGGTGGAGGCTAAATTTAACATCAATTGTCTTCTTCAGCTACTATATAGCAGTTTTTAACACAAGACATCTCACTGAATCTGGAGTTCTGGGATTTGGCCATACTATCTTTTTTCTTCTCTTGAGAGCTAAGATTAAAGGTGACACTTTTCTGTGACCAAGGTTTCTATTGTGGTTGCCTATTTCTTTTGTTCTCTATTCTTGGTCCTTTCCCCATATTATCAAAAATGGATTTCATGAATTTTATATTAATTAAATAATTACATAATTGAGAATTTCAAGTTTCAATTACTTGGCATAGTGTTTTCTCAACATACAATATTTCAGACCCATTTGGGTTTAAATTCCAGATGGACCACTGAAAGGAAAAACTGCATATGCCATGCCAGAAAGACCTTAGTTCAACTGCTTTACATATAGTATTTGGTGTAAAATGAAGAGATGGTAGAATTAAACTCCTCTGCAAAATATAATGGATAAAGTAGGTTCAGTTCAGTTATGGTGCCTATCTCAATGCTACAGGAATTACAGGAATTATGACAAATGATATACAAGCCCTTGTGTCAAAGAGAGTGAAAGGAAGAACTTGGAATAAAAACGTGATTATCAAGGCTCCATAGGGATACTAGAAAGCTCTCTGCCTTACCCTTGCTCCTAGGACCAGTTAGAAAATGGTCTCAAGGAAACCCTTCCCAAAGGAAACAATGTGAATACCCTTAAGTGTAAGGTCAAAATTGACTGGGGTACTTGATTCCTTAACTTTTGCAACATTTAAAACTTGTGCTGAGTTCCCAGCACATATACAGCAGAAGACTGCCTTGTCTGGCTTCAGTGGGAGAAGATGAGCCTAACCCTGGAGAGATTAGAGAGTTCAGGGAGTAGGGAGGCCTGGCAGGGTGAGGGGTTGGGGGAGGACTTTCTCTTGGAGAGAGTGAGGAGGAAGAATGACATGAGAATGGCTAAGATCAAAAACTCAGGTGACCGCAGTTGCTGGTGAGGATGTGGAGAACCAGGAACACTCCTCCATTATTGGTGGGATTTCGAACTGGTACAACCACTCTGCAAATCATTCTGGCAGTTCCTCAGAAAATTAGTAATAGTTCTACCTGAGGACCCAGCTATACCACTCCTGAGCATATACCCAAAATATGCTCCAATATCTAACAAGAACACATGCTATGTTCATAGCAGCCTTATTTTTAGTTGCCAGAAGCTGGAAACAACCCAGGTGTCCCTCAACAAAGGAATTGATATAGAAAATGAGGTGCATTTACACTATGAAGAACTACTCAGCTATTAAAAACAATGATTTCATGAAATTTGCAGGAAAACAGATGGAACTTGAAAATATCATCCTGAGTGAGGTAACCCAGTCACAAAAGAACACACATGGTATGCACTCACTGGTAAGTGGATATGAGCCACGAAGCTTGGAATACTCAAGATACAACTCACAGACCATATGAAACCCAAGAAGAAAGAAGATCACACCAACATATGGTACCTACAGTCCTACTCAGAAGGGGGAAAGGAATAATCTACCGGAAGTAGAGGGAGGGAGGAATCTGGGAGGGGAAGCGGAGGGGGATGAAAAAAGAGGGTCATTTCAGATCTGGGAAGAGATGGGGGAGAAGTACAGAGGGTCAGGAATTTGAAAGTAGGTGTGTAGCAGTGGACTCAAGGTTAGTCACTAGAAAGTCCCAGATGCCAGGGACCCAAGAGGTTCTCAGGACCCAATAGGAAGGACATTAGCTGAAATCACCCACCCCCCCCAAAAAAAGAGGGAGATAGAACTTTTAGAGACCAAATTCAATAGATAGACATGGCACCCAGTTGAGGGATGGGACCACCTACCCACCTCAAAAATATTAATCCAGAATTCCTACTGTCATAAGGAAACGTAGGGACAAAGACTGTAGCAGAAACAAGAAAAGGCCATCCAGAGAATGCCCCACATGGGGATACTTCCCATATACAGTCACCAAACCCAGCCACTATTGTGGATGCCAAGAAGTGCTTACTGACAGGAGCCCTGTATAGCTGTCCCCTGAGAGGCTCTGCCAGAGCCGGACCAATACAGATGCTGATGTACACAGCCAAACATTGGACTGAGTTCGGGGACCCCAATGGAGAAGTTAGCGTAAGGACTCTAGGAGCTGAAAAGATTTCCAACCTCATAGGAAAACAACAACATCAATCAACTAGATCCCCAAAGCTCCCACAGACTAAACCACCAACTGAAGAGAATACAGTGGGTACCCATGGCTCCAACTGTATATGTAGAAGAGGCTTGCTTTATCTGACATCCCTGGGAGGAGAGCCCCTTGTCCCTATGGAGGCTTGATGACCCAGAGTAGGGGAATGCTAAGGTGGTGAGGCAGGGGTAGGTAGGTGGGGAAGCACTGTCATGAAAGCAGAGAGGGTATGGACAGGAGGTTTGTGGAGGGGAAAGTGGAAGGGGTATTACATTTGAAATGCAAATAAATAAAATAACCAATAAAACAAAGGAAAAAAATCTTCTGTTCATTTCAACACAGTTCAAATGGTGTTAGACCTTTTTGAAAAGGATATTTTCATAAATAAAATAAAGAACATGATTTTTTTTGAGGAAAAGTTTCCTCTCACACATTCTATATATTTTTAATCTACTATCTGTAAACTCCTCACAGCAAATTCAATCATTTTTAAAAATAATGGCTTTGTTCTGTCCTACCAAAGATAAAATGAAATATGAAGAATTTCTGTTAAAAATGCCTTTGATTAACTATGTAAACTCATTGTCCTTCCTGACACTAGGTAAGTTTGAGACCCAGGATCTTAACATATAATCGTAATTCTTGTATCTTAGCCTCTCCAGAGCTGGCATGGATGGCTGTACCAGTAAGAACATCTCTTTTATAAGATTTGAAAGAACAGTTTTTACTCTGTTTTTGTTCTTCTTCTGTATATATGCTAGTCTGTGCCATTGCTAGTTTTAAATAGGCATCAAGTAGCATGTACTATATGTACCTGGTAGCATGTACTACATATACAAATTAGTGACTTTGCATTATTCTTGTGTGTCATAATCTAGAGCAGGGTACCATCTCCATCCTTCTTTCCCCTCTTTTTCTCCATTAAACTAATTATTGCATTGCCTGTAACATTTAAAATGTGATGGATTTTCTTTCACTGTCCTCTCTCCCTGTATTCACTAGAAGCCTATAACCATTGCTGTGATTTCAGCTTAGTAGTCAATTCTTAGATTACATTTTAGGTCATCAACACTAGTGCAACTACTAAATGAAAAATTGTTCTCATAGTCTGAGAGTTCCAGGAGAGTAATAATTACATAGTTTTCTTTCCTCTTAACTTTACTTTGTTTAAATTAACATTATGTAAACAATAGGTACTAAGAAACTGGGTTCTGGATAAATAAATACATTATCACTTGTTTCCTTGTCATAACATATAACTATATTCCTGTTATTCCTTACTGCTGCCTTGAGATGCTACCACTCAAAAGCATAAATTATGAACAAAATGTTCAGGAGAATGTGAGTTTAAAATTAAGGGCCTACCCCTGCTAAATTTAGAGACTTATTGCTGTGCCAAAGCGTGGGAGAAGAGTACAAGAAATAAATGCAAAGGACAGGTAGAAAACAAGACCAAACTAATTATTTTTATAACAAAATTAACAAATCACTCCAGTGACAATATACTTACAATGACACTATTCATTTACAAGAACAGAGTCCTCATAGATTCACCAATTTTTAAAGGTCATATTTCTTAATGCTGTAAGTTTGGAAGGGCCAGGAAAGACCTAGTAATTTCATATTCATGATTGCTAATTACATAAAAAAATAGATACATTTAAACTTGCATAAAATAGGCAAAAATATCATCCCTTCTCAAGCTGAGAAACTAGCATAGAAGGTCTTGCTGGACATTAGTGGGAGGAGAGGTCCTTGGTCCTGTAGGGATACCATGCCACAGTGTGAAGAAATGCCAGAGGGAGAAGGTGGGAGTGGGTGGGTGAGGGAGAACCCTCATAGAGGCAGGGGGAAGGAGGATGGAATAGGGAGTTTCCAGAGGGGAGACCTGGAAAGGGGATAACATTTAAAATGTAAATAAAGAAAATATCCAATAAAAGAAGAAATAAAATAAAACCAGTATTACATAATGTTGAAAAATTTTAGAGCTATGATTATAAAAAGTAACAGGTACATTTAAAAGCTCTTAAAATGTCTTGTTAATTAAGGAAGGTGTAAGCTATTGTTGATTTCTAAATCCTTTTGCTTTTCACAATTTCTAACATAAAGTAAGCATTATTTTTTACCCCAGCGTACGTTTATATAAATAGGCTGATTTAGAGAAATATTGCTTCCTTAGAGATTTATGTCAACATTCAGACTAACTAATTGTTGAAGGGATGAAATTAAATCCGCCTAAATAGAAGGGATCATCCACTGAAACATTCAATTAGGAAGTCAGCAGTAGATAATATATCACCAAGCTAGAGATTTTTCTTGCTACTTTTAAAGTTGAATACCGTTTACTGTATTAAATAATAAGAAGCAGCCATTAATAGTGGCAGTTGATTGGTTGCTGGTATAGCTCAGTAGCTGTAAACTTCGCCAGCATGCATGATTTCCAAGACCAAAAATACAGGAAAGCACAAATACCACATATAGAATATTTGAAACAATTAAAATTATTATTGTCATAAGTATAATATATGAAATTTAATTTTAAATATTTTTCTTAGTTATGAGAATTTCATGTGTTTTGAACATAATCAGTCACCCAATCAAATTTCTCAGTGTTCCCAACTTTCCCTTCCATACCCATCCAAATTTGTGTCTTTTTACTAAAACAAACAAACAAACAAACAAAAATCAAGAACAACTACAATAACAACAAAACCTAATGCTTAAACAGTCTTAGATTTTCAGCTTCCTTTTGAATACTGTCAAGTCACCATTTAATAGTATATCTTAGCAAGAGATTATGCTTCTTCGGCCAAAAATACACACATGTCAATAGTTCCTAGACTAGGGTAAGACCCACTACCAAAGAATATTGTCCAAATTGGGATTTGGCCCACCTCTGCCTTCCATTGGTCACTATACATACCTACATGTATACTCTTTACTAAAACTAAGGTGGAGCAAACAATAATTTTAAAAACAAATAATATGCAGGTAGTTTTCCTCCTTCCACGGAATATTACTCAAATCTATGAGGTAAACTCTAATTGAAATGTATATCAGAAACTACCATAATTAATCTTTCAAATATGTCAATAATTTAAAATGCCACCAAAACAAATTACATATATTCAGTTATAGACCTAAATTATATTTAATGATATTATATAAGTGCCTCTAAAGAAGGAAAAATAAAACGTTTTGTTCATATGAAATATATGTGGTGGCGCATGGCTTTAATCCCAGCACTTGGGTTGCAGAGGCAGGCAGATTTCTGAGTTCTAAGCCAGCCTGGTCTACAGAGTGAGTTCCAGGACAGCCAGGGCTGCACAGAGAAACCCAGTCTCAAAAAAAAAAAA
>JADRCH010000004.1:30048042-30095776 GCA_019843965.1 Rhynchomys soricoides | reverse complement strand
GCGCTTTGACTTTATATGTTTACATACAGAAATTATATAGACATATTGAATTAGTTTTTCATCTTACAAATAAATCTAAACTTGCTTTTGTGCCCTCTAGCTTCTTTCGAGGTGTTTTTTTTCCTTACTTCCTCAATGAGCTGAAAATTTTCTAAACTATCCATGTGAGCCTTCCTTCAGATTTAAGACACAGACTTTCTAAGACACTTGGTGTATCTATCCGGAGAAACACCTCTACATTAAGTTTAAATTAGCTCTCATTATTATTCCCACAATAACTAGGTTTTGAGGGAATCCTGTCTTTAGGAGCAGCTTCCCCAGCAGAATCATCTTTACTTCTAAAAGTGCAATTTACCTAAAAAAATTGAGAAAAAGGAACAATGAGACAAGAATTAAGTTGAAATTTTTGATGGCAATGCTCTGACCTAAGGAAAAACACCAAAAATATTGAACTTGATGTACCCTTTAGCATGCAAATTACTTAAGACTGTACTGTTCTGCTCTGTAACTTTAGATTTCATATAATAAATATTGAATGTGAAAGCAACTGTTCTGAAAATTAAGTTGAAAATAATAGCAAGCCATAACAACAATACTGATAGTTTTCCAGTTGCCATTTTCAAGTCCCTGATGTGAAGGAAGCTGGCAAAAATGATTACTTCATACATCTACTTTGAATACTACATAAACTTAAAAATGTATTACTGGCAAATAAAAAATATTATTGATAAAATTTATCCTAAATTTATGTGGCAAATATCACATAAGTGTGATATTCCTTAAAGCCACATGATTATATAGAATAATATAATTAAAATATTAAAATGTATTTAATAAAGTCTAAATTATTGATCTTAAACTGTAGTTATTAATGGATTTTATGAATAATATCCATTATATATTTCTTTAACTATGATATAACCTATACTAAAACTTATTAGCATTACTTTTTTTTATTACTTAATTTTTTTTTTTACAGTCCAGTCTTTGCCCCTTCCAGTCCGCCCTCTCATAGTTTCTCATCCCATTCTTCCTCTCCCTGTCTTCATGAGGATGCTATACGGTTGGGGGCTCAAACAAATATATAATGGGTATATAATATCCATTATATATTTATTTATCTATAACATATAATAAAGATTATTAGCATTACATTTCTTAGAGGACAGAAAAATCAAGGTGAAAATGACCAAGAAAGTCTGCTTTGGTTTAGCTTCCATAGTATGATAAAGTGTCATGTAGGCTACTGGGAAATAAAAAAGTTTTGCTCAGCACTTGATCATAAATTCTATAAAACAATGTACCAGGCCAATTGTACTAGCTTGTATAACAGGGGTAAGATGGTTTAAAGGGGCATCCAACAATTGTCTTGATTAGGTGTGAGACCTGCCACACAAGAGGGATTTTATATTCGGTGCTATAATATTTTCTAAATTCTATGGTTAAGGACATCAGAGATAAAGAAAGGGGGTTAAAATTAATAGTCCTATTTGTCAAGGTGCCTTTTATATAGCTTATGTTTATATCCATAAATGTGTACTATTTCCTCAACTTAGTTACAGAAGCTTCTTATTGAATAGGGGAGTGATTAATACAGAACTAATAGTTGTTAAAAATGTTAACAATAAACAACTGTCTATGCTCATCTTTAGATAATTCAGATTTATTTCACCAGCGCTTTAACCTATTAAAGGTTCAGAGGGTTGGAAAGAGTATAAGAGCCACTAGAAGCTGACACAAAGTACTGTGAGAGATGTAAAAGAAAATCATTTGGCAAAGATATGGCTGGTGCACAAAAGACTTCATAATAGCTGTAGTTACCTTCATAAGTATGTGTGTACATACACACACACACACACACACACACACATATTTCCCATTTAGGACTAGGACTGTATAAAAATCCCCACTGTTGATGATAGGCTGTTTGACATGCACACATACATTCTATTTACACAGGATCAGGAGACTTAAACTCTATATTCAAGCTTACATAGCAAATCCTTTCCCCACTGAGATAACTCCCCAGACCAGAATGCTACATTGAAGTTAATTAAGTAATTTGTTGATACGTGAATAGATCTAGATATCATTGGAGCTATCATTTTTAAAGTGGTGCATGGCATTAGGATTTTAAATACCACGATTATGTTTGTTTAGCTTGCAGTCTAACAGTCTTGAGGGAAGAGATAACCCAGTTAGTCTCACTAAGGTTTATGGGACTGAATTGTGCTGATATTTTAACAGAACTTTATTGCTTCATGATACCACTTCCATGGCCTTGGCAACCATCTAATTCTCTTTTACTCAAGAGAGGAAAGTTTAATAATGAGAGCCAGAGGTAGAGAGATGAGAGTCAGAAATCAGAATAGACTGAGACTTTCTAATTACTCAGGCATATTTATTTATTTACTTACTTTTTTAGCATTATTAGATCAATGGGTCTGAGGTCTCTGTAAAGGGATTAAGCAGTTAGATTAAGTCACAGAGCAGTCAGTATGTTTTAATTAAATATGCTTGTAATTAGTATGCTTTAAAATATTTATTTATGCATGTGTTCATATAAACCATAATTATGTTTATATACAAGCACAATTTTAAGGACTTTGAGAATATGCAAAGATGAAATTTATTTTCAAGGATATCAAAAGCCATTTTGTAGATAGAATATACTGAGAAAAGACAGCACAAATGTATTTGCATATCTACTAACAAATAAGGAATTAAAAAAATAATACTGAAAAAATGTGGTTTAGCATAAAGACTAAATGTCAAACTGAAATCTAAAGGTTATTGATACACAGTCAAGAGTTTTGATGTTTTCACTCTTTTCCTTCATGTTAGAATTCTATGAGGTATTCAGACAGTATGATAATGGATTTAAACAGTTGTAAAAGGTATGGTTAGCTTCTCAATTGTATTTTCACAGAAGAAAGAAATTATAGTCCAAGTTATCCAAATGGTGTAAGATGACCCTTTGCTTTTAGATCACAAGTAGACCTAAGAAGCAACTCTAATGAAAAGGGAGATGATGATGGCTTATCTAATCCAAGTGTCTGAAGATGGCTCCATCTACCCTCCCACATGGAAACCTCTCGTGGACATATCATTCCTAGTGTTCTTCAGATTTTTGATGTGGGCACTCATTGTAGTAATATAATATAACAGTCTTCTCTCTGTACAATCCCGTGTTTATTAGGTGTAGAGTTTTATTATTAGTTTTTGTTCTCTATGTTTCTATACATTAATCTCAAGGATAATCACTGAGAAAGATCTCATGATTTTTCTCAAAGTTTGTTTCTTGGGGACACAAATGACATGAGTTGATTCCAAAATAAAGTATCTTCACTATATTTCAAGGAAAATTTGAAGTAAACACTAAAGATAAAAAAAAAAAAATAAAATACAAATAGCATTTTGGTATGTATGCTAATAAAAAAAAGAGCCTACTCCATCAATGGAAATATAATGAAATTCCAATTATCAAAATTATTAAATATACATATATATTCATTTAAAAATAAAGAAAACTTGTACAAATAGAGCAAAAATAGCAAGTAGAAAAATATTGATCTATTTGTATCAAAGTTATAGGGCTATTACGTGTATTCAGTGGTGGTTAAGGAACCTGCTGATACCCATGTGCGTTCTTGCATTGTGTTTAACCTCCATTGATTGGCAAAAGAGTCTTGTTTTGATGTTTTGGGAAACCAACATTTGGCAATAGTAAAATTTGTTTAGAGTACTAAGCGAGTTACTGTTCTATCTATTTGATATTTGAAGGATTAAGGTTTTCTCTTCTACGCGTGCCTTTACCTCTCTTTGTTTTTGATGTCAGAGGTGGTAGTGGCAATGTGACCTTTTTGTTGTTGTTGATACTATCTCCATATATATTTTCCTTTATTTTTGTTGTGTATGATGTTCTGTTTCCAGACCTTTTTTGTTTTACTTACAGAAATGTTGATTCATCCCTGTAAATACCAAATAATGAATCTAACACAGGGACAATTTTTTATTTGATATTTTATGTATTTACATTTCAGATGTTTTCCCCTTTCCTGGTTTCCTCTCCAGAAACGCCATCTCCCATACCCCTACCCCTGCCTCTATGAGGATGCTCCCCCTTCCACCCACCCACTCCCACCTCACAGCCCTGACATTCCCCTACACTTGGGAATTGAGCCTTCAAAGGACCAAGGGTTTCAACTCCTATTGTTACCATACAATGCCATCTTCTGCAACATATGCTGCTGGAGACCTGGGTCCCTTCATATGTACTCTTTTGTCAGCTCCCTTGCCAACAGGTTCAGTCAAGAGGAGAGAACCCTGTTCAGCCAGGTCTGTCTGGGGCTGAGCAGGATAGCACGTGTCAACTGCCCCCCAAAACCCTCCAGGCCAGGAGTCTTTTTGAAGTAGGAACTCACTTTATTAAACTAGGCACTTGTTTATATAGAGAAGGCAAGGAGGTGGGCACTTAGATATGGGAAGAGATGACATAGGAGTCAGGGAAGGGTGACAGAAGGTAAAGGATAACTGACAGGGACAATGGCAAAGTTTCATATCAGAAACTGTGGGGCAGAGGCAGGGCCAAAGAGGTCTTGCTGAGTCACCCCAATACAGAAGTGACTGAGACAGGTCTCAAAATTCAAGCCACACTTAGGCTTTCCCACAAGGCCATACAAACTCGAGCTAGGCTCTGGTTTGTCCACAAGGCCCAAACCAGGGCCAAATTGCTGCCCAATACTCTTTGGTTGGTGGTTTAGTCCCTGGTGGTTTAGTCTGGTTGGTTAATATTGTTGTTCTTCCTATGGGGTTGGAAACCCTTTCAGGTCCTTCAGTCCTTTCACTAACTTCTCCATTAGGGACCTCAAGCTCAGTCCAATGCAACCATCTGCCTCCCAATGAGCATCTGGCTCTGTATTTATCAGGCTCTGACAGAGCCTCTCAGGAGAGAACTATATCAGTTTCTTGTCTGCCGTCATTTCTTAGCATCAGCAATAGAGTCTGGATTTGGTGTCTGTATATGGAAGGGATCCTCAGGTGGGACTGTCCCTGGATGGTCTTCCCATCAATCTCTACACCATACTTTGTCTCCCTATTTCCTTTTGTGTATATTTTGTTCCTTCTTCTAAGAAGGACTGAAGGACCCACATTTTGGTCTCCCTTCTTCTTGAGAACCATATGATCTGTGAATTGTATATTGGGTATTCTGAGCTTTGGGTCTAATATCCACTTATCTGTGAGTGCATACCATGTCAGTTATTTTGCAACTTGGTTACCTCTCTCAGGATGATATTTTCTAGTTCCATTCATTTGATTAAGAATTTCTGAAGTCATTTTTTTTTAAATAGGTGAGTAGTACTCCATAGTGTAAATGTAATATATTTTCTGTATTCATTCCTCTGTTGAAGGACAACTGGGTTCTTTCCAGCTTCTGGCTATTATATATAAGGCTGCTCTGAACATAGTAGACTATATGTCCTTGTTATCAGTTGGAACATCTTTTCGCTATATACCCAGGAGTGGTATAGATGAGTCCTCAGGTAGTACTTTGTCCAATTTTCTGAGGAACTGCCAAACTGATTTCCAGAGGATTTATACTAGCTTGCAATCCCACCAACAATGGAGGAGTGTTCCTCTTTCTCCATATCCTCACCAGCATCTGCTGTCTCCTGAGATTTTGAACTTAGAGATTCTGACAGGTGTGAGGTGGAATCTTAGGATTGTTTTGATTTGCATTTCTCTGATGACTAAGAATGCTGAACATTTCATTAGGTGCTTCTAGGCCATTGGATATTCTTCAGCTGAGTTTTCTTTGTTTAGCACAGTACACCATTTTTAATAGGGTTGTTTGGTTCTCTGGAATATAACATCTTAAGCCCTCTCTCAGATGTAGGATTGGAAAAGATCTTATCCAAAGCTATGGATTGCAGTTCTGTCCTATTAATGGTATCCTTTGCCTTACATAAGCTTTTTAATTTTATGAGGTCTCATTTGTCTATTATTGATTTTAGAGTATAACCCGTTGGTATTCTGTTCAGGAAAACATTCCCTGTGCTGAGGTGTTCAAGGCTCTTCCCTACTGTCACTTCTATTAGTTTCAGTGTATCTGATTTTATGTGGAGGTCCATGATCCACTTGGACTTGAGCTTTGTAAAAGGAGATAAGAATGGAATGATTTGCATGTAGAAGACTAAATGCAGACCACAAGTTGAACCAGCACTATCAGTTGAAAATGTTGTCTTTATTCCACTAGATGGTTTTCGCTCCTTTGTCAAATATCAAGTGACCATAGGTGTGTGAGTTCATTTCTAGATCTTCAATTCTATTCCCTTGATATACTGGCCTGTCACTGTTACAATATCATGCAATTTTTAACACTACTGCTCTGTAATACAGCCTGAGGTCAGAGATGGTGATTCCTCCAGAAGTTCTTTTATTTTTGAGAATAGTTTTCAATATCCTGTGTTTTTGTTACTCCAAATGAACTTTCAAATTGCTCTTTCTAACTATATGAAGAACTGAAATGGGATTTTGATGGAAATTGCATTGACTCTCTAGATTACTTTCAACAAGATGGCCATTGTTACTACATTAATACTGCCAATCCATGGGCATGGGAGAATTTCCATCTTTTGAGATCTTCTATTTCTTTCTTGAGAGACTTGAAATTCTTCTCATTCAGATCTTTTACTTGCTTGGTTAGTGTCACACCAAGGTAATTTTATATTAGTTATGACTATTGTGAAGGGTGTTGTTTCCCTAATTGTTTTTCTCAGCCTGTTAATCCTTTGAGAATAGGAAGGCTACTGATTTGTTTGAGTTAATTTTATATCCAGCCACTTTGTTGAAGTTGTTTATCAGCTAAAAGAGTTCTATGGTAGAATTTTTGGGGTCATTTAAGTATACTATTATATCATCTGCAAACAGTGATATTTTGACTTCTTCCTTTCCGATTTGTATTCCTTTGACCTCATTTTGTTGTCTAATTGCTCTGTCTAGTATTTAGAGTACTATATTGAACAGGTAGGGAGAGAGTGGGCAGCCTGTCTAGTCTCTGATTTTAGTGGGATTGCTTCAAGTTTCTCTTCATTTAGCTTGATGTTGGCTACTGGTGTGTTGTATCTTGCTTTTACTATGTTTAGGCATGAGCCTTGAACTCTTAACTTTCTGAGACTTATACCATGAGGGGTGTTGAATTTAGTCAAATTCTTTCTCAACATCTAAAGAAATGTTCATGTTTTTTTTTTTCCTTTGAGTTTATTTATATAATGGATTGTGTCAAAGGATTTCTGTATATTGAACCATCCCTGCATCCCTGGGATGAAGGCTAATTGATCATGATGAATGATCATTTTGATGTGTTCTTAGATTCAATTTGTGAGTATTTTGTTGAGTATTTTTGCATTAATATTCATAAGGGAAATTACCCTGAAGTTTTTTTTCTTTGTAGGGTCTCTGTTTGGTTTAGGTATAAGCATAATTGTGGCTTCATTGAATGAATTTGGTAGTGTTCTTTCTGTTTCTATCTTGTGGAATAGTTTGAAGAGTATTGGTCTTCTTTGAAGTTCTGAAATATTTCTGCATTAAATCCATCTGGCCCTGAATTATTTTTGGTAGGGAGACTTTTAATGACTTCTATTTATTTAGAGGTTATGGGACAGTTTAGATGATTCATCTGATCCTGATTTAACTTTGTTATCTGGTATCTGTCTAGAAAATTGTCCATTTTATCCAGATTTTCCAGTTTTGTTGAGTATAGGATTTTGTAGTAGGATCTGATGTTTTGTTCTGTTTTGTTTTTTAATTTCCTGAGGTTCTGTTATGATGTCTCTATTATCATTTCTGATTTTATTTATTTGGATACTTTCCCTGTGCCTTCTGGTTAGTCTGGCTAATGGTTTATATATCTTGTTGATTTTCTCAAAGAACCAGCTCTTGGATTTGTTGACACTTTGTCTATTTCTTTTTCTTTCTATTTGGTTGATTTCAGCCCTAAATTTCAATATCTAATACTCTTGGGTGTATTAGCTTCTTTTTCTTCTACAACTTGTAGGCGTGCTGTCAAGCTGCAAGTGTATGCTTACTCCAGTTTCTTTGGAGGCACTCACATCTATGAGTTTTTATCTTAGCACTGCTTTCATTGTGCCCCACAAGTGTGGGTCTTTGTGCCTTCATTTTCATTAAATTCTAAAAAGTCTTAAATTTCTTTCTTTATTTCTTCCTTGACCAAGTTACATTTGAATAGAGCATTGTTCAGCTTCTATGTGTTTGTGGGCTTTATGTAGTTTTTGTTGCTATTGAAGACCAGTGTTAATCCGTAGTAATCTGATAGGAGGCATGGGGCTATTTCAATTTTCTTATATCTGTTGAGGCCTGTTTTGTGACAGATTATATGGTTAATTTTGGAGAAGGCACCATAAGGTTCTGAAAAGAAGGGACATTCTTCTTTTTAGGATGGAATGTTCTATAGCTATCTGTTAAATCCATTTGGTTAATAACTTCTGTTAGTTTCACTGTGTTTTTGTTTCCTTGATTCCTGTCCATTGTTGAGAGTGGGATGTGGAAGTCTCCAGTAATGTGTGCTTCGAGCCTTAGTAAAGTTTCTTTTATGAATGTGTGTGCCCTTGCATTTGGAGCATAGATGTTCAGAATTGATAGTTCATCTTGACAGAATTTTCCTTTGATGAGTATGAACTGTCCTTCCTTATGATTATTAATATCTTTTGGTTCTAAGTTGATTTTATTTGATATTAGAATGACTACTTCAGCTTGTTTCTTGGGACCATTTGCTTGGAAAAAAAATATTTTCCAGCCTTTAACTCTGAGGTAGTGTCTGTTTTTGTCACTGAGGTACATTTCCTGTATGCAGCAAAATTCTGGGTCCTGTTTACGTATCCAGTCTGTTAGACTGTGTCTTTTTATTGGGGAATTGAACTCACTGATGCTAAGAGATATTAAGCAATAGTGACTGTTGCTTCCTATTATTTTTGTTGTTAGAGCTGGAATTATGTTTGTGTGGATATCTTCTTTTGGATTTGTTGAAAGATTACTTTCTTGGATTTTCAAGGGTGTAGTGTCCATCCTTGTGTTAGAGTTTTCCATTTATTATCCATTGTAGGGCTGAATTTGTGGAAAGATATTATGTTAATTTGTTTTTTCACGGAATATCTTGGTTTCTACATCTAAGGTATTTGAGAATGTTGCTGGACATAGTAGCCTGGGCTGGCATTTGTGTTCTCTTAGGGTCAGCATGATATCTTCCTAGGATCTTCTAGCTCTCATAGTCTTTGTTGAGAAGTCTGGTGTAATTCTGATAGGTCTGCCTTTATATGTCACTTGACATTTTCCCCTTACTGCTTTTAATATTCTTTCCTTATTTTGTGTATTTGGTATTTTGACTATAATGTGATGGGAGGAATTTCTTCTCTGGTCCAATCTATTTGGAACTCTGTAGGTTTCTTGTACATTCATGGGCATCTCTTTCTTTAGGTTAGGGAAGTTTTCTTCTATAATTTTATTGAAGATATTTACTGGCCCTTTAAGTTGGGAATGTTTGTTCTCTTCTATACCTATTGTCCTTAAGTGTTGTCTCCTCATTGTATCCTGGATTTCCTGGTTGTTTTGGGTTAGGAGCTTTTTGCATTTTGCCTTTTTTTTTTTTTTTCCCTTTTGTATCAATGTTTTCTATAGTATCTTCTGCCCCTTACATTTTCTCTTCTATCTATTGTATTCTGTTGTTGATATTTGCAACTATGACTCCTGATTTCTTTCCTAAATTTTCTATCTCCAGGGTTTTCTCCCTTCGTGGTTTGTTTGTTTGTTTGTTTGTTTGTTTCTATTTACATTTTTAGATTCTGGAGGTGTTTTGTTTTGTTTTGTTTTGTTTTCGATTGCTTCTCCTGCTTTGTTGTGTTTTCCTGTAATTCTTTAAGGGATTTTTGAGTTTCCTCTTTAAGGGTTTCTACATCTCCACCTGTGTTCTCCTCTATTTCTTTAAGTGACCTATTTATGTCCTTCTTAAATTCCTCTATCATCATCATGAGATGTGATTTTAAATCAGAATCTTGTTTTTCTAGTGTGTTGGCATATCCAAAATATGCTGCGGTGGGAGAACTAGTTTCTGATTATACCAAAAAACCTTGGTTTCTGCTGCTTATATTCTTGTGCTTGTCTCTTGCTATTTAGTTATCTCTGGTATTAGTTGTTCTTGGTGTCTCTAACTGGAACTTGTTCTGCCTGTGGGCCTGTGAGCCTGTGATTTTAGGTATATCAACACTCCTGGGGAGACCAGCTCTTTCAGTGCGGGATTTGGGTACAGAGAGCTGTGGAACATCCTTAGCTCCAGGGTACAGATGGAGATCAGAAGGATCCTCTCCCTGGCTGCTCTGCGATTCCTGTGTCCAGTGTTCTCCTGAAGGGTCCTTCTTTGGACATTTATTGGAGCGAATGTAGTGGTCTCACCTGTAGGATTAGGAGTGAGAGCACTCCTGGGAGACTAGCTATCTCTGGTCAGGATTTGGTTACAGAGGGCTGTTGGACAACCTTAACTCCAGGGCACAGAGAGGGACTGGAAGGAGACAGGGACAATTTTAAAAGACTCATTACAATGTACCATAAAATTTTTCATTCAAGATTTGAGTGTGATCTTTTCATCATTACAACTTTTTATTTTTTCCCATTCTGTGGCATAGTATCTAAAAGGCATCGATAGCAATTTTAAAGTTCAAGTAATATTTAAAGGTAATAAACTTTTGCATTTCTATTCACTGGTAGCTAATTCTTTGAGCTACATTACTAGAAAATATTCATCCTATTCTCCACTCAGTTGAGTTGTATGTTCTGTATTAACAGCCCATGTATCAGAATCTTTTTGTACTTCTTCTCTTTAACTCTTAGTTATTCTGTCTGTAATAAGATATCATGGCTAAAAACAACTTGGGATAAAAGGATTTACCTCAGGTTACAGTTCCATATCATGGAACATCATTGAGGGATCAGGGAAAGAACACAAACATGGCAGGAACTTGGATGCAGGAGCTGATGCACAGGCCATGGAGGAGACTTGCTTACAGGCTTGCTCCCCATAGCTTACTAATCCTGTGTACGTACATAATCTAGGACCACCAACCCAATGGTGGCATCATCCACAATGAAATGGGACCTCCCTGACCAATTAACAATCAAGAGAAAGCACCTAAGCATTGCAAACAGGTCAGTGTGCTAGGTGCATTTTCTCCATTCAGTTCCCTAATTCCAAACCACTCTAGCTAGAGTATATATGGAGGGACCCATGGCTCCAGCTGCATATGTAGCAGAGCATGGCCTTATCTGGCCATCAATGGAAGGAGAGGCCCTTGATTCTGTGAAGCCTTGATGCCTCAGTGTAGGGGAATGCCAGGGTAGTGAAGTGGGAGTTGGTGGGTGGGTTGGGGAGCACCCTCATAGAAGCCAGGGCAGTGGAGATGGGATAGGGTGTTTGTGGAGTGGAAACTGGTAAATGGGATAACATTTGAAATGTAAATGAATAAAATATTCAATAAAAAGAAAGAAAGCAGTGCTAAGAGGAAACCTCATAGCCTTCAGTGCCTCCATAAAGTTATTGGAGATATCATACACTAGCAGCTTAACAGCTCATCCCAAAGCTCTAGAACACAAAGAAGCAAGTACAATCAAGAGGAGTAGATGGCAGGAAATATTTTTTAAGCCTTTGTTATCACTTTCAGCAAATAATATGATCAACTTTTTGCTAATATGTTTTTAGTTTATGTTCTTCTCCACATCTTGGTTACTCATAAAACATTTCAAACTTTTTCCTAGTGAATACATCTTATGATGATCAAGGTCTCAATTTTCCCTGAGACATAGTTTTTAAATTAAACTAATCAGTAAAGTATATATATTATATATATAATATATAGATATATATATATGAAATTAAGTGTTACATGTTTTACTTTAACTCATAAGTAAGAATCATTTTGTTCCAGGGCAAAGCTGTATAAAATTCAAGATAAGTTGAAATGTAAGTTTCTCACCAGACAGCCAAGTTAAAAGCACTTAAGAAAGGTCTTGAAGACAGTTGCTGCTCCAGTGAACAAACAGATTATAATAAACTTTAAAAAAATATACCTTCTTAATAAAATGGAAAAAAAATTTATTGGTCTAGACATGCCATCAACGAAGCTGCAGTATTCCCTTAAGCAAATCACTAATACATATAGAGGAAGGGCATGCATCTTCTGTTCTATGACATTTGAAATAGGCAAGGAAGCTTCACAAAACCTGAGGTTTGCTGAAGTTGCTCTCTATGAATTTGAAAATAAATTATATCTATTATATCAGGGTTCAAGGTTGGAGCTTCCATAAATTATACAGAAAATACAGACAATATAATAATGAGGGTGGCTACAGTATAAATGATATATTCAATACATATTAAATTTTCTCATATAGGAAATAAATATATGACTTTCAGAGGCAAATAAAATCCAATGCCTGACATTAAAATTTCAAAGGCTAAGTTCACATGATTACCAGTAACAAATAGAGCCAAAACATTTAAAAGGAAGCCAATATTTATTTCTCATTCCAAATATCCTGAGGCTCTTAAAGATTTTATCAATTCTCCTTTTCCTTGGGGTCCATGAAAAGAACACTGGAGACTGGATTTACATATGTTACTGGATGTCTATGCATTTGTCAAATTTTCCTTGTTATGATGAAATATTCTTAATAATTAACTCAAAATAACTGTTTTAAATTTGCTTCTGTTCATTCATATTTTCAGTGTGATGAATTAATCAGTTGTTCTTGAGTCTTTGGTTGCTTCTTAAACATATGCATACCTGGAAAGAATACCAACAAACAAAAAGAGGTAGAGGGAAATAGGGATCCAAATATCTTATCAAAGTTTGTAACTACAATGAATAAAAATACTTTCTAATAATAAATGATATACAATCTTTAGTAGCATAACAGGTTGGTCAATAAATCTTCAATGCATTAGTGTGGGAAAATATTCAAGATCATAAGTATGGAAATCATATTACTCAGGGAAATAAAAGAGAAAACATCCTTGAAATATGTCACTGATCAATGTTCCTTATCCAAGAGTTTGTTAGAAATACCAGTGATATTTATGTGACTTCTATGTTTTCTAATAAAAGATACATTTGGTAGCTCCGGGATCAAAGAGTTACTTTAGCTTGCTAGTAACATTATCAAAAGCATGCCTATTTTTAGTTTCCTGCCAAGATGAAATATTATTTTAGGGAGGATATTGTCAAACTTATTGAGAAACAGTCTAGGAAACCTCTGCGATACTAAATACCACAAAGACATTTATGACCTTCCAGGAGAACTCAAAATATCTAAATACTCTAAATGGGTAATGTTGAAGATTTCAGTACATTAAAGGCAGAGATAACCGTCAATTAGGTAAAAGTAGGAAGAACCACATAAAAAAATCTGAAGATTCAATTGAATTGAATTTTGAAAAATCTCATAAAGCAGTTGATAATGGAATGCCATGAATTCAGAGGATTACCTCCGATTTGAAAGAACTTTGGTATAATACTATGAAGCATCCTCACATTCTATAATGTATCTCCTGTGAAAATAGCAATTAAAGTCACAAACATCACTTTTTACTATTTTGACAAATTGTCACAGGCGTATCAGCCTTCAGAGAACATTTCGTTTATATGTTGCGTATAATTAAATTTGAGGCTACATCTTTTACCAGTGAAAAGACTATAAATTCAGATGAACATTGAAAATTTTATTTATATATTACTTTATAAATTGCAGTATGTACATTTTCATGTGCATTTTATAAATATTTTAAAATATAATTTTATGTTATTACAGACAATATGCTAAAATTCAGTAAAAGCAAACTTAGCTTGCCAAGAGAGGAAAATAACTAAACAACTCATGTTACTCTTCAGTATTTATTGTCTTGTCCTACAACCAATAACAATATTTCTAAAATATGATTTTATAGAATTTAGTTTTATTTTATTTGTATGTAGTGTTATTCAGACTTTTCTATCACTGCACATTTCTGATATAAATCATGTGAAGTGTTAAATTTAGCTAATTTCACTGGCAAATTAAAATGGTTCCAGTACACAGTTCTTTGCTCTGTTCAATCATGGTGTGATGGTGTTGCAGATCATCATGGTGGCTGTGATAGGTTGCCATGGCTACTTGCCTCATATTGAATAGTAATCAGAAAGAACAGTGACACTCAAACATTTTCTCTTCCACCCCCCATATTCTTTAATTCAGGATCAATGTCATTCACTTTCAGGTACAATCAAAGATTTTTGTTACTAACTGCCACAATTGGTTATCAATTCAATCTAGCTGTTAATCAAATTAACTATTATAATATCTTTCTTGTTTAGAAAGGTTAGTAGTTCCTAATATTGAAATGCTAACTAAACTAGTTAATTGGTAACTATCTAACAAAATAAACCTAAACAAAATCTATTGCTTGATTAAAAAAATAGTTCTATATTAGAATGGTGAAAGTCAAGGTACCAATAATACCAACAAAGTGTCTCAATAGGATCTACTAGCTGATTCTAATGAAAAAGACAATCCGGCACCAGGTTTTTCAAGACAGTGTTAGCTCAGTTTGGGAGTTATCACACAAACTACTCAGACACAAATCTTAATCAAGTAGAGATGGTTTATTGAACACCATATCCTAAGACTGACTGATCAGGGTCATAGACCAGACTTGTGAGCTGGCTGTGATACTGAGTTACGATCTTACAGGGCTTTTAGGCCTAAAATCTACAAACATCTGTGCCAAGTTACTCTATCACTCAGGATTTAAGGATAGTGGCTTTCTTTAGAAACATGTCTTTGTGGTACACTTATCCTGTTCCCGTTGGTTGGGATATTTACCTGTGGCAGGGCACTTGCCTTGCCTAACCTTTATGTCTTAACTTGCAAACTAGGATGTCAGTACATGCCTATTTCTGCCAAGCAGTATGTGAGTTCTCAGGAAGGTCTTGAGAACTTATATTTTAGTAGACGTCTACTCAAAATGGAAGTCTTTTTCCAAATAACTTTTGAAATTGGTGCAGGTGTTTCTAAATTTGGGGAGTAAATCCTAGGTGTAGCTTATAAAAGCCAAAACCATATAAACTTAACATCGGTTCAGGATATGCTACCTTGCTGTTGGTTCAGTCAAGCTTATTGTGGCTATACATACAATTCAGTTCTATCTGATTACTATTGTGATTCCCAAGAACACCAAGGCACAGAACATCCTAGCAACAGCAGTAACAGCACTTGAGAAACTGTCCTTATGATACAAGTAACAGCACAAAATGGCTGGCTAGACAGGTGTCAGTTACCCAGGTCTTAACATTTCACCTAAGCCTGGACATTTTACTTAGGCCTTAACCCTGTTGAAGTTTCTAACTAGCTAAACATACTTTTTCTTTAAAGACTCAGGTTCCTGGGTATGCACTAAAAGGAAGAAAATACTGAGTACAAATGCTTACAAAGCTTTTGTTGTGATCAAACTTGGAAACAACTCAGATGTCCAGTGATGGGCAAAGGAATAAATTGTAATCTCTCCAGTATTAAATATAAATGATATAAATAAATAAATGGAAGAATATTTTTTGGATATTCCAATGGAAATAGCTGATTGGAACAGTTGTAAGGATAAATGATTGAAACAAGGCATTATGCTAGAAAAAGCAGAATTACCAAAGAATAAAGTTATCACTTGTTCCTGGGAGTGTGGAGGGAGTAATATTCTATTTAAAATACATGGCTCACACAGAATTTTCATAATATTTAG
The DNA here is from genome assembly GCA_019843965.1 of Rhynchomys soricoides. Taxonomy (NCBI): domain Eukaryota; kingdom Metazoa; phylum Chordata; class Mammalia; order Rodentia; family Muridae; genus Rhynchomys; species Rhynchomys soricoides. The sequence goes on along the minus strand of JADRCH010000004.1, from coordinate 30,079,944 downwards.
TATAAGAATACAATTATTATATGTTTTATGCATTTGATATAGATTGAAATAAATGTGCTACTCTTGTGGAAGGTATATATAATGGGAAAATGTACACATTGGGAGAAGTGAAGCTATTTAAAAACAATGGTGATCTCTTAACTGTTTTGCAATGAAGCTAAAATTTATCCTAAAACCCCTCAAATTGTAGATGTAAAAACCTATTGCCAGTTCATTCTGTTCCTACAGATGATGCAAATTTTTTTCCCAGCACCCATGTCAGGTGACCTACACACATATGTAAGTCCAGGTTCAGGAAATCCAATGTCTCTGGCTTATTTAAGCATTCATTTTCATAGGCTCATACTTACACAGAAGTTCACATAAATAAATAAATATCAAAATACATCTTTGAAAAAACTAAAATGTTTTAAAACAACAACCGAAAGAACAAACTACTCAAATAGCATGTTTTTAAAATTCTGCATATCTATTCCAGTGGATAATGAAGCAAAACTAATTTTAATTTAGTAAAATAAAATGTAACAAAGACTAATGCCCAACTGATGGTTAAATTAAAGCCTCAAAACTACAGGACAAGCAACACAAACAAAAAAGAAAAATATGTTTGTCAGTTTTCAATTATAGCTCTTTATTCTCTTATGCTGTCAATATTATTTAATTTTAACAGGGTTATGTTTGGGTTAAAAATGAATGTTTTATTTAATATAATAATGGAATAAATGGAGTTCAAGAATCTCCATAAATCCTCTCATAGAGACTGAAAGTATTACATACATATCATGGATAGAATTAAGTAAAATAAAATATTCAGTTTTACATGAAAGTTCATTATGTAGAATTATTTTCGTATCCTCAAAACGTTAAGTGACAACTCACACATTTATCTGGATATATATATATATATATATATAAAACTATTCAATGCCTATGATAATTCAGCCATCTTAATTTTAAACATGTATTAGCCTTTTGATACCCTTTCATACGCTTTACATGGAAAAGAAGAAATGACAAATATCCCAGATTTTTACAGTCTAGATGTGTATATTAATCATTTATCAGTTTTCGTTTGTAACATGTACAACGTAGGACCAGCTGTCCATATTTCTTCCAGTTATCTGTCTAAATACTTACCTGCACAAATATCAGAAAGCTTACAAAGAATATGGAAAATTATTCAGCAATTAGTTATAATTTAACTCAATTTCTCACTGCATACTCCTTAGAGAAGTAGTCGATTTTCCAATAGGCAGGGTGAGAAAAGGAAAGGTGACAGTACAGGGAGAGAAGGAAGTTGTGGGAAAGAGAACCCTCACATATTTCCATCTAAAAAGCAAAGTGACAACCTTGATATCCTTCATGTGTGAAATTACTTATTTCTTTCATTCCTTTCTTATCCATAGATTATCCATTTACATGATTATTGTTCTTCAGGACTCAATGTGTGTTGTTTCCAGTCTCACATCAGATGAAGAGCTATGAGTACTTAGTGGCTGATGAAATGAGACTTAATCTTCTGCAAGGGTGAGCCCTCTGATAGCTTATCAAGCCCCAACATGCTTAGAAAAACACATATTTGTATGGACAACCCTTAATAGACTCAGTAGGTTATAATAATAATTACACAGAATCAGGTCATGATTTTGATATGAAGTTGGGTCATGGAAGGAGTTGAAGGGAGAAGGCAAGGGAATAATTATGTAAATATTTAAATTTCAATACAAGAAATAATTTAAAGTTACAAAACAGTATGCATATTACCATTTGTTTAAAATAGTAAATTCATATTAATTTTACCACAATAAAAATACAAAATAATTAAAAAGTAGTCTACCACTTTAACATTTGGAGTTCAGAGCTAACGGTGAATAACTGCTGGTTCTTGACTTGGCGGTTGGTGCCTTGGTTAAAATATAAAGGTACTAAACAATGTCAAGACAAAAAATAACATTTTAACAATTAAGAGATTGTGTATTACTTCTGACTTATAAAATAAAATAAAATCTTAGTAGTTTTAAGAGTTTGCCAAGCCTGACTTGGTTCTTCAGAAATATCATCAGAAATTTTCTTAGTGTAATTCTTACAATAACACCTAGCTCTCTTTTAGACCTTATGAAAGGATCTGTGATTGGAGAATAGAGATAAGGAGATTGTATTAACAAATATTCCTTATAACATTCAAGAAAATTATATTTTTCAGTTTTAAAACCCTCTAATGATTATTAACAGTAATAAAAGTAGAAAAAGCCCTATGCAGTAGTAAAACAAATTTCTGGTAAGAAATATTTGTGCTTGCTTTTAGTGTTCAATCTCAGGCAAAATGTTCTGAGATTTGTGATTGCTTTTCAGGATTGGGTGAGGATTGAATTCTCTGTATTTTCTTTCTGCTACGTTTCTACCATTTTTACAAAAACATATTTGCTTATGAATGCTTAAACACATATCATCAAAATACCTAAGACACTCGAAAATCCATTATGAAGATGGAATTTCTTAGAGCAGAGGATAGTGATCCATGTATATTTTCATAAGCTTACAATGAAATACTACTCAGCTATTAAAAACAACGACTTCATGGTTTTTGCCTCTTAGGTGCTACAGTATAAGATTTGTGCAAGCGTGACCTTCCTACATGTGACATTCCATTAATCTCCTCAAATGATCTCAGAATTATAATGTAAATGTATATTTGTTAGATGATTAATCAGATTCTGAAAAAAATTCCTTTATAAATTATTTAATATCATAATATGATAATAGTAAAGCAGAATTTGAACTCAGTTCAACTGTCAAAGTTTCTATTAATTTGACTTTAGAAGATGCCTACCAATTGCCAATAATGCTTTAGGAGTGTAATCAAAGACAGCTACAGAATAAATATTTTGATGTTTTTAACACATTTCACTGCAATTTTATCTGCTTTAGAAATCAATAATTATATCTAAAACTGGGAATGTATAATAGCTTATTACCATCGTTGTATACTTGGGATAATTTGCCAAAAAGTAAAATTAAAAACAAAGCACTTCTAAATGAATCATGTAAAAAACACAAAGCATTACCTGTCCTGTGCTGTGCTCTAGCAGACATTTTATATTATACCTCAGAGCTTTTCAAGTTAAATATATCCATTTTGACCTCTATTTAAGTCTCCCTTGAAACTAACATTTTATTGGTTTTAACTATATTGATTTTTCAATTGAAGCTAGCATTCTATTCACATGAAAGTTCATTTGTTATGGCTTTCCATTTATAAACCCCTGCATCTTGATTTAAAGTTATTTTCTTGTAGAAACTAAAGTTTGTAGGTCAATCCCAAAGAATGAGTATAACCACAAATATAGCAGATGCCTCATAAAATTATCTTCTACTGCTTCTTCGTGACCTCTGTCAAGGAAATAACACTCAAACCTGCGTCAGCATGAGCAGCTGTGGATGCCGCTGTTAGATAGCCATGACCTCTCCTCCCAAGGGTAGTGCCCAACCCGGAGAGAGTGGTGATTTTCTCAGAGTCAATGTTATTAACGCCAGCATAAATCAGAAAATACTGTCTCAAATCTCAAAATTAGATGGCATGGTTTATAAAAAGAAGTTAACTTTCCTTTTTAATAAATCAACTCAAATTTTACGCAGACATTTATACAAATGTTAATGAAAATAAGGTAAGGATTTTTATAGTTCCAAACTTAATTTATAATAAGATTGCAAATGGGCATACGATTATGCACGTCTTTTGACAGAAGAAAACTAGAAATCATGGGTTTTGTTTCTCAATCAGAGAATTTTAGCAGAGTTCTCAGGGCATAGGGTGATTTTTCTGAGCATTGCAAGCATTTTCATTAGCCTTCACTGTTAGTTGCATGGTACTGAGCTTGACCAATTCTAATAATGAAGAAGAGATGAAAGAGCTATTTTGTTGCATAAGCAAAGTTATACACTGTAGTAAAAATGTACACTGTAATTATTTGCAGAGGATGAATAGGTGTTTTAAAAAGTACAAATGTGAACACATGTGTGTGTTTGTACGTGTGTGCTTGTGTGTGTATATGCATAATATATACAAAAGCACCCAGATAACCTATCACATACGTGTTTGTACACATTTACTTAAGTATATACACATATTCTTTAAAACAGCCCAATTTATCTGATTATATAATCACTTCTTAGTTCTCAGCTGGCAGTAGTCATATTATCTCAATATCAGAAACCTCTGAATGAGACACAAATTATCTTGATGCTAGTTAGCATATATCTTTTAGACTGTTGCTGCATCAAAATGCCATAGTTTGCAATGGGTTTAATAAATTAAAAAAAGGTAAGGTTACTATTTATATATTTGTTTGTCTAAATTTTAAATTGTGTTCTCATCAAGAAGAAAAGATATGGCCTGATCTATGGACCACAATCATGAAATTAAGTTCTGATGCACTACTGATATTAATCTTTAAAGGAAATGTTCTCTTCAAATATACACAAATTATTTCATGAGACTATGAAATCTTAAATGTAATTTTACTCCAATTACGCTTAGGGCTTTTTAAAATTGTACTTGATTGGTGGAGAAATATAGGAGAAATGTACACACTCCAAATCACTTCTTTAGCTAGATTATACGGAGATACTGTTTCAGTATTTGATCAAGCTGAGGAAGGTTGTCAAGGAAAAGTTTACACTAGATTTCCTTTATTGTTTTAATTTTTTCATTATTTGACTTTTGCCTTCTACAACTGTCAATCTCATAAAGAAAGAAGAAAATCTATCTAGTCCAATACTCCCATTGTTTAATTTATTAATATTAGTAAATGACAATTGGTAGTCCACAAGTAAACTGCTATTTAATTTAAAGAGACGAATAAAGAAAAATATCATAAAAGAGACAAAGATGCCAGAAAAAAGCTTAAATTAAATGGGCAGAGAAGTTCTATTTCAATGAATATCTATACTTTGTCATATTCAGTGGAACTGGAGTGAGCACGGAGGCAAATGAGGTGAGTGGAGGACAGAGTCAAGGCACCACGTGACCTCATAGTCCTTGGTAAGAAACCCTGCTTTTGTTCTTCATAAGATGAAGAACTCTTAGACTAACTGAGATAGAACTGTGACAGGGAACTATTGGCTTTTGTAAGATTCACTTATACTGTAGGGGAAATAAATGAACAGAGGTTCAAAGGAGCATTGGAGGCTACTGCAATAAGGAAGGTGAAGAAACGAGTGTAGGAGAGAAGATGGGGGTGGGGAGAAGTCAGGTCCCAGATCTATTTGGAAGGTGGAGCTGACATAATTTGAGATAGATGGGATGCTGTCTAGAAGACAGCAGTGCCTTGGTAATATTTGCTTTCCCCAAAGGCCATTTATCTTCTAATACATGCTATTCACTCAAAACTTTCACTGCCTGAACGCTGTGACTCATTTCAAGCAACGTATTCTAGGGACAGAACCTGTTGAGTACAATCTGAAAATAAAACAAAATACACAGCCCTTTTCTATGCATTTTAGGTTTCTTCCTAACATAATACAGGATCAGCTTATGAACCTTTCAGCACACATCTATGAATTTGAGAGTAGCACCATTTCATTGTGGCATTTGTTTTATACATCTCTAATCATAAATATCATCCATTACCTCTTCCATTTTTTGAAAGAAAAATCCGGAATAGATACTCCATTCCGTTCCTGGCTGACCACAATCTCTTCATATAGACTACTTTCTACTTTCCCAGTCAGTTGCCACATATTTATTAAAGAATTGGTGAGTCTGGGTGATAAAATCCATTGCTGTTCAAGCATGAGGACCTCAGTTTCAATTCTTCAAACCTCCATACAAAGCTAGATGTATGGACTGATCATTTATAATAGAAGAACTCCTACATGAAGGAAGGAAGTAGTGACAGGAGAATTACTAAGAACTCTTGGACCAGGTAACCTATCAGATGCAAAGAGGGAAGAAAGCATCCCAGAGCTATGACTGAAATAAGATAGAAAGTAAACATGAATGCACAAGATTGTCCTGTAGCCTCCTGGTGAATGCTGTGGAACATATATGGGCACATATTGATAAGAATACACACACACACACACACACACACACACACACACACACACACATGGATAAGGGAGAACATATCCTGTAACCTAGACTTACTTTGGTTCTCTTTACATTACAGAAGAATCACATAGGCTCCAAATTGTCATCCTTTAAAAAGGAGAAACTGGAGGCATTCTTCTGTCATGGGACATCTGGGTTGTTTCCAGCTTCTGGCTATTACAAACAAGGTCGCTATGAACATAGTGGAACATGTGCCCCTGTGGCATGATGGGGCATCTTTTGGGTATATTCCAAAGAGTGGTATTGCTGGATCTTCAGGTAGATCTATTTCCAGTTTTCTGAGGAACCTCCAGATTGATTTCCAGACTGGTTGTACCGGTTTGCAATCCCAAAAGCAATAGAGGAGTGTTCCTCTTTCTCTACATCCTCGTCAACATGTGCTGTTGCCTGAGGTTTTGATCTTAGCCATTAGTGAAAGGTGGAGTCCAGGGTCGTTTTGACTTGCATTTCTCTGATCACTAAGGACTTTGAACATCTATTTAGGTGTTTCTCAGCCATTTGAGATTCCTCTGTTGTGAATTCTCGGTTTAGTTCTATATCCCATTTTTTTGATTGGGTTGTTTGGTTTTTTGGTGATTAGCTTCTTGAGTTCTTTATGTATTTTGGATATTAGCCCTTTCTTGGATGTGGGGTTAGTGAAGAACTTTTTCCCAATCTGCAGGTTGCCAATTTGCCTTATTGGCTATGTCTTTCGCCTTACAGAAGCTTTCCAGTTTCATGAGGTCCCATTTATCAGTTCTTGATCTTAGAGCATGAGCCACACTGTGGAATACTACCCAGCTATTAAGAATGAGGATATTCTGAGTTTGCAGGCAAATGGATGGAACTAGAAAATATCATCCTGAATGAGGTAACTCAGACCAAAAAGGGCATGCATAGTATATATTCACTAATAAGTGGATATTAGCAAAAAAAAAAAAAAAAAAAAGTGGTAAATACCCAAGATACAACCCACAGAACTCATAAAGGTCAACAAGCTGAAGGACTCTAGTGAGGATGCCTCAGTCCCACTTGGGAGGGAGAAGAAACCAACCACAAGGGGGGAGGGAGGAACCTCAGAGGAAAAGGGGATGGGGGAGTGGAGAGGGGAACGAGATCTGGTATTGGGTGTGGGAAAAGGACTGAAATCCCTGAGGGCCAGCAAACAGAAGGGAAACATGCAACATCAAGAGGTAGGAGGTTGGGGGGCACTCCAGAATGTACCAGAGACCTGGAAAGTGAGAGACTCTCAGGATTCCAAGAGAGGGACCTTAGATGAAATGCCCTACATTGGGGAGAGGGAACTTGTAGAGCCCACCTCCAGTAGAAAGATAGGGCATCTAATGAGGGAGAGAGTTGCCATCCCACAGCCAAAACTCTGACCCATAATTGTTCATGTCTGAAAGAACTGCAGGGATTTAAATGGAGAGGAGCCTAAGGAAAAGAAAGTCCAGCGACAGCCCAAGGTGGGATCCAGCTCAAAGGGAGGTCTCAAGGCCCGACACTATTATGGAGGGTATGGAGTGCTCACAAAAAGGGATCTATCATGACTGCCCTCTGAAAGACCCAACAAGCAATTGAAAGAATCAGATGCAGATATTTGCCCCCTTCCAATGGACAGAAGCTGCTGACCACTGTGGTTGAATTAGGGGAAAGCTGGAAGAGGATGGAGAGAAGGGCCGCCCTGTGGGGGGACCAGTAGTCTCAATTAACCTGGACCCTGGAGATAACTCAGATATAGGAACATCTACCAGGAAGCATACAACAGCTGATATGAGGTCTGGGTTTAGTCAGACAGGATGCACCTAACACTCAAGAGACTGTAGGCTCCAGGGAGTTTAGGTGTCTGTTGGGGTGGGGACATCCTCGTGGAGACAGGGGGAGCAAGGACAAGGTATGTGATGTGGAACAGTCAGAGGGTAGACAGGGAAAGGAATAAAATCTGGAATTTAAAATAAATAAATAAATAAATAAATACAATAATATAAAATAAAAAAGAGAAACTGGATATTAGTTAATAAATCTGCTGTGGATCAAAAATGAAGTGAGCATTAATCTAAGGTCCATATAATTCTAATCTGTCTTCAAGCCAAGACTCTTGGCTTTCAGATTGTGGTGCCTCATTCATACCTACCATTCACAGTTGGAAAGAAGATTCTCTGCCTTTCCATTCCCCTATATCATTATAGACTCCATGAATACAAGCTTTAAGACTCTACATTATTTGAATACCAAGATCTAGACTATTATTTAACTGACATATAAAAATAATCAAAAAAATAAAAGCATTAAGAAACATATATGAACAAATCTAAAACAGATGTGGGCAAACTATAAAATCACTTAATAACAATGCTGTAGCATTTTTGCATAATGATTTTAATGCTTATTAAATAATTTATTTGTAAAGAATCTGTATAGGAGAAAAATATGGAGTGAGGGAGAGATGGAAAATGGAGGGAGGGAAAATAAAAGAAAAGCTTCATTAGGAATGACCATGCCTTTTGATATATCTAGGAAAAGAAGTAAATCTAGACCTCTAAGAAACCAATCCAAAAATCACTGAAATCTTCTCTATCATTTTTTCTCTATAACAAGGACTTTTTCTTTCTGCCATAACAATTATGATTCTATTACTTCAAAATGTTGTATTTCTCTTTGAAATGGCCACAGGTGCATTAGCAGACTCGTATAAATGCTTTGGTTTATGTGGTCTCAGACTGAACCATAAATCCTGTATTAAATTTCCTAGAGGTAATGTTCACTGTCCAAAGATTGAGCTACAGAAATACCCATGGCACTGTAGAATACTTCTAGGACACACATGACTTCAAGTGGATACTCCAAGTTTCCAAGAATTTAGTTTGAAGACAAGTGAAAATAAAACACAATTTTAAGGTGATGTTGAAAACCAACTATTTTAACTGGGCAAGATTTCTAAAGGCATCAGTACTGTTGCACACATCTGCACATGCAGCTTTTCATCCAGGCTGGCTTTAAATATCAAAACATATTTAAATATAGAAATATAAGTATAGAAACATAGGCTTCTCACTAATTTCCCGTTTTACCCATAAAGAGGTTACTAAAGATGATAGGACTAATTTGCCATTGTCTCTTGCTTCTTTCAGCATGTCTCCAGTGACAAACCTAAGTGTACCAAGAATGGGAATGGAAAACACACTTGCATGGACATACATACATAAATTTGGCATCCAGATGCATGGGCTATCAGCTGAAGCAATTAAAGTACCTTGAAGATCAGAGTATGCATTATACAGATTTGAACACAGAAGCAAGTTATTGAGTTCAACATGTTTATGGCAGCCATATAAACAAGGAGGTAGCATTGCTGGTATACAGCTGGATGAGTGTAACAAGTTTAGCTTATCTGGTGGAGAGATCTCTGTAAGGAAGCAACCTTTTAACCATAAATACCCAGGGAGAGAAGCTTCGGTGACTTTATCTGTATACACTTTCAACCTCCCCACTTGGATTACAGCAAGCATTGCCATGCTTCTAAGCTTCACCAATGGGTGATGAGTCTTTGCTATTCCTCCATCATCTGAGATTCTCTGGTCTTTGAATTATTATGCCCATGACCCAGTTCATTCAGACTTTACTTCTTCATAGATTTCTTAGGTCATTACAGTCTTTGTGTTGTTGATCTGTGCTATATGGTGAGGAATTTGTTAAATGCCACACTTACATTTAAATATTGGAATCAGAGTATAGCATCATGCATATGGCTTCATTTATAACACCTCATGATTTATTTTATATCTAACCAGATTTTATGAATTATAGGTTGCTAAATGTGTGTTTCTCTAACCTGTGGCATTCGGTCTTCTCTACTTTAGTTTACAACACAGTCCAGAAATAAATAAACTCAGAAATGTAGAAAACAGACGTTCAGAAGTTTCTTTTTTTAATTAATCAATTTATTTACACCCCAAATGCTGCCCCAGTCCTGGTCTTCCCTCACAGATTTCCTCCCCTAAACCATCTTCCCCTCTAAGAGGATATCTCACCCCTGGTTATCCCCTCCCCCACCCTAGTGCATTAAGTCTCTGCAGGATTAGGCACATCCTGTCCCACTGAGGCCAGACAAGGTAGCCCTCTACTGTATATATTCTGGGGGCTTCTGAACAACCCATGTTTGCTCTTTGGCTGATGGCTTATTCTTTGGGGGCTCACAGAGGTCCAGGTTAATTGACTCTGTTGGTCTTTCTTTGGGATTCATATTCCCTTCAAGGCCTTCAATTCTTCCAGCAACTCTTCCATAAAGGTCCCAGACTTCCATCTAATGTTTGGCTGTGGGTGTGTGTGTCTGTTTCAGTCCACCCAGAGGACAGTTATGCTAGGCTCCTTTCTGTAACCATAACAGAATGTCATTAATAGTGTCAAGGATTAGTAACTCCCATTGTGATGAGTCTCCTTTTCGTTCTGTCACTGGTTGGCCATTCATTCAGTCTCTGCTCCACCTTTGAGCCTGCATTTTTTAGACAGGATTAATTTTGGGTCAAGAGTTTTGTAGGTGGTTTGGTGTTCCTGTCTCTCCACTGAGTCTTCTCTGGCTATTAGAGGTGGTTTCTTCAGATTACATATTCCCACTGTTGGGAATTTCAGCTAAGGTTACATGAATTGACTCCTGGGATCCTTCCCCATCCCAGGACTCTGGGATGTCCTAAAATTTTTCCCCACCCCCAGTTCCTGACAGCTGCATATTTCCATTCATTTTCTTTGCCCTCTGGGCCTCACTCCTGTCTCTCTGCTTATGAGATCCTGACTCCCTATTATTCTCCATTTCCACTCCCCATTTTATCACCCATCCAGGCTCCTCTCTCCCTCTGCCTCCCATGACTATTTTGTTCTCCCTTCTAAGCATATTCAAGGAATCACCATCCCCATCCTCAAGTTTACTAAAGAGTGACAGTGATTACAAACAACAACAACAACAAAACCATCACATTGGTACAGAAAGAGACAAATTGTTCAATATAATAGAATCAAAGACCCAGAAATAAACCCACACACCTATGGACACTTGGTTTTTTGACAAAAATGAAAAAAAAATCATAGAATAGAAAACAGAAAGCATCTTCAATACATGGTGCTGGTTTAACTGGCAGTCTGCATGCAGACCTTTCTTTATGTCTACATACATATTTTTATAAGGAATGGCTTCTCAAATTATTTTAATTTCCTTATTACTGTGAAAAGAGGTATTTAAGACTACTTAAGAAAGTGAGTTTTATATTTGACTTTTGAATTTCAAGGGTACTATCCATCATGACAAGGATGGAATGATACAGTAAACACTTTTCCGTTCACAGAGGCAGGATCAGACCATGAAATGTGGACAACTGCTCACATAACATTGGATCAGGAAGCAGAAAGATAGCCAAGGAAATCCTTTACCAGTTATCTCTGAAAAATAAGAAAGATTTTTATCTTTTTAATGTAAATACCTAGAATTCTTGATCTGTACCTAAACACTGTGACAAGGTTTGACAGAGACCTGAGACCCATGTTACTTGAGATTTCATCTTACTCAACCCGAGCACTGCTTTTATTTATTCTGAATTCCAAGACAGTGATGTACTGTTAATGTCCTCATTATTACTCTAATTATAAATAACCATGAATGGATAGTATAAAGCAAAAGATATACCATGAGCATTGTGAAAAAATTAAAATCTGTGCAGTGTCCTATATAGCACAGAGATAGAATTTTTCTCCAAAAGAATGCTATGAAATTCTCTCATTGTTATGTTTAGTTGTCTCAGAAAATACTTTACAATTATTTTAAAACCAGCCACTGTTTTTTTTTATTACTTTTTGTCCCACGCTACCGTCTCGCCAGCAAGAACGACGCGGCACACAAAGGATCCTTCTGCAGTAAAGCTTTAATGCATCTTGAGAGGGAGAGCATAAGCTTGCCACGAGTGGAGACCCCGAACAACAGAACCCCCATCCCTTATATAGGTCACAGCGCTTGCCTGGGACGTGGAGCTTCCCCATTGGCTCCCCGCACATCAGGCCAGATGACGCCACGAGAGAGGCTGAGACTCTGAGGTGGAAAATTACCAGGTGCATGCGCACTAGCCTGTTTACAATTTGTCCTCGGCCGGATGTAGGCGCCATCCTGTAATGGCGAATGTGGGTGCGACTCGGGCGGCTCCCCACAACTTTTATCATTTTACAGTCCAGCTATTGCCCCCTCCAAGTTGCCCCTCTCACAGTTCCTCATCTCATTCCTCCTCCCCCTATCTCCAAGAGGATGCCCCCCTGTTGCAAGGACTCCCCTCTCCCTGGGGCCTCAAGTCTCTCGAGGGTTAGGATCTTCTTCACCCACTGAAGCCAGACCAGGAAGTCCTGTGCTATAGAGGTGTCTGAGGCCTCAGACCAGCTAGTATATGCTGTCTGGTTGGTGGCTCAGTGTCTGAGAGATCTCAGGGATCCAGTTTCGGTGAGATAGCTGATCTTCCTATGGTGTCACCATCCTCCTCAGCTTCTTCCAGCCTTTCCCTAATTCCATCACAGGGGTCCTTGATTTAGTTCAATGACTGAGTGTAAATTTCTGCTTCCGTCTCAATTAGATGCTTGTTGGGCCTCTCAGAGAACAGCCATGCTAGGTTCCTGTATATAAGCACATCATAGCATAGAAGAAGAGCATAGTAATTTATGCTGTATATTACTTTTATTATGTAAATGTCTGGGCATTGAATTCCTGATCTCTCTAATACTTTTAAAGTGAAGGGTGTTATATGTTGTTAAATGCTTTTTCAGTATCCAATGAGATAATCATGTATTTTTTATTTCTTTGAGTTTGCTTATATAGTGGATTACCTTAATGCATTTTCATATGTTGAACCAACCTTGCATCACTGGGATGAAGCCTACTTGATCGTGATGAATGATCACTTTGATGTGTTCTTGGATTCAGTTTGCTAGAATTTTATTGAGTATTTTTGAATTGATAACTACAAGCAGAATTGGTCTGAAGTTCTCTTTTTTTGTTGGGTCTTTTTGTGGTTTATGTATCAGAGTAACTGTGGCTTCTGTTTTTATTTTATGAAATAGTTTGAGGAGTGTTGGTATTAGCTTCTACTCTGAAGGTCTGGTAGAATTCTACACTAACGCCATCTGGCCTTGGTTTTTTTTTGGGGGGGGGGATTTTTAATGACTTCTTCTATTTCCATAGAAGACATGGGACTGTTTAGATAGTTTACCTGCTCTTGATTTAACTTTGGTATTTAGTATCTGTACAGAAAATCATCTAATTTATCTAGATTTTCCAAGTTGGCTGAGTACAGGCTTTTGTAGTAGGATCTAATGATTTTTTTGAATTTCCTCAGTTTCTGTTGTTATGTCTCTCTTTTCATTTCTGACCTTGTTAATTTGGATACAATCTCTGTGTGCTTTAGTTAGTTTGGCTAAGGGTTTATCTATCTTGTTGATTTTCTCAAAGAACAAGCTTTTGGTCGCATTGATTATTTGTATCATTCTCTTTGTTTCTAATTGGTTGATTTCCTTCCTGAGTTTGACTATTTCCTGCAGTCCTCCTATAGGTGTGTTTGCTTCTTTTTGTTATAGTGCTTTCAGGTGTGCTGTTAGATTGCTAGTTTAGGATCTCTCTAATTTCTTTACGAGGGCGCTTAGAGCTATAAATTTTTTCTTTATCATTGTTTCCCATAAAGTTGGGTATATGTTATCATTTTCATTGAATTCTAGGAAATCTTTAATTTTTTCCTTATTTCTTTCCTGACCTAGTTATCATTAAGTAGAGAGGTGTTCAGTTTCCATGGATTGTGGGTTTTCTATTGTTTTGTTGTTATTTAAGTCTAGCCTTAGTCTGTGGTGATCTGATAGAACACATGGGATAATTCAATCTTCTTGTATCTCTTGAGACTTGTTTTGTGACTGATTATATGGTCAATTATGGAAAAGGTACCATGAGGTGCTTAGAAATAGGTATACTCTTTTGTTTTATGGTGAAATATTCGGTATATATCTGTTAAATCCTTTTGGTTCATAACCTCCATTAGTTTTCCTGTGTCTCTGTTTAGTTTCTGTTTTAATGACCCATTCATTGGTGAGAATGGAATGTAAAAGTCTCCCACAATTATTGTGTGAACTTCAGTGTGTTTTGAGTTTTAGTAAAGTTTCTTTTATGAATGTGGGCACCCTTCCATTTGGGGAATACATGTTCAGAATTAAGATTTTCTCATTGTGGATTTTTCCTTTGATGTACATGAAGTGCCTTTCCCCATCGCTCTTGATAACTCTTGCTTGAATATTTATTTTATTGGATATTAGAATGACAACTCCTGGTTATTTCTTGGGACCAATTGATTGGAAGAATTTTTCCAGCCTTTTACTCTGAGGTAGGGTCTCCATTTGTCATTGGGATGTGTTTCTGGTATGCAGCAAAATGCTGGATCTTGATTATATGTCCAATCTGTTAGCTTATGTCTTTTTATTGAGGAAATTAGTTTGTTGATATTGAGAGATACTAGAGACAGATGATTGTTAGTTTCTGCTATATTTGTTTTTGTAGATGTATGTGATTTTATCCTTTTGGTTTTGTTGTGAGATGATTAATTTCTTTTTGTTTGTGTTTTTCCTCTTTGGTATAGGTACCCTCCTTGTTTTGGAGTTTTCCTTCTAGAATCTTCTGTAGAGTTGTATTGGTAGATAGTTATTGCTTAAATTTGGTTTAGTCATGGAATATTTTTTTTTCTCCTTCTACAAGGACCTTTACAGGGTATAGTAGCCTGGGTTGGTGTTTGTTTTCTCTTAGGGTCTGCATGACTTCTGTCCAGTCCCTCTGGCTTTTAGGGTCTCTGTTGAGAAATCTGGTAATTCTGATAGGTCTGCCTTTATGAGTTACTTGGCATTTTTCTCTTACAGTTTTAATATTCTTTCTTCGTTCTGTGCATTTAGTGTTTTGATTATTATGTAATGAGAGCTGCACTCAGAGCATTTGGTAACAATGCTCCAGAAGTCCGATAGCTGCCACTGGGAGTCCAGTGGACTTGGGGACCCATTACCCTCCAACCCCCATACCCCTGCCTGCTGAATATCACTCCCCTTCTGCCTGGTCCTTTCTGCTGGGACAGACTGCTTGCTAGTCTGTTCCCCAGAAGATACCATATCCTGAGGCATCCCAGAAGATCCACTATACTCAGAGAATTTGATACCACATTCTGAGGCATCCCAGAAGATTTGCTCCACTCAGGGTATCTATTTTGCCTAGGGTGAATATGTAAAAATTAGTGTTATTTCATCTTCTGCTTGACCAGTCTTTCTAATTAGGACATCTTTTACTTTTGTCTTATGTCGAATTACCATGACTGGCTGTTTAGCAGATTTCATAAAATGGAGTATTCTGGAGAGTATATAAAGCTTGTGTAAGGGGCATTGTTGATATGAGCATAGCCATGTCAAGACCACCTATACCTAAGTAATATGGAAAGTGCAAGGTCTTTCCATGGTCAGGATCATTTGAATGGCTAGGCCTTCCTTTGCTCTAAATACAGGCGACTGTGGAAATAAATTATCAACCATAAATTATCAACCATGGCCTCCACTCATTGCATAAATACAGCTTAAGACCATGCTACTACAGAGACTCCCTGAAGAGACTACCAATGTTGTTTTCATCTTGACTACATCGGGGAATAAATAAAATCCAAATATGGATAGCATAGGAGAGAGGGATTTCTGTTTAATTTCCAGCAAGAAGACCCACTTCTAATACAGACTTTTGAGGAAAATACAACTTTAGTCTGCAAAAATTTGATCTGGGAAAACGAAGCTCAAACCTAGACCACACCTTTGGGAAGCCTATAAAATAAGATAGAAGAAGGAAACCTTTCTTCTTGGCCTGGTTCCTTTTTCCTTGTTAACAAGTCCACTCCTTCGCTGGCATTAGAATTTACTTCACTGAGATTCCAGCATGTACTGAGGACTAACTGAGACATCCAGCCTTGTGGACTGAACAATTACTATAAACTTGGAAGTTCCTTACACAGACATCACTGTTAGATTATCTTGTGTGCAGCCCGGAAGTCATTCTAATAAATTTCCTTTCTATGAGTATTAATTTGTTCTATAAATTCTGTCCATCTACAAAACCCTAACAGAAGCCAAGTCTCCTTTTTCAGCTATATATAATAAATGTGCTAGGCTACCAGGCTACTGGTAAATATCTATCTAATACCATGGCCGAAAAGAGCTTTCTGTACCTGTGTCTGTTTCTTCATTCCCTAATTATTTCAAACCTAAATCCATGCCCACTCTGGCAAGATATTTGTATTTTTTAATCTCTCTCCCTCCTTCCCTTTCTCTCTACATTCTTCCCTCCTGTTTTCTCTCCCGCCACTCATCTCTCATATAACCTCTTATGTTTATGTAATATTATCTGTATCTAAGTGCTCTCAGCAGTGACCACTTGGTGTTAAATTAAAAAAAAAAAATCAGAGACGTATTCCCTAAGAGGACCAGTTTTCTATTTTCCCACTATCAATATTCCCTGAATACCTGTAGTTCTTTGAGTTGTAGTTAATCTGAAGTTAAGCTGAGAGAGATTTCCCACTTCTTTATTAGTCAATGTTCTCTAAATGAACATTATTGATAGAATGAATCTGTCTGTATAGGCTATGACCCACTTAGTTCACTAATTGTTGTCTACCAAAGTATATTCCAATAATCCTGTAGTTGTTCAGTCCTTGTGGCTGGATTTCTCAGCTGATATTTAGGATATACCAGAATTTCAAAGAAGTAGGCTTTAAGGCTGCAGAAGTAATATACTCACCAGAAAGAGCAAGAGTAGCCTTGCCAGCAAGAGCAAACAGGCAAAGAGAACAACCTACCTTCCAAGACCATACCTATAACACCTACAACTATAAATCCATCCCTCTTAATTTCATAATCTTTTCAAATAGTTCTACTCCCTGATGACCACACAGTTGAATATATGAGCATATGTGGCCCATTCTTACTCAAACCACAAAAACATCCATCTTAGCATATCTATCAATGTCAGAATTGTTCAGATCTTCCTTAGGTAGCCATATTGATGAAATTACATTTGTGTAACCTCCTTTGACATTAGAGGACACAATCTCACAGCCAATTTCATGGTTTCCTGGCTCATGCAATCTGTCCACCCCTACTTTTGCAATTAACTCTAAGCCTGGGATGCAGGAATGGTGTTAAAGATATATCCATTGGGACTTGGCACCATATGATCTCTTGTTCTCAGCATTTAATCAGTTCTAGTTGTCTGTAATGGTCTCCATCTGCTTCAGACAGAAGTTTATTTAATGATAACTACACTTTTCTTTTAGTACAAAAATAAATGTTTATATTGTAGTTATGAAGGCTGGCTTGTCTAGTTTCAACAAAATATAAGTCTATTATAGACTTAGATTTTTAAAAACATACTTAATTAGGGTCCTCAAATGCTTTGAACCCTCTTCTAGGCCACAGTCCAAAGATAGGATAGAAAAGATGGTAAATAGGACAAGGAGATATAGATCTGTTTAGATGTAATTACTTGAGGCAATCCCAATCTCCATTTGTCAGGGTACCGGCAGTCCAGTTCAGCCATGTCAGGATACCAAACATGAATCAGGAGTGGTGGCAAGATCTAGCAGAAACCACCAGGCCTTGGAAGAAATCAGTGAGATTGACCAGGACTGGCCAGAACTCCAGGAGAAGTTTTCTGCTGTGTCTCTCTCAAGAAAGCAAAGATCAGTTAAGACACATGACCAACAAAACATTACATAGCTAGGTAGCTATGTCAGCATGCCATCACTGTCTTTTGAATCCTATTTATACTATTTCCAAACACTACCTGTCCACCCACAGGTCTTGCCTAGCAAAATACATCACGTGAGTCTATATCAGCAAAACACCAAATGAGTTTGCATCACCTGACATATCCAGAATCTTCCATTTCACTTACTGCTTGATAATAACTCGATATGTCACCTTGATATGTCAAGGCTTGTTGATATCCATGGGAGGCTTCCCCTTTTCTGAGGAAAAGAAGTGAAGAGGTAAAAATGGGATAGAAGGGGAGAGAGAGGGACAGGGAATAGAAGTGGAAGGGAAAGTTGTTGTCGGGATGTAAAGTGAAGAAATAATTTTTAAAAGATATATAAAAAAATGTAGTTATACATCATGCTAATTTAGTAAAGTAATGTTTGTAGGTTCTTTTCAAGATCCTATGACTTCACTAGCACCAGGTCTTTGGTTCAGTTTTATTGTACTACACATGGTTTTCTTTGTGTTGAGCATGTCTTAAGTCCAATTAGGGAGTTGTTAGTTGGAGAACTCTTGGTGATTGACAGGGTAGGACTACTAATACTGTAGCCTTACGGTTATCATGACATGATGGCTGTGTTCATGGTTCATGAGTGAAATACATGAGTAGAACTATTAGTTGTCTTTTTTCCTTAGAAGCTTATATGCTACCTTCTTATACCATGGAAAATTTTCTTAGTGAGGAGGTTTTCTGTTCAAATCTAACTCAGATCGTTTGGATCCTGTATCCAAAATATAAGGTGTCTTCAGCAGCAGGATTTTCCACTTCTAAGAGGCCACCAAGGACAATATCAATGACCTGGAATATGTTGTGAGTCACTTAGATAACTCTGACCAACAACTACACCAGGGAGCTTATATATTCTTAAGTCATACATTAAAGGATAGTGTTGTGAAGCCCATTGTCTGTGCGTTGTTAACATAAGAGATTTTATTTAAACTATATTTGTATATGTATAGACAGACTTATTAGTAATACATGTAACTTAGGTAGACAGATGGGGCGTTTTGAGTAAGAATGGCCCCATGGGTTCTTTTCTTTGTAGCTTTAGGGAGTGGCACTATTTGAAAAGATTAGGAGATGTAGACTTGTTAAAGTAAGTGTGGTCTGGCTGGAAGAAGTATGGTACTGGGGTTGGGATTTAGAGTTTCAGAAGTTGAAGCCAGGCCCAGTGCCTCTTTCCTTCTTCCTGCTGCCTGCAATCCTGATGTTGACCTCTCAGCTCCTTCTCCAAAACACCAATCTGTTTGTCTGTCTCCATGTTTCCTTCCATGTTAATAATAGACTACACCTATGAAACACTAAGCAATCTCCAATTGAATGCTTTCTTTTATAAGGATTGTTGTAGTCATGGAGTTTTTGACTGATACAATAGATAATAATCCCATTCCTTATGATGATTTTGGACATTCTTATTGCTATTATAACCGCTACTTACCTTCTGTATATTTCTTCTTCTTTCATTCCTATCTAAAGCAACATCTCTGTCTTTCCCATTTTCCCTTTCAAATCACTTGTAACCTGATATATGTATCTATTGCTCGCCTTTGTATTTCTACATGTACTCCAGGTTACATACTCATCGATTAACTTAGAACTAGTAATTACTGGTGAAATATTACAAATAAGTGATGGATTTTGTTCTGGGTCTGAGTTATCTTACTTAATACTTTCATTTTTAGTTATGACAACTTCTCCAATTTCAGGTTGCTTTTCAGCTGAATATCATTTTATATATATATACTCATTATCTATTCAACACTTGAAGGGATTTTTGGTTCTTTCCATTTCCTAGCAATTAAAATTAGAGAGGCAATTAAGAATGCGGAGTAACAATCTGTAGAGCAGAAATGAGAAGTTCTCATTTATTCACTGTCAGATTCAAGTTGTCCATTGACTCTGAAAAATCAATGTGGAATATCTTCAAAAGGGAAGGTAAGCCCAATGCCCAGAAGAAGATGGCCAACACAAAGCTATGTTTGGTGGTTCTTTGTCCCATGATTTTGTATTAGCACATTTTTGTTTTATGTTGTTTTGTCTTAATATTACAGTTATATTTTGTATGTATTATGGCTTTCACTTTTGTGATTTTTGTGGGATTCGTATGTAGGAAACCATTTGTTCTCTGTATCTACTCTTCTACCTTTTCTTTGTTTTCTTGTTTGGACCTATTCTTCTATTTTGCTTTTGTTTTCTCTTTTATCTATTTTATTTTATTTTAGTATTATTTCTCAGATGTATGTTTGCTTTCTGTAGAGAGACAGAAAGTGTGTGGATATGGAAGAAAATGGAGGTGAAATGTAGGCATGGTTATGGAGGGGAAAGCATACTGAGATATAATGTATAAAAATTTCTATTTCCAATAAAACAGAAAGAAAGAAGCAAAAATGAATCTACTATCTGACACAGCTATGCCACTCCTTATTATGTACCCAATGGAAGTTTATGGTTTCACAAGATCTCTATTCCTCTGTGTGTGTGTGTGTGTGTGTGTGTGCTCTTCACTCAAAGTTTTGACTTAAGACTTTGTCTTAGGAACAAACAAAACTCCATTCTCCATAGTCACTGCTGGACTTTTGTAAATCTCTTTGAAGTACATTATATTTGAATGCGCCTTTACTGCCAATGGTTTATTGTTTGCTTGTTTTCCCTTAAAGTTCTTTCTATATGATAGCTCATACATTTCTTGCTGTTATGTGTTGAGATAGTTGGTTTCAAATATTAGATCATATACTAGTTTTCAAGAAACAAATTTTGTATTGTAAGAAAATATAATTTTGTTTTGAAACACAAAACACCACTATAAATAAAAACAAAATCTATTACTTTATCTGTTTCCATTGAAACCTCAGTGTTGAAATATTCCGTAGAAAATTACCTTTGGTATTATATATTTATTTTATAAACTATAGAATAGGTAGTTAAGCTTTAAGATATAAAACATCAGTGCACTTTACTATTATAATAAAGTATAATTTAGCTATTAAGCATGTTAATACTTTGTTTATAAAATCATATATATATATATAATATTTATAGAATATATATTAGCAAAAGATGACAGGTACTATTATTTTTGATAGAAAAACTTCTACATGATAAAACTATATAGCAAATTCTACAACTTTATTTACAATCATTTTCTCAGTTAAAAATAGAAAACTGAATAACCCGAAGTCCTAAATATGTAAATAATCAGATGTCTAAATATAAAGTGTAATGGATGCTTTACTTTATTATTTGTGATAATCGAGTATACTACACAAATACTAGAAATATTGCATGTCTTATTATTCTGGTTTGATAACTTGAATTAAATTTCCAATATAAAATTTTCTATTTTTAGAGATTCCATTTTTTCCCTCTATGGCCCAAACAATCATGCAGAAGAGCAGAGGTAGGACTTTAGAAGTAATCGGGGATAGAAGATACCAGGTGATAGCTAAAAATGTCAACTGAGCATAACTGAGCTTGATATGAAACTTCTTTAATTTTAATTATATATGGCATTCCTAAGGTTCTTGATGAATTGTAGAATTTGATTTAGTCTATCTGAATTTTGTCTTATCTTTTATTATATCCTGTTTTGTTGTATTTTGCTGTGGTCAATTGGGGAGCAGCTTTGTGTGTTAATAATTTTAACAACCTTAAAAAGTTAGGAAATGTTAGTATGTATTTATGAAAGAAAAGACCTGAATTTTAGAGCTAAAATATATATTTATTAATGTATAGAAATGTCATAACTTTAAAACCTTTGTGTATCATTTTCTTTATGTTCAATTTATTTGCATCACATATTCTTTGACAATTAGTCTTAATATTAAGTAGGTAAAGATAAATTTAAGTAATAAATACATAAAATATCTTTGTTTCCTGCTGAAGGAACTAGAATTTCCAAAGCAAGTACAGGAACAGAGATTAAAGATTTGTTACAAATTCAGAATTTTGGCCTCCAACCAGATACACTGAATTAAATTCTACATTTTGTCAAGAATCTGAGAAATGCCACATATAATTGAAATTAGAGATAATATAATTAAAATTAAAAATATACACTTTTATTAGTAAAGGTTCCATAACCAGAATAAAATAACTTCATTAAAAATACAAGTTTAGATTGAAGTTGAGAGTACAATGAGAAGATAACACATTTCATTTTACAAGAATGCAATTGAAATGGCACATGAAATTAAATATTCACAAACTATATGTACATATAGAAGAATTATAAATACATGAAATTAAACGTACATAAACTATAAGTGTGTCTCTGTGTACAGACACACATACATGCACACATGAATAAACACCCATGTATGCATGTGCACACAAGCACACACACACACACACACACACACACATACACACACATACACACACACATAAACATGTTCCCATTACAATTTCCTTTCCAGTAGTGAGGAGGACAAGGGCCTAATTGCCATTCTTTCTGGTATACATTTTAGCACTAGTTCACAATTATAGTGTTACTCTGTAAACAAGTTATATTGGGAATGTTATTGGTAAAACAATTTTCTTTTTTACTGGATATTTTATGTATTTACATTTCTAATGTTATTCCATTTCTGGGTTTTCTCTCCTGAACTCCACAAGCCTATCCCCCTCTCCCTGATTCTATGATGGTGTGCCCCACTCATCCACCCACTACAACCTCACCGTCCTGGCATTCCCTACAATACAGAATTGAGGATTCACAGGACCAAGGTCCTCTCCTCTATTGATGCTAGACAATGCCATCCTCTGCTACATGTGTAGCTGGAGCCATGGATCCCTCCATGTATACTCCTTGGTTGCTGGTTTAGTCTCTGAGAGCTCTGGGGAGTATGGTTGGTTGATATTGTTGTTCTTCCAATGCGGTTGCGAATCTCTTCAGCTCCTTCAGTCTTTTCCCTAACTCCTCCATTGGTGACCCTGCACTCACTCCAGTGGTTGGCTGCGAGCATCCACCTCTGTAAGACTCTGGCAGAGCATC
This sequence comes from Rhynchomys soricoides, assembly GCA_019843965.1. Taxonomy (NCBI): domain Eukaryota; kingdom Metazoa; phylum Chordata; class Mammalia; order Rodentia; family Muridae; genus Rhynchomys; species Rhynchomys soricoides. The sequence continues at coordinate 30,057,021 of JADRCH010000004.1, read as the reverse complement.
TCAGGAGACAACTATATCATGTTCCTTTCAGAAAGCACTGCTTGGCATCCATAATAGTGTCTGAGTTTGGTGACTGTATAGGGGATGGATCCCCAGGTGGGGCAGTCTCTGGATGGCCTTTTCTTCAGTCTCTGCTCTACACTTTGTCTCCATATTTGCTCCTGTGAGTATTTTTTCTCCTTTCTTTTTCTTTCTTTCTTTCTTTCTTTCTTTCTTTCTTTCTTTCTTTCTTTCTTTTTTTTTTTGAAACTTTATTTACATTTCAAATGTTTCCCCCTTTCCAGATCTCCCCTTTGGAAATTCCCTATCCCCTACCCCCTACCCCCTACCCCTGCCTCTATGGGGGGTATTCTCCCACCCACCCACTCTCATCTTCCAGTCCTGGCATTCTCCTATACTGGGGCATCTAACACCCTCAGGCCCAAAGGCCTCTCTTCCCCCTGATGTCTAACAAGACCCTCCTCTGCCACATATGTGGCCAGCACCATGGGTCCCTCCATGTGTATTCTTTAGTTGGTGATCCCGTCTCCGGGAACATCGAGAAGTCAGGCCAGTTGACACTGTTGCTCCCTCCATGGGGCTGAAAACTCCCTCAGCTCCTTCAGTCCCTTCTCCAAGTCCTCCATCTGGGACCTCACACTCAGCCCTATGGTTGCTGTGAAGTAACTCTTGGGTATTCCAAACTTTTGGGCTAATAACCACTTATCAATGAGTACATACCATGTTCATTCTTTTGTAACTTCATTACCTCACTCAGGATGATATTTTCAAGTTTCATCTATTTGCATAAGAATTTCATGAAGTCATTGTTTTTAATAGCTGAGTAGTATTCCATTGTGTAAATGTACCACATTTTCTGTGTCCATTTCCCTTTCTAAGAAGGGCAGAAGCACCCACACTTGTTATCTTAACCATTCTGACTGGTGTGATGTAGAATCTCAGGGCTGTTTTGAGTTGCATTTCCTTGGTAACTACAGATGTTGCTAGGAGCTTCTTGGCCATTGGATATTCCTCAGTTGAGAATTCTTTATTTAGCTCTCTACCCCACGTTTTAATAGATTTTTTTTGTTGTTGTTGTTCTCTGGAGGCTAACTTCTTGAGTTATTTGTGTATTGGATATTAACCTTCTATGTGATGTAGGATTGGTTAAGATCTTTCCCAGTCTGTTGGTTGCTGTTTTGTACTATTAACAGTGTCCTTTGCCTTATAGAAGCTTTGCGATTTTATGAGGTCCCATTTGTCAGTTCCTCATAGAGTTAGGAAGAGTAATTTGAAAATTCATTTGGAATAAGAAAAATCCCAGGATAGTGAAAACTATTCTCAACAATAAAAGAACTTCTAATGGAATCACCATCCTTGACCTCAAGCTGTATTACAGAGCAATAGTGATAAAAACTACATGTTATTGATATAGAGACACACAGGTAGATCAATGGAATTGAATTAAAGACCCAAAAATGAACCCACAAGCCCATGGTTACTTGAACTTTGACAAAGGAACTAACACCATCCAATGGAAAATATACAGTATTTTCAACAAATGGTGCCTATTCAACTGGAGGTCAGTATGCAAAAGAATGCAAACCAATCCATTCTTATCTCCTTGTACAAAGCTCAATTTGAAGTGGCTCAAGGACCTCCACATAAAACCAGATACACTGAAACTAATAGAAGAGAAAATGGGGAAGAGCCTCCAACACATGGGCACAGGGGGAAGTTCCTGAACAGAATACTAATGGCTTATTCTGTAAGGAAAAATAAGTCTCCAATTACATGTTTTTGAAGTTACAATTCTGCTTGTCACTACCTGAGCTACTTTTCAGTTTCAGTCATCATACAACTCAATGTTTCAGTTAAAAGTGCTACTGATGTGATGGGACACCATGAGCAAAAGAAGCTGAGGAGGAAAATGCATATTTCAATTACACTTTCACAACATTGTTCTTCATTGAAGGAAATCAAGGCAAGAATCTGGAGGCAGGAGCTGATGCAGAGGCCACAAAAGTGTGATGCTTACTGCTTTGTTCTTCACAGCCTACTCATTATGGTTTCTTATAAATCTCAAGAAGGCCGTCCAAGGATTCACATCACTCACCATGGGCTCAGCCCTATAGGCCTGCTTGACTATCTAGCTCAATCTTATGGAGACATTTTCTCAACAGACATTCCTTCTGCTCAGATGGCTTTGACTTTTGCCAAGCTGACAAAAATCTATTCATGAAACCCACATATGTTATTGCAATGTTCATGACTATTATTTTATAGAAATTCTTGTATTCTGTGATATGTGGTCAGACTTTTAGCTATTAGCAAAATTTCCAGAAACTCTTGCATTCTGTGAGGTAAGGTCAAACTAGCTCTTTTTCTCTTTGTTTCATGTGAAGATGACCTTAGTTTGGAAGACAGAAAGGACAAAGACTCATGAAACAGTAAATGACAATTGTATTGGGTGAATTGGTACTTGGAAAAAAAATCCTATGAGAACTGTAAAATAACTAAAAGAACTTTCATAAATTTCTTCATTTTAACATGTTTTATTGTCTATTTTAAATTGTTTTCCCTATAATATGCAAATTTGAGGCAAGGTATTTTATATTGTACCAAAAGTTGACACATGATGAAGCCCAGGCTGGATTCAGACTTTTGGTAATCTTGCTATCTCAGTCTCAAGGGTGCTGAATTTACAGGTACATATCACTACACTAAGAATATATAACTGACAGTAAGTAATTCCAAAAATTCAATGTTATCTAAAGAGCAAAATGATTGCATCTCTCTTCAAGTGTTTCACACTCTCATATTAATTAGTTGCTTTCTGACCATCATACAATCTGCATTTCCCTTGACACTGTTAAACACATAGATGTGTGAATTACATCTCCCTTAAAGTGGTCTGCAGTGTGTGATTATTTATTGGATATCTGTGTATCGTGTGTGCATATCTTGGTAAATACTCCCAATTGACAAATATATTCAAGGTTTGGATAGAATCTCTCAGTAAGGAAACAAATCAACTCAGAGACCTGTAAGACATTTCAAAATTTCCATAAAAAAGTGTCCTTCACAAAAATCAGATTTCCTTTTCACAGTTGTAGGATGCCAGTAAGTGGGACAGAATTGATCAAATTTCCCCACATTTCGATTCAGGATTTTAAATTCATGATGTCATAGAGGCACCACAGCCAAGGTGTAGCTACTATTTTCATTTCAGCTAAATGAGATCCTTATGTCTCTTCTCTATTCATGGGCCATAAGGAATCAGCTGGAAATGGCAGGAGCAGATGGGGGTAAGTACTGAGCGCCAAGTGAATATTTTTACTTCATGAGAGGAAGGTTTAGTTTTGAACATATGAATGTCAGCCAAAAGCTTTTGAAATACTTTGTCATAGATCTTGAGAGTGAGAGTTGGAGATTACAAAGAGTATTATGAACAATCATAAGAACATCCCTAACAATGATAGTGTGGTCATAATCATTAAGTGTAGATAACAAAATAAATTAGAGGTGTTTTCTTTCTTTTTCTTTCACTTATGTTTGTATCTTTTGAGGGAGATCAACTGCAATATTGGAACCTCTATCGTATGCATTGCAATGAATTCATGATGTTCTAAGGGAGACTATATAATGAAGACTTGGAACACAGCACCAGAAAAGGAAAAGACTTACGTAGAGAAGTTTAGCTTATCTTTAATCTCACATATGAAGCAATCTTATTATCTTTAGAGACGCAAATACGTGTCTAGTGTTCTTCATATGGCTAGACTTTTCCATGAAACATTTATGCAAATGGAAATGCTGCTTTACAAATCAGAAACATTGATAAATAAATATAATTTTCATAAAGAAATTGATCTTACCAGAAAGCTTAAATTTGAGACTCTTATACTATTGATATTGTGATATTGATATTGTATTGATATTGAAAACCATGTGGAGTTGTTCATAGTAAAGAAACCCTATTGGCTTATCTGTATAGTGATGGTTAGTAGAATTATAACAGAAGCCATTTTTATGATTGTAGTTGACATGTCCTTAGATCTTACCGGATCAAACCATATTCTAAGTAATTTCACTTACCTATTTCAAACATCATGATTAAGAAGATGATGTCATTAGTCTTCAGAGATAGGAAAATTATATTATTTGAAAATAAATGTCTTCTCCATCATCAATTTCCAATAAATGATTGAATTTAATTCTCTATGAAGATAGTTTGACACATTTTCACACCTGGTAAGTCAACATTTAGCATCTTTCATGTAGTAATAGTTTAATTATATGTGAAAAATAATTTATAAGAAAAATTAAGAGCATATGAACATTTTATAATATGTAAAACAATGAATATTTGAGTAATTGAATACAGGAATAAAATAATATGATATCCTTAAACCAAATAAATGGAAATTTTTTTTTGTTTTTATGTATTTTTGGGGGGTACTTTATTTATATTTCAAATGTTTTCTCCTTTCCAGATCTCCCCTTTGGAACTTCCCTATCCCCTCCCCCCTCCCCCCTCCCCCTACCTCTATGGGGTTATTTTCCCACCCACCCACTCTCATCTTCCAGTCCTGGCATTGTCCTATACTGGGGCATCTAACACCCTCAGGCCCAAGGGCTTCTCCTCCCCGTGATGGCTAACAAGACCCTCCTCTGCCACATATGTAGCCATCACCATGGGTCCCTAGACACTAAGCAAACATTTGTGTTAATTGTTACTGAGAGGTTAGAAGACACCTTAGCAATGATAAATATTTTTATAACATCAGATTCTTCTCCCGTACCGAAAAGGACTAATTTCATTAGGTATAAGTAAGAGTATTTTGGGGACAGCATGAGAGGTTATGTTACCAAAGCTTTAAAGAAAATTGAGGAAAAGCTTTGCTGATAAGTGTGTCTTTGGTTGTACCTCAGTTGTAAGGTTACTTACCTAGCATCTTTAAGCCCCGACTTCAACCTGTAGCACCAGGTTAAACCATACGTGTTAGCATATACATTTAATCCTAGTGCTCTGAAGGTAATTACAGGAGAATCAGGAGGTAAAGATCACCCATGGCTACTTAAAGAGTGCATAGTCAAACAGAAACCCCTATTTCACAAAAGCAAGAATAAAATTTTTAATAAAGTGCAATTTGTTATACCTGTAGATCAGTGCATCTTTCGAATCTCATCTGAGAAGCTTCTTCTTGCAGTAGAGGGTGGTCGTCACAGAGTCTCATAACTGTATAATATACAACAAGGGATTTTGGAGTTAATAGTCCTCGATGGGATATTTTATCACACCCCTTTCTTTAAGGACCAGGAATCTAAAGCCAAGAGGGTGCACAAAGGTTTTAAGGGCAAGAGGTGGTAGAAGATTTTGAGAAAACAGCATTTTGAAGATACAATATGGCATATGTATTTATAAACTCATAGAGAGTAAGGACTACAGAAACTTAAGCCAGGTTTAATGCTAGTATGTAGGAGCAAATGAACGTAAATTCCCACTCATGGCCTATCAGTTAGTCAGAAATGATACTTTCTAGTACAGAGAAAATTATTTCTCTTCGAAGAATTGACTCTGAGCATATAAACCACCCTTCAATGCAGACCTTGTCCTCAGGAGTAATTGACCAATACAAATCAGACTTCATAGTCTTTAGTGACATCTTTTTGCTTTCTTTTCTTCTATTTCTATTTTCTTTCCTTTCCTTTTCTTTTTCCTTTCCTTTCTCTTTCCCTTTTCTTTTCTTTTCTTTTCTTTTGTAAGAAAGACCAAGTTGGATCAGAGGTGAGGTAGGAAAATCCAGAGGTATTTTATGAATGAAAAATATTATACTAAAATTATATTATATGAAATTCTCAAAAGACAAAATGAGAAGTATAACAAATGATTTAGGCTCTATTAGATTAAGACTAATAGCCAAGAAATTTTTTTCTGTTAATATATATTTTGAGAAATATCATACAGTAGTTGAATATATATTGAAAATGATGCAGAGAACAGAAAATACTTGACACGGGGAAACAAGAAGGAATTGATATGCCTAACTATTACAGAACTTGTAGGGATAGGTAGCTACTGGTACATACTGACCACACTAGTCAAATCAAGGGTTGGTTACAAACATGGGAAGATTAAATCTATATCCAAAGTCATATAAATAATAGCTTTATTGGATATAATAGATTTAAAAAATTCCTGTAGGTTGGAATGTGGTACTATGACCAAACTTAGAAAATAGAAATTTCAATATAAATATTTTTTTAAAAAGGTTTTTGCTCCCATGGCCATTTGTTAAAAGACATAATCATATGAAGATTTATAAGATAGCAGCAGAAGTCTATAAGAATATTTAAACTATTTTTGAAGATAGTTTTCAGCTTTCTGAGTTGTTAATAAGTATTCATAAAATTAAAGCATTGTTAATGTATCTGTAGTCATAAGTCTAGAAATCTCATAGAGAAAGTCTACTCAGGGTGCTGTAATAAGAAAAGTGTTATTTAATTTAGGTTCCTATATACTCTGCAAGGGCATGCTGCTTGAATTCAGTTCTTTAATTGTTAGAGTAAAACTTCATTGCTTTGGTTTGTTTGATTGGTAACCAGAGGCTATTTTAAACCTCAGAAGGCTATATTCATTTCTTGCTTTCCAGTACTATTCATCTCAAATCCAGAAACTACAAGTAATATATCATTTCATAATTCCAAGAACTGTTGAATCATCTCTTGGCATCTCTTTGACTTTAACATTTATTTTTTTTTTCAGCAATTGAGTAAATGCTCTGCTCTAAGTTAGTGCTACTCTATGTGCTTAAATAGCCAGTGTTAATCTTTTCATCAAGATGAACTGCCTATCAATGGAGAGCTCTTAGAGCCTTGAAGATAACCTAATATAGTCATTTGGTTAAGTCAATATAGTTTCTAGCTGTATTTTAAATACTAATTATTGTATGCATAGATAAGTATGGCTCTCACCACTAACCAAACAATACATTTAAAAAAGAAATGCAGGCTTCTTTAGAGAATCACAACTGGTCAAAATATAGAATGAAAAAATGAATATGGAGAGCCCAATCCAAATTTGTACATCTATAGTGTAACTCACAAACCAAAAGCTCAGGGAACATTGTGGGAAAAGGCCAGAAACATTGTAAGAACCAGATCATTAGAATATTAGCTGTGGCAATGCTTTCTGTATATTACCTGGAATACTATATCAATAAAACTTCCACAGTATAGTTGCTGAAACGACATTTGCATAATGACAATACAGATTGACATACCAACATAGATGGAGTAATTTTCACAAGACCACACCCATAGATGAAGAGCCATTGGCAGTCAATGGCTGGTGAGAGGGAAACTTCAGTTTTTCCAATGAATAACCCCTGATAGACTATCCAATTCCTTGTGATCATCCAGTAACATGTATATATACAAGCAATAATAAATGGCCTCATTTGTGTATGTACGCATATAAAACAATAATTATTAATGAAGAGGTCACAAATTCAAGAGTAGAATACACAATTGTATTTTAAAACCCAATATAGGGATTAGAGCACTATCCTACAACTTAAAAACATAAAGCATCAAGCAGTTTATAGCCTATTGTTACTCCTCTTCCACATAGACATATAGACACTGAATATATATATATATATATATATATATATATATATATAATAGAAATCATAAAAAATTTACAAAAAGGGATTGTTCATATAATGTATAAAAGCCAGGGAAACGGATGAAAACGACAGTTTTGTATTGTCTCTGTATCTCAGTGATAATTTTCTCAGCTCCTTTTGTTTGTAAAGCATTACACTGTCTATCATATGTAAAAATATGTCTTTGTAAGTCCTTCCATTCTAATGAGCAATGCAAGACTTACATGATAGGCCCCTGATTGAGACTGGATAGAAACTGCTACAAAGGAGGCAGTGTGGGGGTTTGAGGATTTTTAGTCGAAGTTTAGCTTTGTTAGAGGAAGTGTGCCTTTGTAGGGGTAGGCTGGGAGGTCAGCTTGTGGTCACTGCTGCCCAGGGTAGAGATTCTCCTCCTGGCTGTCTGCAGAAGACAGTACTGTCCTGCCTGCCATCAGATCTGCTCTTCCAGTACTATGACTGCCTGGTCACTGCCATGCTTCCCACTATGATAATAACGGACTGAATCTCTGAAAATATAAGCCAGCTCCAATTAAATGTTTTCCTTTATAAAAATTTATTGGTCATGGTGTCTCATCACAGCAATGAAACTATAAATAAGACACAAGGAAAGACAGATCTGGGTTAAAGATGAAGGTTACTTATGGCAGCTGATAAAGGAAAATCATATTGACTCATGGCTATTACCCCCAATGGGATATGTGGATTATGAACCATCCCTATTATCAAAGAAAGAATTTAATTTTGACATAGACTGCTTTCATTTACCATTTTGTTTGATTTGCCTATACTTTCCAGAGGAATTAGCAGTTGTTTCCCCTTTGCAGAAACAACCCATAATTTTCTCATTTCCCCCCTCTTTTATTATTTACTCTGTATGAGTTTTTCCATGTTGCATGCAGTTATGTATGCAGGTGTGGATACCTTTGTTTACAACTGTGGAGCCCAGAGGTTGATAATAGTTATCCCCTCTGTTTGTTACTCTCCAACTACATGTTGAGACAGATTCTCTCAGTGAACCTTGAGCTCATCAGCTAAGGTAGATATGCTAGTCAGTGAGCCTTAGCCATCTTCCTTTCTATGATTATAGACATTTGACAACATCTCTGTTTTTATGTGGATACTCTGGACTGGAACTCATGCCTGCAAAATCAGACAGCAAGCCTGTATACACTGAACAATTTCCTAATCCCAATAACCCTACTTCCTAGTTTTTTTCCATCAATTCATATAATCCATTATAGTAAGATATGTGTGTGTGTGTGTGTGTGTGTGTGTGTGTGAGAGAGAGAGAGAGAGAGAGAGAGAGAGAGAGAGAGAGAGAGAGAGA